>OY283142.1:61464391-62064391 GCA_958299785.1 Medicago lupulina | reverse complement strand
GGAATGATAATCTAATATTCAGATTCAAATATACGACAAAAGTAGTAAATAGAATGTGTTCGATGAATTTGTCTTTTATATGATTATATCTAATAGTATTTGGATGTGAAGTGTTAAGATATCTTTTTCAATTTAATAAGAGATTATATGTTTAATTATGTTAAAAATGTAACGGTGTTAAATATTTTAAGAAAATGATTTATCATTTCTTGTTGTTTTATCTAGCTCGAGTTGTACCAGGCATAATCAGTTAAAAAAATATATCTCTTACAATTAAATATCGTGCACTTGTAGTTATACGATGTAGTTTTTTTTAATCAATAATGTATATTCTCTTGGCTATAGCTTAGGTTTCGAATAAAGTATCATAGACCTCTTTTGATCCGAAAAAACATAAACATATTTTAAAATGTTATATGTATAAGTCAACTTTATAACAGATTCTAATTAACTATTATTATTTGAAGAAAACATATTCTAATTAACTAGCTAGCTTAACTCTAGGTAGATTGAGTCAGCATTGGTTAGAATATTCTTAAATATTATAGTTCTACACCTAATTATACACATGGTTACTTGCAACCTTAAGCTATACCATATGACTACTAATTCTTTGTATCCAATACTAGCTAGTACACCTTAGTTTGTGTGTAGATTTCATTTGTATATAAATATGTGGTGTAAGCACTATTTTCGTTAATGAAAAGAATTCACTTTCATTCATTTTAATTTGTTCCTTTCATAATATCATATCATATTTTCTCTCTTTTGAGAAGTTAGTTACGATCCTAACCGTTGTTCGATTACTCACTTTTTCTGTTGTGATTGACCTTCATTTTCTTCATTGAGCTTCATCGTCTTCGTTCAACCTCATCCCCTTCATAGATTTTGCAGTAAAAGCTTATAGTAAAAGCTTATTTGTTGGTTTGTTCTTTATTAGTTCAAGATTCTATACTTTATTTCCGTCATCCCTTTTTCGTTCATGTTCTTCATCAAGTTTGGTGAATTTGTTTTAGACGAATCTTCATCATTTTCTTGTTTTCAATCTTGCATATTTTTAAGATTTTCGTTATTTCTTTAATCATTCTCTATTTGATTGATTTTTTTTCGCGAACAATCTTTGTATCTCTACACATTCATCATGTCTTTGTGCCAAGTACTTGTTATGAACATTCAACGACAACCTGACTCTAGTTCCATCCTCTACATTCACTCATACAAAAGACCAAATTCAATTATTGTTACTCCTAAGCTTAACATATAAACTATCTTGCACAAAGTCGCTTCATGCAACATGAATTGGCTGCCAACAAGTTTTCTTTTGTCAATGGTTCTACTCCAACTCCAGATCGATTTAATTTGAATCGAGGTGCCTAGAAAAGGTGAAACCAACTTTTAATGGAATATAAAGTTAGTCGAGGTCGAGCGAGTTTCCTTAATTGTGATTCCTTTTTATTCAAGTGATTACGTTTGGAGGAGGGGGGAACTATGTCCTCCATTATGGGTTCCCTAATTACTCCACCAGAGCATTATGTATGTTTGTTTTTGGGTTTAAGCTACACTAGGAAATGCATTAATAAAAGCAGAAAGAAAAAGGGATAAATTTGCAAAAATAAGCTTGTTTGATTGAATGGATGTGTCTATTACAAAGCATGAACATAGTATTTATAGTGTAACTATTTCCTATCAGCTAAAACAATGTGGCCTACAATGTGTAATCCTTATTCGGATAATTTTCATAGGTGTTGTGTGATAGCTCACTTGGTAGTGAGATCAATGTGTAACTTCATTTGGGGATCAATGATTTGGATCGTTGTTCATTGGTGTCAAATCAATCTTCATCGTAACCCATAATTCATTTTGTACTACTAATTTGAATCATTAAAATCTTATCGAATTCACGTTTTCAGTTTATTTTTAGGCAGAACTTGTTCATATATGTCTCATCTATATATACTTGCCTCTACGCACTTTTGCATCATTGAATAAATTTTAAAGACTCTCTCTCTCTCTATCTCTCTCTCTCTCTCTCAAAACTCTTGATTAAACACTTTTTCAAGGATCACTCGTAGGATTTGAGATCTAGGTTTATATGGTGGTATAAGATATTGTAAGAATTGATTTCTCTCAAAGATCTTGATAGGACATCAAATATCGAAAGCAAATGTAGGTATTTTTCACCACCAAAGGTAATTGTGGGGATTGTTTCTCAAGACATCGGGGTTGAAGGGAATTGAAGGATTGTATCTTATTGTCCAAGAAATAATCTTTGTCCAAAAAACTCCATCACTTCTCATATTTGAAATTAACTTGTCTATAATTTCATCATAGATCAAATCTTATGGTTTTCTTATTAATTGTTTAAGTTTAGGTTGATATGAGACATGGATTTATAATTGATTTGTGTTTTAAGTTTGATTGATGTATAATAATTCAATTATGAATCTCTTGTTCAACATTGAATTAGTATAAGGGAAATGCTAACAAGTGCCCTTGATGCATTTGTTTAGAAGCCAAAGAAGAAACTTTTTTCTTGAAAGCTATATATTTAACACATTAAAACTTTAAAAAGAAACTTTTTTTACATAAATTTTATAAATTATCTCCTTTTTTAAATCTTTAACAAGTGTCATAAACCTTAAGGACACTTGTTAGCATAACCCTTAGTATAGTATCGTATTGTTTATTTAGTTTATCCTTATGTAATTGTATCCATTTCCAATAGTCAAGTGAATATGCAAAAAGTTTTTCAAACCACGATTCTGAGCAAAGTTTTAAAGAGGGAATCTATTCGACCCCCACCCCCAAGATTCTTATAATTATCGTCATATCGACCTACATATCTCTTACGCTGCTAGAATCATCAACTTGGACCCCACATTTATAGAATTGGATGAGTCTTGCATTTTGTTTGGACAGTCTTTCCTCCAATGCCTGGTCTATTTGCAACTAAAGCACTTTGATGTTTTTGTGTTCATGAATTTAGACCTCATTTTCCAGAATCTGCGCTACTCTTGTTCCTCCCACGATCTTGGCTCCCCCTTCACATATAGATTGTCACCTTGTGTTCTTTCCTCTGCACTCTGTCTCCTTTAAGAATAAGACAAAGTGTAGCAATAACTATATCGAGGTTGGCTACTAGATTGGTAACATTTTTCTAATGCTACTAAATTTCATACCTTGTACCGATACACTCTTCAACATCTCCATTTAATCTCTATCTCTCTTCCCACCACATCATCAATATATCACATCTATGACATTTCTCTCTCTAAGTTTTTCTCTCAAAGTGAAAGTTGGATGTGTATGAGTGTTTATCAAATATTTTCCAATCTAAAATGTCATATAAGACCATGATATTGTATAAATAAGTATAATTGACGATCATCAATTTTAAAAGCATCGAAAACATTATCCCATGATATTGTATGAGTGTATGAATGAAATTTCACATTATCTTTCATGACTTGTAAAACTTAAAAGAAAATATCGTGCAACATATGTATAAATTCGTGCATTTCAGGAAATAAAAACACCATATCCCAAATAAAAATTATTCTAACAAGAATAACGTAATACTAAAATTGGTAAGCCTTTTATTTTCAAGGTGTTACGTATTTATGTTCACCACAACCTACAAATGACACAAACAGTCCAATATTAATAAGTAGTATCCAAAACATAAAAATAAAAAAAAATAAAAAAAATTAAAAAAAAAGGTGAGACATAGTAAAACGATTGAATAAAAATTCTGCCTAATTGGGACATAAAATAGACAAATTTTATGGTCGACCAATTTGAGATGTGGTCTACCCTTGAATGTTACTTGAAAATGGTTTGAATATCTAACCACAACTTATTTCACCTGCCAAAATTATACGTTTACGGCAGTTCTGGTCGTTACGACTGAAACAATAACTTAACCAATGACAGTTCAGTAAAAATAAAGGAAAATGTCTTTTATTTTGTTTTTGTCGAGCCGAGATAGATCAAATAATTGTTTCAGCCTTAAGGACGACGAAGACCGTATATTTCTACTTTCAAATCATGCCATCGATAAGTACTAGTCCAGCGTAGACCACCAATCAATGTGGCTCACCGTAGAACCCGCCTAAAGATAATAGTAGTTATGAAATCCATCTCTTACCCATGGCCAGAAATCATCCAATTAACAAATTGTGGAAGAGTGAACTTCAAAAGAGCTCTAGCTACATCAATGCCAGGGTGCTTTATTTGCATATCTGTTAGCTTCTACAAAAGAAAAAAAAGTGTGAAGTGTTAAAAAAATTATTTAAGGCAATGATTTTGAAACTATTTAAGTTGGAAAGAACATACTGAAAGAGGCCAAAGTTGAAATTCAATGTAAGGTCTATAGTTGACTAGCATTTTTGATGCCATCCTGCTAGCTGTGTGTAATACCCTAACTCTTGGGATTCTTTTCTTCTCATATCTATAACAAGAGATAAAGCAAGAAAATTTCAACAATGTGATTTTTGCAAGAGTTGATCTTTTTTTTTAGCAGATTGAGTAAACACATTAAGGACTTATTGGATAAGTATTTATCATATAAATATTTATGAATAAGTCACTTCTACAATCAAACAATAAATTCCCTCAAAAAAATAAAATACAATCAAACAATAGTTGTGATTAAATTATTTCTATATACGTTGGTAAATTGTCCTAATAACTTATTGGATACTCATTTATCATGAGTTAACCTAATATCCTATTCCTTTGAAATAAGCTCAAAATAGTTTGTAGACATATCATAAGCTATTTTCAAGTAAATGAATTGAGACATCCCATAGAGTTTGATGCAAATTCAAGGTTCAAATTGTAGTTACTAACAACTATCATTCACCTATTAAAAAATAAAATAGTAGTGCTTCCACAAATTCTTATGTCATATGTCATAAAGTAAACTCAAATAATCGGTAAAAAGTTATTCCAAACACATCAAATAATCGAGACACAAAAAAGTTATTCCAAACGCACATCAAATAATCGAGACACAAATTCTTTTCAAGGCAGAGTCATTTTCTCCGAAGATGGCACAATAGCGCGCGCACAAAAAATTGAAATCAAAACAAAAAGATACCTTCTTAAAGCAGAGGTAACTTCAGACTCCTCAAAACCACTTCCAACCTTGTCTAGTTCAAGTATTAATTGGTAACAGTCCTGCAAATGGAATTGCAACAAAAGAAATTAAAGGGACATAAGAAAATAACCTATATACATTTCTCTTCCAGAGTCCCAGTTGTTTAAAATTGCTCTATGCAACACATTTGATTCCTTTCCTTGTTTTGTTTCGACATACTTTAAACGAGCTAAGTTGGCGAAAATGAAATCATGACTGCATAACGATTTTAAGTATATCTTCATCATAGTTATCAATTTGAGATTCATATCGTGAATCATAAGACCTCATTTTATTTTTACAGTTGAAAATTATAAATAGAATACCTCAATTGCCATACATCCCCCTAGACCAAGATTTGGTTGCATTGGATGTGCTGCATCACCTAATAAAGTAACTCTCCCAATTCCCCAAGTGTTGATAATGTCTCTATCATATATATCCCTCTGCAGAATCATATTCTCTGGTGTTTCTGATATGAGTGTTTTCACTTCATTGCACCAGTTTCCAAATAGATCCATAAGTCTTTTCTTCTTACCTGCAGTAGCTTATACAAATCTATTTGTTTCAATTACCATCAAGTTTATAAGCAACGGACACCAGACACGGCATGTAGACACTAGTAATAGTTTGAGAAAATGGAAGCGATTATATATAACCACACGTGTCAGGATCGTGTCGGACATGAACATGTGTCAAACACTTAAACCTTCTTTTAATTTGAAGTGTCGGTGCGACATAGATTAACAAAGTAAATATACCTTCTGGGAAAGGGCTGCATGAAGGAGGTTCCCCGTGAAAAGCATACCATTGCATCTTCCCATAACCAACATCTGAAGCAACAAAGTACTGGTTCAAGCCCAAGAACACCCTATACCTTCAAGTTTAAACATCAAATAAGAAAAACTTTTTAACATTTTTTTATCAATCTTTTCTCGAGGCAAAGGCCATTTGTCGTGAATCCATAATGTGTTTGACACAACCGGCACTCGCACAATCTGGACTGTTGGATCAAGATCAAAAGACTCTCGCTCCGACTTTAGAAAATCAAAGTCAAAATACAAAGTCATAACTTGAATCGTCTGAGCTTGATCTGACGGTCAAAATCGCGATTGTGAGGATACTAGAATCCAATTTTTTTTTTCTTTTTCAAACTAATATTTTTAGGATTGTTGATTTGTTGACAAAGTATTATAAGTTATAACCTTGTTGATCAAATAAATGACTTGATTTCTTTCTCCATCTTTTCATGTTACATAATTCAATGACAATGAGCGTTCTTTATTCACAATAGAAATCTTTAATTTATTCAAAAAAAAAAAAAAAAAAATCTTTAATTATTTTTCTAAAAATGTTAATACAAATTGAAGTACATACCCAATAGTATTGATATATGGGGGCACATAGTTTGTTAATCCACTATAACATGTGACACCTGAGTACCTTGCTTCTTGCCAGCCAAAGAGTTTTGAACGTACCTAAATAAATAAACAAAAAGAGATAGAATACCATAAGCAAGTATTAAAAGGAATACATTTGTAAATAAAAGGTTTAAAGGCATTTTGGTCTATTTTGTTGATTCAAGATTTTTGTCCCCTATTTTTAAATACGAAAAAAGAAACATTTCACTGATTTTTCACTTTCGGAAATTTTCCTATTCATTGAATTTTTTACTTTATTTTTGTCAATGTGGCATATCGAATAATGAATCGATAAGTCAATGAGTGATGTGGAAATGCATATTTTTTAGGAAATCTACAAATTCATTATTCAAATAAATAAGCTTCAAATTTAGTGATGGATAAATCTTTTAAAAATTGAGAGACGATATTTTTAAATCTAGAAATAAACGGACAAAAATTGTGAATCAGCGAAAATATATGTACCAAAATGCATTTAAACCTAAATAAAACAAAGAAAAGGATGGTATATTTTACTTCTGACCATATTCCATCAGCCCCTACTAAAATATCACCATCATAGTGCTGTCCATTCTCAAGGACCACCATAACCTTTTGGTAAATGAAAAATAAATCAAAATTAGAATACAAATCTATTAATCATTCTGAAGTAAGTTGTTTGGAGAAACTCAAACCTTGCTTGGTTCCTGAATAAAATCCACAACTTTAGATTTGTTTTTAAGTATATTAGAACCAACTGCATTGACTAATATATCTTGTAGTGTCATTCTACATATGACTAGAGTAAGAGGAAGTCCTTTCCTTGAAGCAGGAGTCAAAAGATCTAACTCAGTGAACCTAAAAGTGTAAACAAGAGAGTAGTGAAATCAAATCTTTTTGGTATTTTATCTTCACACACAAGTTATCTACCAAACCAAACCCCTTAACACTTGTCATGAGCAATATACACATAATTTTCTTTTTTGTTGAAAAAATTCAACAACTCAAGATCTCTTCAACTACAAGTTTTAGGGAAGGCTAATTGTACATATAAGGCCTCGTTTACTTTCTTCAACTACGTGTTAATTTTACTTGCTAACAAAGACATAATAAGGAGGACATAAATAAAAACCGATAGAAATGACATAAATGTCTAACATTTGTAAATTAAGGAACCAAAGTAGAACGAAAAAATTTAAGGGACAAAAGTGTATAACATTTGTAATTTAAGGGAAAAAAAACTTGATCAAGGGACAAAAAAATAACCAAAAAATAACACAAAAAAGTGTAATTTAACCATCTTTATATTTCCATCTTGTGTTTTGAAGTCTTAATCCTCTACCTAAAGCAAAGAATGGAAAGTGATCATTATGATAAAGTACATATTCCTTCCAATCACATCAAAAACAACTTTTACTTTTTTAGATTCATTAAATAACTAATGTATCTGAAATATAATATTGTATAAATACATCACTTATTTAATGAATCTGAAAAAGTAAAAATTGCTTATACATGTGACAGAGAGTGTATTTGAGATAATTAAATAGAAAACATACCACTCTCCAGAAACACCATCAGCAAGACCATTAATCCTATTTCCAGTGACACAACCTACCTCCATGATCTTCTTCACAACACTCTCATCAATAGCTTCCAAAACTGAAAGAGCACTACTCATAAGTTGAATTGGACCACGATGTCTACCTTCACCTCTAATAGCACTCAAATCCTTTTCAAATACCTTCACTTCATAACCTCTATGCTTTGCAGCCAAAGCCAAAACAAGTCCACCAATTCCTCCACCAGCTATTAGTACTCTCAATTTCCTCTTTTCTTGATCAAAATTTTGAACTACTCCACCTTCAAATCTAATTAGTTTATACCTTTTTCTAGTAATGACCTTGTTTGATTTCATATAAGGGTGTTTAGAATTTCCCTTGTGATTAACTTGATTACATGACCAAAGGATTTGCATAGAAGCCATTGATTAATATTCAATAATGAATTGTGAAGAAGCAAATAACATATAAAATGACTTGTTTGTTGTTAGGTAATGTTAATTTTGTTTTTTTGTAATGAAATGAATTGAAAAAGTTGTTGCACTATTAATAGTGCATGGCAAGTGATGTTATTCTTTTTGGAAGGGTTTTCTTCTTTTGCACATTGGAAGCCATGTGTAAACTCTTTAGTGCTCACTCTTTTTATAGCTAACATTTTAACATACACTTATATTTTAAAGGTTAGGCTAACCAATGTTCTTGATGTACTTGTTAATGTAACAAAAAAATAAATTTAATATTAAAAAAGAGTATTTATTTTCTACACTTTTAAGAGATCGACTATACACGTTTTTAAGATATTTTTATTGTATTTGATTCATTAACAAGTATCTTTTGTTAGTATTTTTCATATTTTGAATAGCATACTATTGACAAGATATTTTAAAAGATCACATAACTTTATTTTAATTTTGATTATGGTTAATAATTCAAATAGCTACTGTAATTTGAGTAAGACTTGAAAATAACCACCGTAAAGTTAAAAACATATTTCACTTTTATAATTTTAGATTCTTCATATTTTAAGTCTCACCTTATTAAAAAGTATTTGAGTGAAGCTTAAAAATATTCTTTGCGCATGAATTGACTTAAAAATAAGAATAAAATGATAATAGAAAACTTTTGCCGACCAAAAATTAAAGAAAAAATTTAAATATCCTAAAATAAAAAGTTGAAATTTTATAGAAAAAAAAATTGGACAAAGAATTTAATAAAAAAACTACTTGAGCCTGGTCAAACTTTATGGAGATTGTTCATTATATTCTCGAATGGGACCCAACAAGGAATTTAGGATAGATATGACAGTTATAAACACAATAATTGAACAAAGGCTTTACCTGCATTATTTTGGTGCCTTAAAACAACTGCAATATTATTTGGTCCACTCAGTATAGTACTGTCAAATCGATTATTTCTCGGTATCTAATTACTCAAATTTTCTGGTAAAAAGGAAGGTATGCAAGCAAATGCATCATTGTAGTGGAGAAACATCCCAATCGTGTTGGCACTTCAAACCTCTATCAATAATTTGCAGCATACCTTAAAATATTATAAAGTACAAAAGCTCTGTTGAATAAACAGCTTATTTGCACCTTGTAGCGTAAGTGTTTATGATGATAATCGCTTATGTAAAAGTTATTTTTATAGCAAATACTAAAACTAAATTAAATTGTTTTTGGTATAGGCAATTAGGCATAAACTGCTTTGGTAGGATATCTTATAGAACTTGTTTAAAAAGTTGAGAACAGTTTATGAACAATATTATAAGCTGTTTTTATAGGTTCTTTTAAACATTCTCACAAAACTTATGTTAGTAGATGATAAGCTCAAATAAGTCGATTCAAACAGACCCAAAATTAAGGAGACTAGCCAAAATTCAATTAAACTATGAAAACGGTAATTTGATAAACCCAAGTTATATCTAATAAATTGTGTTTATAATAAAACTAGATAAATTAGTCTGCCATTGTAATCCACTAATTCCTGAATACTATGGCAATGGCGAGCTAATGCATTTGGACACAATTGTCTTCTCAAAAAAACGTTAGTATAGATGAATCTCGTGTTATTAGTAATTAAAAAGAGTGTGTTGTTATCATTATTCTAGATCATGATTTGTTGTAGTCTTTGACAATAGACATTCACACAATCAATAATGTGTAAAGAAAATCTCTATCCATTGAAAATTTCGGTCACATGGTTCAAATTTCTATGTGGTAATTTTACTTTTTAAAGAAAATCAAAATCTAGTTAAGATTTGGACCCTCCGATCTCACACTTTCACTAATTACATCTACATGAATGTGTGCGGTCAGTGAGCGACTGCAACTAATCCAATTTCCATTATTCTATCAATATCAATTCAAACAACTTTTTTGTTTCAATTTATTAGGATAAGAATGGTATGATATAAAGTGGCCAAAATATGGTGAGCTCATCATCACTTTGTGTTTGTTTGGAAATGATTTTTCCTAGTTACACTTACACTGTGCTTTCAACACGAAGCTACTCATTTAAGACTTAGACCACCGCATATTAAACACCATCATAACTTGCAAACATGACGTTAGTGCCAACATGTAAGTCAAGTTTAGTGAAAACTTGTCATGACCCAAAAACAAAACAACAATATTTTGAATAAATACTTAATTCAGACTCTTGAATTGTTGAACCGTGTTCATCTAGATTCCAAAATTATCAAGTTAGGCATGTCCTTTTGCTTTTTTGGGAAAACATTCATTAGATAATAAATCATTAATACAAGATGATACATCAATAAACAATTAGAAGTTAATTTTTAATGGAGTTTTTTGTATTGACTCATGAATGATCATATTTATTTGTCTATGATTAAACTCAACCTTAGAGTTGTTATATTCAAATTGCTTTAGTTCGGTAGTTAAGATCTGATGTGTCATCAATTCCATTTAATCTTGGTTAAGGAGTTAGGTCTCGAACTAGTTTAGATCCCAACTCCTGAATCATTTAGCACACTAATTCCATTATTTTTATTGCAATATTTTGATCTTACTAAATTATACTATATTTTTTTTTCAAATTTGTTTTGTTTAATTTATAGTTATGGTTGAACATCATTTTGATCCAAAATCAGACAATGTCGAAAGATCCTAACTCCTGAATCATTTAACACACTAATTCCATTATTTTCATTGCAATATTTTGATCTTACTAAATTATACTATATATTTTTTTTTTGAATTTGTTTTGTGTTTAATTTATAGTTATAGTTGAACATCATTTTGATCCGAAATCAGACAATGTCGAAAGATCCTAACTCCTTAATCATTTAGCACACTAATTCCATTATTTTCATTGCAATATTTTGATCTTACTAAATTATACTATATATTTTTTTTCAAATTTGTTTTGTGTTTAATTTATAGTTATGGTTGAACATCATTTTGATCCAAAATCAGACAATGTCGAAAGATCCTAACTCCTTAATCATTTAGCACACTAATTCCATTATTTTCATTGCAATATTTTGATCTTACTAAATTATACTATATTTTTTTTTTTTCAAATTTGTTTTGTGTTTAATTTATAGTTATGGTTGAACATCATTTTGATCCAAAATCAGACAATGTCGAAAGTTCCTAACTCCTGAATCAGGTTCAGATCCTGAATCATTTAGCACACTAATTCCATTATTTTCATTGCAGTATTTTGATCTTACTAAATTATACTATAGTTTTTTTACGAATTTGTTTTGTGTTTAATTTATAGTTATGGTTGAACATCATTTTGATCCAAAATCAGACAATGTTGAAATTAATGATAAAGGCATTGTGGCTCATCTGTGGCTCATCATCCAAAGATTCTTAAGGACGATTCAGACGTACCCAAAATGTTTTCTTGGATGGTGTCGGAAGATGGAGTGCTATATTTGTGGGTTTGTTCAAACTACAAGTGTCGAAATAGTTTTGTTTAGGTTGGTTAAATTGTGTTGTAATTTTAGTTAATGTAGTCAAATTGTGTTATACTTTTCTATTTGTTTGACGTTTGTTCTATTGTTCAATCTCTAATTAGGTCGAATTATTGTTGTTAAAATAAGAGTTTTGGGGTATTGTTGTTATGACCGTTAGATATCATTGTTGAATTATGAATGTTGTTAATTGTGCAATGAAAATAATGGAATTAGTGTGCTAAATGGTTGAAGAGTTAGGATCCAAACCATATTCGGATGAGGTTTAATGGAATTGAAGATGGATGAGATCTTAACTACTAAACTTAGAGTAATCGGGAGTTGAGACCTGAGAGGGTTTTTTTTTTTTTGGAAATTCAAGGAGCCTGTGGCAAACTATTGTAGTGAATGAAGAAGGAAACTACTAGTTTTTGAAGAAAGAGATTTTAAGAACTGAACAAGAACATAAATTTTGGTTCATAACCATTCACACCCCTAATACAAGAATTTTGACACATCAAATACAATAATTTATACACTAACACACATTAATTCGCTATGTCAAATTTTAAACAATTATCAGCTGGTCCTACGTCAAATTTTAAACTCGATACTAAATAATTATTACCAAACTACAACAATTGTCATCCTAGATAATACCTAATCCACAAGAACATGGCTAGAGCTATAAATTGCTAAAGGGGAAATAGTCTTTTTGTCTTAATAATACATGAAAAATACACCCTTTTTTCCAGAGTTATGCTACCATAATGCCTTATCTTCTCATTGTACAAAGGAACAATTCCATCATCATTCTCGATCCATAGATCGGCCGTGTGGGAAATGGTGACCAGGCCCATCTGTATCAACAATAAAACACACCAAGGTTAGACAAAAGTAACTTTGTTCGGAAATGGTCACTATGTTGCTTTGAAAATCAAACAGTAAGGTAATTACAATCACAGCTGCATCATCAGTAATAATGCTATATACTCATAGTTGTGCTGCATCATACTCTCGTATCACAGTTCATTTTGTATTAATGTTTCATAGCTATTACAATCACGGTGAAGTAGAATATTTCAAAATGAAAACCACTTCGTATATTCTGATACAGCAAAAGTATAGTAACATGTCAGTTTTAGTTTTTGAAATTGTTGAAGTTGGGTAATTAAGGTCTTAAAACTAACAAATTTCAAAATGATCTTTGAAATTGAAAATTCTTGATCATACAAGTCTATTTGGGTCGATCAATTTCGTCCCTTGAATTCTCCTGCATGGACTAATGTGATCGAAGATTTTCAAATTCAAGAATCATTTTTTTAATTTCCTTATTTTAGGCACTAGATTGTCCAGCCCTACAATTTCATGAACTAGAGTGATTCATACGCTCATAAAAACAAGGAAAATTGAAGGTGAAGTGCAACTCATTTAAAATCCTACAACTGTTGGTCACTCCTATGCCATTTTTATTTATTTTTTTGACGAATCCTATGACTTGTTAGATGGTAGTTTGAAACCATCCACTAAATAACAATGCTAGTTTAGCTGTCGTTTGAATTTCCATCTGCAGAAACTCGAAGGCCAATAGACACATGTTAACAAGTTAGTTCTATCCATACCAACATCTCTAACAGTCATACTAACGGATGTAGTCAGTGCCGGATAGAAGATGTCCCCAAAACGCTGCTGCAGTGTAAATATGGCCGCTATACCAAAGTTTAGGCACAATACAAGCAACTTCTATTTATTTATGGTATATACATATAAGTGCTCAAGAAAAGAAGGAAACATTGGATGAATAGGGTTCAGTCAAACCAACCAGTTTTAGTCTTTTTTGGGTACGAAAAAGCCAAAAAGTTTATAAAAAGAAGCAAAGGGAATTTCTTGGTTTTCACTAATCATCACTGTAGCAGCACAAATTTTTGCATTTGGGCCACTTTATGTTTGTAGTTAAAAAAGTAAACCTACCCAATTATTAAGATTGTATGTTTTGTGAAACTTTTTAAGTATTTCATTCTAGTCATTATCTTTGGTGGAGCAACCACTCTGTAAGCCGGAATACCACTGCAGCACTTTTGGGGTACTCCACACTGTACCAGTACCAAAACTAATTAATGCAACTAAGAAAACTAAACAGTACATGACAAAGCTCGTGAGTGTTTCTATAAGGAATGAAAACCGAGAAGTACCACTTTCACCATCAGAGAGATCAGTAAGTCTTGCAAGCGCATCAACAAGAGCCTGCTCATGATCCTGCATCGAATTAGATAAAGATAGATCAGGCATATATACACACCATTTTTTGCAAGAAAATCAAATAGTCAGCACCTTTTCACTATCAAAATGGAATAGGAAAGTACCTTTAATACTTTCTTTGCTTTCTCAATTTCAAGGGGATCAGGATGATTTGCACTAAATACCCTCTCCACCTGTGAAAATCAACAGAAACTTAAATATAAGTAATATATGATCAAGCAATCTCAATGAAAGATTAATTAAATCAAACTCCGTTTTCATCCACCTCCTTTATTAGTGTGTCTGTGTGTAGTATCTGAATATCATCGGGAGCCTTTCCTATGCCATTTTGTGATGCCAAAAAATCTTTTCTAGATTGACCCTTTGGAACCCCTCTACCTCTTCCAACTCCTGGACCACTCTCACGCCCTACAGACCTATTCATCCCATGACCAGGACCCCCAAAACTCCCGCGATGATTACTGTCAGGATCCTCCTCTTCTACCAACTGAATATCTTCAGGAGATATCTGCAGTTAAAATACTGCATCTGAATTAGCAAAAACAATACAGTATCAACAGCAAGAGAATCATTTCTAAAACCATCTAGATATTATTGAACATTCCAGATACAAGGAAAGAGCATATCTGCAATCTTGGCAAAATCAAAGAACCACAGTTCAGGAAATAAATTAAAGCTTTAAACAAATCAAAGATTTGTTTGTTTCACTTTGTGATTCCTTTCATACAATATCAATTGGGCACAAACGTTAAGTTGAAAACAAATTATAATATGGAATACTGACTCTTCCATTAATGCAGTGGAAAAAAAGTCTGCTATAAGCCTTTTTTATTTTTTTTGAAGGAGTCTGCTATAAGCCTGTTTGCCTACTTAATTCAACACTTAATATTCAAATGTGTAGATTGAAGTCAAAATAGTGGTCCTGATCCCTAATTAATATATGTAAACTCAAGTAAGAGCTTAAAATACTCGGCACTTGATGTTAGTATCAGCATCCAGCATCAACAATATCGTTGTCTAAATCACAAACTGAAAATCTCCTTTAGTACATCTCTAGTTCCTACTCATTATATTCATTGCTCTTAGTTTCCTTTAATACTATTTCAGATTTCAAAAGGAGTTTTTCTAAGACTACAAATTTAGTGCTTAATTTTCTCTTCACAATAGAATTCAGCCCTGAATAGTCACTGAATTTTTCAGTTTGTCTAACACAGGAACTTCCAAAAGCAGAATTATCAAAAGTGGCTGATATAGCTTTGGAGTAAGGTGGAGTAGAACTCTTCAACAACCAAATGGCTGTCATGTGCTATTTCATTGTGGTGGCCATCACAGCAAAGGATAGCACGAGTAAGGAATTCTAACATCCAAAGTTTGGAGTTGATAGAATTTTATAGAGCAAGGCTTCCCTTTCTATGAAAGAAACCACTAAATTAACCTCACTAGAGGCTAAACTGCACCTAACAGCCCTAAATTAGGTATTGTACGTCTTTGTCCTAATGTGTGTTTGGATTGGTGGATAGGGATAAAACAAAGCAAAATGAAATGGAATTGTAAGATGAGTTAAGCTCAATAAAATCCTAAAAATCAGTTATACTCAAAAACAACACGAGCTTTTGGAAGCAAATACCATCGCAAACAATGAAGTGACCACAACACAATCAATCTCTATTGATGCTCCAGTCTCGAACTACCATAACAGCCTATATTTTGCAAGGTCCAGCCTTTATTTCACAACCTATACTAAATATTTCCCTTGGTTATTAGTCTTAATGAAAAAGATTGGCCAAGTTTTATGTACCCAATACCATTTTTGGGGGGTCATTAACTACTTTGTAAAAAAGGATGCTTCTAGATCATACATTTATACTTTAGATATGCAGGTGTACTAATGTGACAGCTGGAGTATGACATATCAAGTACTCATAAATGCTAATCGATTTGGCAGGCTGTTAAACATAGTGCATACCCAAAGCGATAAAACTCTTTCGATACTCGAGTCTGTCAAACATATTAAATAGTAAACATTTAAAATATATTCTAAATCTAGAATCTAGATAGCAACAACCTTACATCTGCTTTTGTTTTCGTTTAATTTCGGCAATTCCCGAATATCATTATGGACTACTTTCTTATCGTTGAATACCATTTGATACCAAATATAACTTTGAAATAGTTATGCGTTATGATTGCAAACTCGGTGAATTAAAAGAAAAATATGGCAGGATTTCACCACAACAGGATAATGCATCAGATGTACCTCTGACAGTTTAACCCATTCCCATGTTTCATTTGCAGTCCCCATGTCATAGACCAAACTGTGCCGTCCCTGAAAAGTAAGAGGAATATAAGTAAATATTTCAGCTACATATTAGTGGAAAACAGATAACCAAATATTCCAGGGTTGTAAATACATCATTTGGATTGTAATCACAGATAACAGCTTCATAGAAGTTATTGTCGTCAGGCCATCTTGTCCGCACTTTCCTACCGATCAGTGGTGCATCAAATGATCCACCCTCAGCACGTTCACCCATGACAGCTCTATTAGGTACTTGATTCCTTCCACCAGGTCCTGAAGGAGGAAACTGCTTCACTGAAGATACACCAGGTAATATTTGACCCTGCAAATAAAAAATATATACATATTAATGTCACAAACCAAAGGTAAGAGAATGTATACAGATAAAAAAATAAAAAAAGATCAGTCTATGTTCCCTACTCACAGGTTTTTGCTTCTTCCCCTTTGATCCAGGACCAGATCCTCGTTTTGCAGAAGAAGAAGATGGCTGGTGGGGTGCAGTCACCGTTTGGGGGTGAAATGAAGGAGAAGGCCCACCAAAAGAACGTGATGGTACGGGCGGCGTAATCTTCTGCTTTTTGCGAGATGCAGAAACAGTCGGACTGGGGATTGAATCATGTAGAGCTTGACCAGTACTCAGCATGCCTGTCTGATGGCCACCTGTCTGTCTCCATTCCCTATGTCATTATCCAACAAAGCATTGATTAGCAAAATATCAGCAAACTGTTTCAAAAAAAAATATATATATATATATACATCAGCACACGTGTAAATTCACGGCAATCTCAATTTTAAAGCATAGATAGACAGACCAACAAGAAACCTTGTTTCATATTTTTATCAGACCTTATCCTCCGTATGGTGTCATCTGCATTAACCCGACCTAGAAGTTCTCGGTGTTCCTCATTAGATAATCTCAGCTCTTTTCTCAGCTCTGTAATCAAACTTTCTTTCTCCTGAAGAAAATACATGTCATTTAGCAGTCATTGAAACCTGATCAGAAACATTAGGTATGAAGAATTAAAATGATAAAATATACCCAAGTAATGGCATCAGCTTGAGCTTTAAAGGCTCTCAGAACTGAACTGTATGCTTCCTGTTCAAATTGATGAATTTGGGTTTCCATATCAATTTCACCATACACCCTGGGGTATGGAATTGAACCAACAGCAGATCTTCCATTCCCAGCAAGACGTCCTCCCCTGGGAATTCTATTTTGATGGGTTGGCGGAAGATCATCATCGGTACCTGCGATTATAAAAATCAAATCAAATCAAATCAGGGGATAATGCATGAAGAAAATATCGGAAAAACTGATGAACGATTAACCTCATGAATTAAAAATATATTGCAACCAATACTTCTAGGCAAAAGGAGAAGTATAATAATTTCTACAGCAGCGTGATTACATACACATGGCAAAACAATCAACTAGGTGTTATCAATTTGTTTGGTATGCAAATGGTATTTCAAATACCAACTTCTCACCACATGAAAATTGTTATGAAGCAACAAATCAAGTATTTCACCAATGAAAATATGTATTCATATATAGTGTAGCATTCTCAACTGAAATTCAAAGCTAGTCAGTCTTGCAATGCATAAAGATTTACAGCCAACACAAATTAAATTCGCAAGCAGCACTTATGACGAAGAGAAATTTTAAAAGCAACTTGTAATAAATGTTTTTAAACAGTAATAACTTCTTGTATACATTGGAACTAACGTCTGCACCTGAATTTTTCAAAACTCTCTCTCATTGTAATTCTGGATAATTATATAAACATCTAATAGCTCATAAAGACTTTTTCTAAAGAGAAGAAACATATAATTAGATTGCGCAACTCAATTTCTCTAAAAGCTGTCATATAAATTCTCTAGAAACATCTATAAGCACATGTAAAGACTTTTTTTGGATGTGAAGAAACGTAAACTTATTTTACCTAAGCGCTTACAAAGACTAGTTACTAAGTATCTCACTATGTCTCATTAAGTAGAAACTAATCCAAATGGACCTCAACATAAACTAACACAAAAAACCCATTACTAATCCCCTACCCTCCCCCTACTTTTAAGGCCCTCCCGAACAATACCACACTTCCTCAGTTTTTAAGGTATCTATCCGTTGTTTTCAAATTTCAAGTTTACGTCAACTACTTTTTCGGCAATTATACAATTACCTTATAAACTACTTTACACTTAGATTAATGAAGAGAAAGATCGAATGAGTAATTAAAACAATAAAAGGTAAGCGAATATTTAAAAATCGCATATTAATCAAAGCTATTTCTTAATTTGTACAAACCAACCTTAAAAACACTTATACAGGAATGGAGTAAGTAACAATAAGAAGCAAAAGCTTAAACGACTTATCTGCAACAACAACAACTAAGCCCTACCACATCACTAAGTGGGGTCGACTACATGGATCAAACAATGCAATAATGTTCTATCATATACCATATTTCTATCTAAATCATTAATCTATAGATTTTTCTTGATGGTTTCTCTTGTAGTTTTTGCATGTCTTCCTCTGCCTCTAGTGATGTGACTACCCTCCATCTGATCTACTTTCCTTACTACACAATCTTCACTCTCCAGGTCTTCTTTCTACATACTTAAACCACCTAATACTAAAAAATAATATAAATTGTAGCAGAATCCACAGGTCTTCCTTAATATTTTCTCGTATAGTTTTTCTAGGTCTTCCTCTGCCTCTAGTGACGTGAGTACTCTTCATCTAATCTACTTTCCTTACTACATAATCTACCGTCTTCTCTCTACATACTCAAACCACCTAATACCGAAAAATAAAATAAATTCCAGCTGAAGTAAGAACTATTTCCAAACCAAAATGTGCAATTAATATCTAAACAATACTGTACTCTTTTAACTCTAATAACTTAATCTAACAAATCAAATGCATACATAAACTCATAATTCTCTAAATGTACTTCAAACTTCAAAAAAAAAAAAAAAACAAATTTTGAAAATTGCCCATTAAATTAAAATTGTCCAAAAATCTCACTATTGAAGCTTAAAACTTTGAAAAAAATAGGTGAAAAAAATCAAATTTTGATAAATGGCCATTAAAATTAAAAGGAAGAGAATGAAATAGAAACCCTAACCCTAAAAAAGGGGGGAAATGTGAAGAGGAAGAAGAGCTAACCGCTACTGTCATAGGGTTCGTAATCCATAGCCAGATCGAGGGGAATGGAATTGGGTGTGGGAGGTGCAGGAAGAAGAAGAAGGATGAGTCAACTCGGACACCGTGAGAAAATCAAAGTACAGTTGAAGAGTTTCGTCGTTCGACTTCGACGCCAATTCAATTCACTTTCACACTTCCCCGAATTACCAATTCCAATTTTTATTTTATTTTTTTAACTAAAGTATTTATTTTTTATTGTTTTTTTTAACTGTTTTTTTTAGAGATTTTTTTTAACAGTTGAAATTGACAATATAGCTTTGTAAAATTAGAAAAAAGGTCATGTTAACTGGTGCATTAGTAATAAAAATAGAAATTTTTCATAAAAAAATAATAACTTTTTAAATTTCATAAAGTTGAATATTCTACTATTTTAACAATTTTTAATGCAAAGTTTCTATATTAGTTTTTCTTAACTAGTGTCATGGGGTATTAGTTAACATTTTCCAATAAAAAAATACATCTTTTAACCTTATAATTTGACTATCCTGCAAAAATATTTTACACTTTGGATCATTGGTCCTCTTAGATCAAATATTTGATAATTTTGAGTAGTGTACTTCCGCAATTAAAAAATGCAAATTTGTACTTTCATTTATGCAACTTTTTGGAGGAAGACAAATATAAGTAATTTTTTTTTAATAAATATATATAAGTACATTTGAAGTGTTCTTTTTTTGAATCCTAGAGTCTTTTCTACCTTGATTTAGACATCATGTCATCATCTTAAATATTTCTTACGGAAAGAAAAAAAATGCATTTCAAATTAGTATCCGTCCGTGAATGATTAATACAAAAACAAGCCAAATTATTTATTTTTGTATTTTTACAAAAAATTTGAATCATGCACAACAATAATAAAGAATTCAGAGTTGAAGCTTTTTGCGACTAAAACACGTTTTTAACTCTCTTAAATATTGATTAAACCAAAATCAATATATATATATAAAACCCATTCCTTACACACTCTCTTACAATGTAAAGTGATAACAAATGACAATAAATATAAAATAAACTATGATATCATCTTAAAATTTGAGTTGACGTTAACTCAACATCAAAACCGGTTTGTAAAACGAAAATTGCCCCATTTACAATCTCGTATTCAAGTTCATCTCTACAAGGAGAGAATCTTAACAACTTCCAACTTTCAAAATGATCACATTGATGTACTTCTGTAAAATAAAACCTATTTCAAATAAACATACGACGTTATTTGTTGAACTTAACAAAACTAAAGATCATTTAGGAACATAAAATAAAAGATAATGGACAAAACCGAAATTAAAAATAATACATCATACCCATTTGAAACTATTAAATACTAAGAGAGAAGAACTAAAATCAAAAAAATTAGTTGGAAAAATAAAAGTATATTTTAACCCCTCCCGCATATTCCTAAATAAATATCTTTTGAAGGTCGAAGATCCAATTGAAATGATAAATTTTTTATTGAATTTCAAATTTTGAACAATGTGTGTTTGAGATTATTCAAAGAAAGCATATGAATAATGCCCAAGATACAATGTTCAAAATGCATCCATCCATCGTAACATAATTTCATCATACAGGTGTATTAGGGCAATATGCATAAAACAAAATCATTATTCATTAACCTTATTCAGTAAATGTAACTAGCACAATACCGAACCCAAAAATATATAAAATAGATCTGTATAATGTGCATCATAATGCATAATTAATATGATTGCCGTACTTCTACAAAACAAAAGTCGGTCAAAACTTCATTCTGAGAAAACAGAATAATGATATTTGTTTATCCTTACATATAACCAATAAATAATGACATCAAAATGCTTGCGTACTTTCTTGGTTGGGCAAAAGACACAAAAGTCGTGTGTATTATGTGACAAAACTTCGTACTGATGTATGAAAACATCATAGAACCTCGCAAGCTTCACTGTAGTGCTATGGCAGACGCATGAGTAACGAGTAGAGCTGGTACTTGTGATTGTTAACTTACCTATAATGATAGATCAGGGAAATGAGAACAAAGCAAAAAAGAAATCATATAAAGCAAAGCATTTTCACACTCATTTACAAGGAAAGTTCAAGACAGGCGTTGATTGAAATTCAAAGTTTCTCTTCATTTGTGGTGGAATTAGGGACAGTACTATTCTAACACAATCATACCAATCTAGGTCAACTTAAATTGTGTGCACTAAGCACTTGCCAGGACAGTTTACATGCATAAATATTAGAATAGATTGAAAGCCCCAAAGAAGATATTAATACTAGCTAGCACTCAGAGAATAGCTAGCTAGAATAGATTGAAAGTTCAAGACAGGCGTTGATTGAAATTCAAAGTTTCTCTTCATTTGTGGTGGAATTAGGGACAGTACTATTCTAACACAATCATACCAATCTAGGTCAACTTAAATTGTGTGCACTAAGCACTTGCCAGGACAGTTTACATGCATAAATATTAGAATAGATTGAAAGCCCAAAAGAAGATATTAATACTAGCTAGCACTCAGAGATACCCTGATTTACCCCCCAAAGAAATAGTATTACTCCTTAGTATGGCCTGCGGTATTTCACCAAGCCAGTACATTAGAGACATTTGCAACTGTAAACCATAACTATCATTATTTCTAAACTCAATTTAAGTTTCCTTTCAGATTGAAACATATTTATCTCACCAGGAAGGCTATAGGATTCACAGAGACAACTAAACATCTTAACAATAGTAATACGGCATATGCGAAATCCTTTTAAGAATATATGCATTCCATTTGAATATATTTTGAACAAAACTGGCCAGTGCAGTTCAAGCCAAAAAATTGTTCTTATATGACAATATTATTTGATTTACTTCCACCTGCAACTTATTGCCATGTGTATAGAAATAATGCTTCCGATTTTGTCGATAGATCGAAACAAAATTTAAAATTTAGAAAATGTACAACCTGCAACTTATTGCCATGTGTATAGAAATCAATGCTTCCGATTTTGACGGTAGACTGAAACAAAATTTTAAATTTAGAAAACTTACATAAGATGGTAGGATGAAGCACCAGATCCAGCTGCAACTCTTTGTGCCCGACTTGCTTCACATTTATAAAGCTCCTTCATTTCTTTTTTAGTGCGACGTGCCTCACGGCGTTCCTCTTTCACAGCAGCCTCCAAAACAACACAGTTGGCAAATTAGTATACTCATAAAACCATTATCCTTAGGGAGACAGCGACTGGTGTGTTCTTAAAAAGAAGTTGACAATTATAGCATGCATAAATGAAGCAAGTGAACAGGCCAAGTAATTCATTTACCTTTCTCTCTTTCTTCTCCTCCTTTGACTCTAGACCATGTTGTTTTCTCTTGTACTGTTCAGTTTTTTCAGTGGTCGCGTCTTTAACCTTTTCAGCAGCAGGTTTTCTACCACCAGGCAAGTCTACAGGAAGTTTTGCTTTTCCTCCTAAGGAAATTATTGGACTAGAGGAACTAAAGGCTGCAGTCACAGTTTCAGTCAATTTCATTTTCCTAGTTGCCCAAGGTGTTTCAATCTTTCCAGGGTGGTTATCTAAATTTGTGTATGTTGAAACAATAGTCTCGCAATCCCAAATTTCTGATTCATCGCTACTTTCTTCAAAAATTACAGCATCTTTGTCTTCAACTTCAACTTCATACTTCTCACCATATTCCTTGCAACGGCGAATCACATCGGCTGCAGAATCTTTTTCCTCTTCACCTTCTGCAGGAACCTTGTACTGACCCTTCTGTTCATGTTCTAGGTCTTCCACCTTACGGCTTCCAAGAGAGAGTTTGAGCTTCTCGGCAAGTGACTCATCTTCAGCTTGATAATTTTCTTCATAATCACCATAATAATCATCACCATAATCGCTGTTATCATCAGTTCCATACTCTTGACGTTCAAGCTACACAGAAAATGTACAAAGAATGAGAATCTTAAATGTAAAAAGTATAGATGTAGTTAATAAAGGTTATTTTTAATTGCAATAACAATAAAGGATAAAATTTGAAAAATACACTCAAAAATCATACAATAAACAAAGAAATAGAGTTTATAAGATAATTTGTGAAAGAAACTGATGTTATGCAATCTATTTCACTATTCTGAAAAAAAAACCTAAAAATATTCTAGATACTAACATAACTTAGCACAGCAATACAAGCTAATCAATAATATAGTACACGAATAAACATGCTTATAGAACTTTGCCAATTTCAAAAGAGAAAGCATCATACAGTGTGTAAATAAAATAGATTATGAGCGCCAGCACTCACCAAATCAAATTGTTCATCTAACAGACGACGAGGTCTTGGCTTCTCACCAGCAGAGTGCACACCTGTTGCACCATTTAAACCCCCATG
Source organism: Medicago lupulina (assembly GCA_958299785.1). Lineage (NCBI taxonomy): Eukaryota > Viridiplantae > Streptophyta > Magnoliopsida > Fabales > Fabaceae > Medicago > Medicago lupulina. The sequence goes on along the minus strand of OY283142.1, from coordinate 62,040,250 downwards.
TGAAGGCCAACAGCCATCGGCAACGGTGGAATAAGCAGAACCTTGCAATACATGCTCATTGTTGAAGCTCCTATTCATATTAGATTCCTCAGAAAAGTTAATTCGATTACACATGTGTGCATTCTCTTCGTCATCTTCGTCTGCACAGAGGTTAGCCTTGACAACAAAGTCTTCCTCCAAATCTTCAACATCAGAGCCAAACCGTGACGCATCGCTGTCACCATCTAGCAATGCAGCCACTTCAGGATCAACAGCTTTCTGAACCCTGACATTGGCAGTACTGGAAGCAACATTATACAAGATGTTTTCTTTAGGCTCTTCATTCACCTCTTTAACTCGCACTCTCGAAGCATCATAAGCCTACAATCATAAAAACAACAAATCTTAAGAGCCAATTTGGAAAAGATTCTACAAATACTTCCGAAAAATAATAATTTGACAAATCTTTGATACATTAACTTGCAAAAAAATAATTCGGATAAGATTCTATAGTTACCAGTACAAGTTGAAATTAACTTATGCATTTCAATTTATTCAAAAAACACTTCAATTTGGCTTCTCAATCTCATCTAAATAAAGAGCAACTACAAGATTACAAAGGCTTTCTTATGTGAAAACATCAACTTATTTTAAATAAGTCACTCAAATAAGCCAAAAACTAATTCAACCATGGTCTAAATACAATAAGATTGTTGTTTACAATGTAGGCTCTTAATTAATATCAATGTAGTTCCCAGTCCACATCACTAAACTTTCATTGTGGAACTTCATCTCAGACCAAAAGAACTTGTCAAAAAAACATGCTAAATATCATATTCACTTTGGACAATTCCAAGACAATCAGAAAACAATACACTGAAAAGTTTCAGCTTTGATAACACAACAAATATAAATTGTGGGCATCAGTTATCCAAGGTGATATAACATCAATGAAATTCAGATGCAAATTACCCATTTACACAAATTCAGAATCATCATATGCCCATTCATAATTTTGAAACCAATTCATAAACAATAAATAATTGATTAAAGTGATAAATTCAGATTCATAATATGACCAATCAACGTATGCAGCTGATACTATAAGCCACATAATGAGCCCAGTGAAATAAAATGAAAACTGATTATAGATATATAATAGGTTGCTTCTTCTAAGGTGGGAAAAAGTCTCATATGGTCTGCAGGGTTCACAGATCTAATGACTATAAATACCACTCCCCACGAGTAAAAGCTCAGAGTATTACTTGTATTCATGGAAATTACAATCCAAACAATGTAGATTCGACAAAAACAAGGAAAACAAATATTAGTGTCTTAAAACTCAAGCTATTTCCATTTGCTTTTGATTTTGCTATTCAATCAACACCAATCAGGTCACTGTCAGTCTGTCACAACCCTAACTATGTGGAGGACCTGAACTTCTACTTAAATGTGACGACATCAGTCATCATTAGCATTTTGATCAATTTTTAAGCATCAATGCATCATATAGCACACGTGATGCTTCACCACCCTAGCAATTGCTTATATCACAAGCTAGCATAAACACTCACAGTAAGTAAAGGCCTGTTTGGATTGCCTTATTTAAGATTATCTACTGGCATAAGCACTACTGAGATTGTTGAGGAAAACTTATATAATAGTTAATGACATGTTCATAAGTTGTTTTCCGCTTATTTCCATAAGCTCTCCAGAGTAACTTATGAAAACAGCTTATAGCTTATACCAAAACAGATTGACGTCATTTCATCTTTGTCTAAATTACACTATCCTATAGCCACTATTTAACAACACTTGTTCAAAATAAGCTCTTCTAGACAAACCCAATTTCAAAAATCAAAGCTTTAAACAAAAAATCCCAAATTTAACAAATCAAAAGAGAGGAGAATAAGTACCTTAACATCATTAACATGCTCAAGCTTAAACTTTGGATTACTAAAGAAATTAGAACCACCACCAGAATTCTTAATTTCTCTCAAATGAGTCAAGTAATTATAACCATCATCAGGAAACCCTAATTCAAGTATCTCCTTCCTCACTTCATCCGATAAAATTCCACTGTCTTCTGCGTATTCTGTGTCAAATTCGGCGTCAGGGTCATCCGGTGAATCAGCGAAGATGGAGTCCGCAGAGAGTGGATTGTTGTCGACGCGGACGAAAACACGGTCGGATTCTGTGAATACTGGGTCTGTTGAGTCACGTGCCATGAGATGGAAGGTGACGGAGTTTTTTTTGTCGATGAATTTCTTCTTACCACCCATTTTGTGGCGGTTTGAGTGGTTGTGGTGGTGGTTGTTGCCGCGTCGGAGAAAGAACGTGAAAGGTGAATGGAAGAAGGAGGAAGCGGCTGATAGAAGAAGAAGAAGTAAGGAAGGAGATGGGAATTAGGGTTTTAGACGGTGTGTGTTATAACTCTTTTTGGTTGGCTTTTTTTTAATGCCTTTTATTTTAAAATTATTTTATTTGGTCGATTTTTCATATTATTAAAAGACAAGGTACCACTCTTCTCCTTTAGCATAGACATTCAAGAGCAATTATAGAATCAGATAGCCTAGAGGGTCTTCGGTTGTTGACTCGGAGAAATGAGTTAGAGTTTCATAAATACAGTTCGTTACTACTAAGGATTACTACTAGTTTGATCGACTATGCCCTAGATTTGGTCTTGTATTATATATTTCGATAAGCTAATCTCGGTGCTGATTGGTTGGTAAAATACGGAAACTCTTCCGCTATGGATGTCACTACATGGTCCTCTCCATCTTCTGGGCTCCTAGACCAGTTGTCTAGGAATTTTTTGGACACTTAGGTTTTTTTTTTTCCTTTTTTTCTTCAACTCACCAAAAAAAGGACAAAATTTAGTACATTTTAAGGACGAAAAATTTATTTAACTTGAAAAATCTAAAAAATTTGTAAAATGTATCGGTTTAAAATAAAATTTAATAAACTTAAAATATATTTTGTTTTAAATTCATTTCAAAAATTTAATAAGATGAAACTCATAATAATTTAAAATTAAAAAAAAAAAAAAACATTTCGTCTTAAATTTATTTCAAATTTTAGAGACAGATCTGGGATAAAATTCAAAGACAATGACCGAGGCATTCAAAGTTTTGAGCAATTTTTTAAACAACATTTCCTCTTAAATTTATTTCAAATTTTAGAGACAATTTTGAGATAAAATTCAAAGACAATGACAGAGACATTCAAGTTTTGAGCAATTTTTAAACAACATAATATTACTCCATGTGATGTGAAGTCAAAATGGCCCCTCAACAAAATGCGAAAGGCAACCAAATTTATAACTTACATTGTATGAGGATTTCATTGCATTAATCAGACATTTATACACTAAAACTAATATCAAAGATGTTCACATCTTTCAAGAAATTTTTAAAACGCGTGTCCTTGTATTCTTCATGCACCTTTTTTTACTCTATTTTTCATACACTAAAAAACTATAGTAGTGGACTACTTCATTTGTTTGGAGAAATGAAGAAGATATTTGCTCGATAAAAGGACATGAAGGGAGAGGATTAATGAATAGTTATCAAACAAACACCAAGTCACAAATCATTTTAAAAAAACCAAACAAACACCAACAATGATTGATTTCCATTGGTAGGAGGAACCATGTGTTCACCAAAAAATTCAAACAAAGAGCAATGGTTCAGTTGTAGTTCAAGTTGGTACCTCATTGCCATTCATATGCTATGATCTCGCTTAAATGGACAACAATTGTATCAAATAAAAATTTAGATGCACAAGTTCTCGTTGTTCTAATAACCGAGCAAAACATACATTTAGTACAAAAGTTTGACAGAAATACAAAATGTCGAATCCCTCATCACCTTTTCTTAAAACCGTATTTTTTGCGTTCATAGAACAAATCAGTCTTGGCACTCCCTAAATTAACAATTTTGGGGCAACCATCCCTATCTTTCTCCTGCTGTGTACATTCCTTGCAGTAGTAAGCATCAGATATTCCTACTCCTCCACATATAACACATCGACCCTGAAATGATCCGTAGTTGCATTCATCGCAGACCCGAACGAGGGTACATGGACGAACATAAGAGTCGCATATCACACACTTTCCGTCGCATTTTTCACACAATCGTCCAATGGCTATTCCTGGGGTCTTACGGCACATGATCAAATCAGGATGATGCTTGGCCATACTTTCAACAAACTGCTAGAGGCTGCATAAATATACAACATTAAGCTCTGTCTACAATCGACAGTTGAACAGAATATAAAGTAACTCACTAAAATACTATAGACATAGCAAAACTAGGTAAAGTTTAAAATTTAAAATTTTGCAACAAAATATTAGGACAACTTCATTGCAATCTTGGTAGCTAATATTCCCAAGTAAAATACACAAAATGTAGATGGAAGTTGAATCAATTTTAATCATAGGATCAGATAGTCACCAAATTAGCTACAATGTGGTCTTGATCTTTCCATTGAAAATCACAAGCCAATAATCACAAAAGACAAGGTTATCAAAATTGAAAGTTAGATCACAAGATCGTGCGATTTCAGGATCTAACTTGCCCTCTTCGATATGAATCGGGAACAAAATTGTGTTTTGAGTTAAATTGCATTTTAGATTGTAAAATCGCACGATTTTGCCTGTTTCTGGGCTCAAAATCAGGGTCAGGTTTTTAAGCACAGAAAATCCCAAGTTTTTAAGCGCATTTGGGTCAGGTTTGCAATCGCAATCCTTTCCTTCCTCAAATGGTAGACACCTTCGACCTTCACTCTCTTTCGAGTCTCACCTTCTATACATTTCCCTCTCTCGCACAGATCATCAACCACAACCACCATCTCAGTCACGCGCAGCCTCTCAGTCTTTCTCTCTCAGTCAAGTGCAGGAAGGTGGCCATCTTACATGTTACGAACTTGGTACCCCCTCCTAACCTTAGTCAAGATCTCAATCCTGACAACCTTGATAACAGACAATTGACTACCTCGAAAACATTACAAAACTTTCAATTTTCCGATGGACTAGACACTGGATAATAACAAACACACTGCACGTATTCAGTAATGTTCTTACTAAGTTGCACAATAAGGCTAACCAAAAGTAACAAATGTACCACAACAACCATATGCCCCAGAATTCATTTTTATAACATTTTTCCTAAGATGAATATATAAAAACCAAAGGTAGAGAAAGGGGGTAGTAATCCTACCAAGCTCAGAAACTTTAACCAGCCTTTGAACCTGTTTTTAAGCTTCGCTTCATAGCAGTAACATGGTTAAAGCTATTATAGTATAAACCATATATACCTCACACCCAGAGGTAGAGGATAAAGCCTATAAAAAACACTCACATAGAGTTTGTCTGATGATGTATACAACATTTACAAGTTGATTACTACAATTTGAATTTAAAATGTGTAGAATGTAGATCACTAGTGATTAGTGACATTAATCTTCCACATGTTTTATTGTTTGAGATATAAGGCATACCGCAATCAATTGTTGTCAATTGTCAATCATTGTTTGACAACATTTTGCATGAAAGGGCGTATAGCGGAACAGTAGCAGTTTGTTCAAATTTCGGTACACTATAGCACTGACATAGCCTCTATTTGATAACATAGTCCTAATGCCATAGGTACCTCACATAGTCTGATACTACAGCTGCCTCCTACCAAAATCTGACTTTTCTAGCATGTTATATCTTCAAGAACTGTGTTTTTATATAAATATATTCTCTACCCTTCATGCGGTAGTGGTTTTTGTACCATGAGCCCAAAAAAAATGCAACACACATTTATAACAAATTAATTTCAATTAGGAAGGCATGAATTTTAAGTCAAACATATCTCTAAAAATTGATAAAAACAAAATTTGGAATAATGATAAAATGAACCCATAGCACCGTACTCACCCTTCTGGACTGTCTCTCTTTCTCATTTGTTTAATACACTTCAGCACAGTATTATCAAAATCCAATGGCAAGTGAAAACTAAAAAAGAAGCAAGAGAGCCAACCTCCACAAATATCAGAGAATGAATGCTACTAAATACCTTAATAAGGCATTAATAACAGTTTTGTCAAATAGCGGCTATAGCGGCGATATGGTACTATAGAGTAGCAGAATGTAAACTAATTGTTGTTGTTCTGCAGTATGCTATTCAGTACAACAAAGTGTTGTGAAATAGCGGCTATTGTGGCACTATAATGTTGTAGTGTAGCCAAATTGGAATGAACTGCAACTTTTTGAGCGATTGACGACACTGGTAAATAGCGAAGAAGATCATGTTATGCTACAATGAGGTCTGAATATTAATTTGGAAGATAATATTCCAAAATGATGGACTCAATCGTCCCTAGCCAACACAAAAATGACTCAACAACGGCAAAGCCTAATACTAATTGAAATTTATTGTCATTAAGGTTTTCTGGTCAGATCACTGGTGCCAAGCAGCCAAGCTTATAATTAATTCAACAATTTCTTCTCTCTTAATATAAGAAGGGAAGATGTTGTGGAAAATCTATTACTACCCTAAGCTGGTTGCTTGCCAAATCACACAATTGAGGGTAAAAGTTGTCTAAAAATTACTTTATTGAACTAAATGACCACAATTAACTATGATGATGTCATGTAACTACTGAAAGCATTTGGTTTAGTTTATTTGCTCTACAAAAACACATTTTCCTTTACATTGCAACTAGATAATTCACTTTTGATGACAGCATTTGTCAATACCAATGCTACAAGTTGTAATCTTGGGGGCAAAAATTCAATATTCAAACAATTATATCAACAACAAAAAAAGCAAATATACAAAATATTTTCATAAGAAAATGTCTCAATTGTTTGTCTTGCAAACTTTTCAGCTGATATAATGTTTATCCTTTCCAGATCACAGATGAGCAAAATGGGAAAAGAAAAAAATAAAATAAAAGAGATAGTAAAAATTCTGACCCAGATCAGCTCTTTTCTGGCGCGGTGGTTGCAAACTTCGGCACGGTGGTAACCTGCGAAAGTGATCTTAATGGGTTTTGTAGAGAAGATGGAGGTGATGGTTTTTCAAAAACTTGTATGTGGTTGACTAGATCTAGCCGAAAAGATAGGATGAAGATGGTGGAACAATGAAACGCCGCTGAAGGAGGGAGGCGGCGGCTAGGGTTTGTTTGTGAATGAGTATAGTGCGTGGGGGATAAAGTTAAATGAAAAAAATAATAATAAAAAGACTCCGAGATAGAAAGGGGTATGTGTTTTTTTAATTGTAAAATTCACAAAGTAGTGTAACATAATAATAATAATAATAATTTTTATAAAATATTTAAAATATTACTAGTAGTTTAATTAACCTCTAAAAAAATAGTTAAATTAATGTTATTTTACACATATCTAACGACATGTTGTCACATTAATTAATTAATATTGAAACTTTTTTTATATTTATAAAAACATAAAATAAATAAATTTCATTGTTACATAATAAAATTAACGGTAAAACATTGATCATCTGATATGTATAAAAAGACATGTGTATTGATAACTATTTAAAAATATGTGTGATATTTATCACGGTTGAATATAAAAACAAATATATAAGAAAAATATTTTTAATTGATAGATAGAAATCAAGAATAAATATTTTTTTGTAAAAAAAAAAGAATAAATATATGTCTCCTTAAAAAAAATAATAAAAATATTTGTCGGTGATACATACAAATAAATATGAAAAAAAGATTTGTCACAAGAAAAAACACAAAGATTTGTGATTGGTAGATATAAGAAAGCAAGAGACAAATATTTGTCACTTATAAATTTTAAAAAATGCCACATAAATATTTTTCGTTAACATATAAAAATTTGGAACAAATATTTGTCACTGATGTGTACAAATAAGCATGTGACAAAGATTTTCCATTGATAAATAGAACTATCTCACCAACAAAAAAAATAGAAATATGATGCCCCCTTAAAAAAAATCATGCACAAGATACTTTTTTTTTTTTGTTTTTGAAATGGGCGCAAGAGACAAGTTGGCATTAATGAAATGCACAAGAGAAGTTCACATTGATTAAATTAAATTATCATGCATTTGACAAGTTTTCGCTAATAAAATATCAAAATTAACTCAAATGCATGAGATAAGTTGTCATCGACGAAACTAACTTTGATATACTGGACAAGTCGTTATTTATAAAAAAAAATGGATATGCTAAAACATTTCTACTATTTATGTAACACCCATACTAAACGTATCTAGAAAGTTTAGCATGTGCATTAAAATTAGTACTGGATACATTAAAATTTGCAACTTAAATTTCTTCGAATGAATATTGTTTACAACATAACGCGTTCGTACATCAGAGTTACCATACAACTATCCAATAATAAATAAATACATCCTTAGATCCTCGCGAACGTCCTGCAGCGGGTACGAACGAGTCCTTTCTGAATATCCATCCGGCGATAAACTTGCTCAACTGCTCTGCTAATCTGAAACAAATAAGGATTGGAATGAGACATAATGTCTCAGTGAGTTCTCCTAATCCTAGGCTATAGGTGACTTCGGGGAAAACCTACGGTCACCACGTGTCTAAGACGCTACCTGACGGTCGGGCGTCGTGCGTGAGGCTTACCTAGACGGTCGTGCAAAGCTAAAACCGTCACAGGGTCATCTTATTTGCTTCCTTCGTGTCATGGCGGTCAAGGGATCCTAGGACCGCTAACTCGAGATGCACTAAACGCATCAAGACATAACCTAACATATCCATGACACGGTACTAAACCGGACGATTAGGGAACCTAAGATCGTCGTCGGTAGACATACATGACATTCTATTGTCTAAGCTATACATATCTAACCTCATAGCGTAAACATAATTGTAGCGTATTGTACATACTCATTCATTCATTCGTTAGGTTAGATGTTAGCGTTGAACAAACATAATTATCTTGGTTGATTTTACGGAATAATCCCGAGTGGAGTAACCCCGAAATATATTCCCATACATTACCGATGAAAACCTAGCTAAGGTACATCGGACTCCCTCAGTGTCGTGCGGGCCCCCCCTTGCGGAGCTTATCCCGTTCCCACGACACCTACATCTTGCTTACTCAGTGACATGCGGGCCCCCCTTGCGGAGCTTATCCCGTTCCCATGATGAGAACCCCTTGGGATCCCAACCTTGCGTGGACCACAAGAGACATGGCACCTACACATTCATTATAGTCTTGGTCTTTTGCATTCATAAAAGGTTAAACCTATACATGCTTACTCATTTACCTCGGATCCGGGATCGATCCGATTAACGGTAAACTACCTACTTGTTCATACTCATCATATGTGAAGAAGTTACTTATCAACTTACGGCTTAACATGCTTGCATAGTCATTCTTATTCACGTGCGAAGAGAATACACTATTCGCTTCACGTTTTAACATACATAGGATTCATGCTTAACATTCTAATTCTCGACAAGCTATGTCGAGGCTCTATGATTTCTCCCATATCTAGAGTTATTCCTACCCTCTTATAGGCCGTATCATAGCATCACATGTGCCATTCGTCATTGAAATTGACAATGTTGTTCATGCATTTATCTATTGATATATCAAGGTGTAGTGTACATTGATTACTTGACATTGAGAGATTCTTAAAATAAGGAAAAGACTGCAAGGAAAGGCCTCGTCAAAATCACTGAATCACAGAAAGTTCTTAAAAAAGTGCTGTCCTGGTGAATCTCGCTTAAGCGAAGCCCAAGCGAAGTCCAAGCGAGATGCCCAGGATACATTCTGTTTAAATCTCGCTTGAGCGAGATTTTCTCGCTTAAGCGAACCTTCATCAGTCCAGACCTGCAGAATTCGTGTTTAAGACCCAAAAACCTCAATTTGAAGTTTCTAATGCACCCAAATCACCCAGAACACATAGAAAATAGTTCATAACAAATGCATGGCAACAAACATCACGATTTCAACAATCTATGGCAAAGGGGATACTAAAATCAAACATGCATAATTTCTACATTTTCAATTCATCTCACATAACTCATACGCAACCCAAGGTAAGGTATTCTATCTATAGAACTCACCTAAGATTCCCCGCAAGCTAGCACAACATCAAACAACTACAGCAACATCACAGCTCCAAGATTTCAATCCAATCCAAACCCTAGCTCTTGCTTCTTGATTCTTAAGCTTCAAAGTTCTTACCATACATCCTTGTTGTTTTGCTTGCAATCGAGTACTATAATCCATGCTTGGCTGCCACACTTGATCTTCAAAAAGTTTGGTGGATTGGGAGAGGAAAAGTGGCGCCATTCTTAGAGAGAAGGAGGAGAAAAGTCTTTGGCACAAGCTTAGAGAGAGAAAGAGCTTTGCATAATGAAAATTTCTTGCTCAATTGTGCCTATATACTCCTTGCGTGCAATTACATATATGCCCTCCACCTTAAACGCGTTTACACGGACACTGATATTTAACTCGTCCTTGCCTGCCAAAACGTAGTAAACACTTCCATCATACTTATTTTCCTTAAACATCTCAACATCCGACTTGTCGATTAGCATTATTCCATTAGCTGACGAGCGGGATATTACAATTTATAATATCACCTCCCTCCTCAATTCTACAATGATATTGAACCTTCATCGACTAATATACACGAGACATGTGAACATTGACTAAAATTTTATAAATAACCAAAATGAAAGTTGAGAAATTGACATTGATTAAATAGAACGGTCATGCACGAGATAAGTTATCCATAATAAAATGCACAAGAGAAGATGACATTGATTAAATTACAATATCATCTAGTTGACAATTTTACACTGATAAATGTTCAGAATTAACTAAAATAAACACGATAAGTTGTCACTAACTAAACTAACTTTGATACACGTGATAAGTTGTCATTTATAAAACATCATTCATGACAAAGAGTTTGTACTATTTAAAATATTAGTGAAAATCTAACTTTTTTTTTTTGAGCAATAGTGAAAATCTAACTTAAACATTTAAACAAAACTCAATATTATATGCGAGATGATATGTTATCAGTACAAATTTAAAATAATCATAACAAAAGAGACAAGTTATGGCCGGTATAAATTTCAAGATAATTATTAACCATGTGACATGTCACACTGATATATATTATAAAAGATTTAATATACACGAAATAAGTTGTCACTGTTAGCTTTAAAAATTATTATTATACACGGGCGAAGTCGTCACTAATACAAATCTACCAACATCTACGTCTACTAATAATTACTTTTACACACGGATGAAGTCGTCACTGATACAAATCTATTAACATCTACTTCTACTAACAATAATAACAATATGTAAAAATCGAAGTCCACCAAAATTTCATAATCGTACTTATTAAAACTCATTATCTTCTTAATTACATGTGTTGACTTTAAAGATTTATTATACACGAAATAAGATGTCATTGTTGGCTTTAAAAATTATTATTATACACGGGCGAAGTCGTCACTAATACAAATCTACAAACATCTACGTCTACTAATAATTACTTTTACACACGAGCGAAGTCGTCACTGATACAAATCTACTAACATCTACTTCTACTAACAATATATAAAAATCGAAGTCTAGCAAAATTTCACAATCCTTCTTATTAAAACTCGTGATCTCCTTGATTTCATGTGCATAATGATTATTTTGCAAAATTTAATTTATTTGTTTTTTATAAAATTAATTACGGATAATGGTCTTCACAAGTGTGACTTTGCAAATTTTACAAAGCACAACATATGTGACAGCCTCATATTATGTGGAGATAATGGAGAAAACCAAAATTTCAACATCATTGTCAATAATGATCGCAAATTAACTACACAAATTGGACAAAAGTGGAATAACTTCTCCCAAATTAATGAATTCCTACCAGAATGAACTATCAAATTTAAATTTTCTATCAATAATTTTTTATCTTTTAAAGGAATTTTCTATAAATAATTATTATGTTTGCCATGTATTTAGCATAAAATATGACTATGTAGGTTATTTTCATGACTATTTATCCTAAAATTGTACCAATGCATTAATGTTGCATCTCAATTGTTTTTTCTACATTTTAAATAATATTAAGTGTCTTCTACGTACTAATTCCAAAAAGTTTAAATTACTTAATCAATGTAATTTTACTTTATTATACCATCAAAAATATAATACACCAATAATTCGACATTTACTTTAAATTGACATACAATTCAATTATATTAAAACTCTTATTAAAATTTAATGATCTTTTACGAATAACAAACGTTTACTATACAACTAAAATGCACAGGATAAATAGAGATTGAATAAAATTTCGTAGATAACCGAAATCCATCGGATAAGTGGTTGTTAACTAAAATTTCATAAGTAACATAAATGCACCAGATAAGTTGTCGCTAACTAAACTAACTTTGATAAACGACATTTATAAAAAATTGTTCTTGCTAAAATGTTCCTGTTATTTATAATGTCACATCACTTTAATTCTATAATGATATTGAACCCTCCTAATCTAAAATGCATGAGATAAGTGAACATTGACTAAACTTTCAGAAGAAGAAAAAATAAATACACGGGATAAATTATCATTGACTAAACTAACCTTGATTTACATGACAAGTTATCCTTTATAAAAATTGTTCCTGCTAAAACATCATCAACAACAACATCATCAACAACAGCAACATCATCAACAACAACAACAACATCATAATCAACGACAACAACAACTTCTCAAATGATCATCAATTATATTATGCAATGACGACTCTACAATGGAACGACAACAACAACTCATCTTAACATCACACCGACTCGACAATGCAATTAATCCTTTATAAAAACTATTCCTGCTAAAACATTTAAACTATTTATAATATCATCACCTCAATTCAATTATATAATGATATTGAACTATTTATAATATTACATGACAAGTTGTAATATTATAATAAACTACTTGATATTATTTTTAATATCTACATAGACTGAAAATATACACACAATATCTTTTTTTCCATTATATTCAAATATTATAACATTGTTTTCGTTTCAAGTTTAACAAATTTAAATAAACTTATGCTATGTAAAAATTGTATTATATTTAATGTGCATTATCATATTCTGCAAAACGTAACAATCATTACAGAGAAATAACTGTCCAGCACATGTAATGAAGTTATATTAACATTTTCAAAACCTAAAAAAAATATTACATTCAATTTTTAAAATTTAAATAACAATATATAACAACCATTAAAAAGAAAATCAGACTCTTTTAAACCCGTGCGTCAGCACGGGTATGTTACTAGTTATTCAATAAAACAATAACAGTGAATGATGTACCAACCATCCATATGGTTATTAGTGGAATACCTTACCGTACCCAGATGTTACTTTGTCACTTCATTTGCGAATAAAATAAATCTATCTCAATAAAACAATAACAATGACAGAAAATCACTGATTTAATCTCTGAAATCGTAGTTTTTCGCAAATCATTTTGAAGTTTGCTTAAAATAAAGAGACTAAGTTAACCGACTCCTACAATTTTACTAAAATGTTGATTGACTACTAACTTTTGTTTTATCGGTAGAAATCGAACTTGGTACCTCGGGATTTACAACACTCACCCACCGTTCAAACCAACCACTTGCGCTAGACCCTAATGGTTGATTCACTAGTAACTATGACATAATAAATATTAACAAATTGTCCAAACTCCAAACTCTTACTACCCAATAATTTGTTATAATTTTTTCATTAATTGATTGTATAACATAGCCACCATGATCAGCAATTCTCACTCTCTATTTTAAAATCACCAGCCAATTATACAGTTATAATCGACAAGGCACAAACATAGGCAAGTACACTAGACACGATACCAGCATATAAACAAATGCAATAGTTTGAGAAAATGAAAGTGATTGAACGTAACCACATTCACCGATGTCGTGTCAGACACGCCTTCAAGTTCGATATGAAGCATCAGTTCTACATATGTAACATTGATTAAAGGGATTAGGCAAATTATATCCAGTGTCAGCATATCTAAACTGCTAACACTTCTGATAAGTATGTTCAATGTCCGACACATGTCAATGTCCGACACCGACGCGACACCAACATATCTAGTTACACTCAATCAGGTCATATTTATTTATTTTTTAAAATTATTATCCGTGTTAACATGTCAGTGTCGTATCCGGTATCTGTTAAGTGGCAGAAAGTTCGCTATTCCAGTGAGAGTAAAACAATTCGATAGTAAGGAAATCAAAGATTTCAACAAAAAAGTAAAAAAAAAATGAAAAAAGCACACAGATCGTGATTTTAACGGTAGATTCATTCGGTAAATTGAAGAAGCGTTTGAAGAAATTGATAATACATAGAAGAAATAGTGAAAAGGAATGAGAAACGAAACCTGAGGGTTCTTGTTAAAGCTGAAGAAACTTCTTTTCTGCGTAAGAGAGCCAAGAGGGGAGGGTTTGGAGAAAAGAGGATGTGAAATACAACGGGTTTTGTTTGGGTTTTAGCCTCTCTGATTTAAAAACCGAACCGGGCTTTGGTCTATCTGATTCAAAAACCGAACTGAACGGTTCAACTAGTTGTAAATTGAACCGGTCTTAAATACGGTTTGGTTATTTTGGTTGTCGATTGTGTTTTTTTTCCTCGGTTTAAGTGGTTTAACATATTTGAACCAAGATCTAGATGTCTCAAGTATTCGATGTTTAGGTAAAAAAATTCTCATACTGTTTATTTTTTTTTAGTGTTGACCCTCGATTTTAAGGGAAAAGATTGTAGTTGTCTAAAGTTCAACCGAAAAATAAATGAAATCTGTTAAAAAATTATTCTATCAAGAAATTGAATTATTTGGTAGAATTTATTAATCATTTGAACTCAATTATGTTGTATGCAATGAATTATAGGGGTTGAGATCCTCTCCGTTTAATTTTTTTCTCCATTTCTACCATTTGGAGAGATATAAACACATAAAATTAGTGGTGGGTCATATCATTAAATAAGTCTTACTAGCATTAATTATTTTCAAGAATTTTTGTGTTTATATCTCTCCAAATGATATAAATGGAGAAAAATTTAAATAGAGAAGATCTTAACTCGAATTATAGTGTTAGAAAATTAACTATAACAATAAGATGCCATCACATCTGACAACTAAGTATAATGACATAATTGATGATATTTAAAATAAAATAAAAAAGGAATCTGTTTTTTTATGTTTGAAAATTTGATATCCAACTTTACAATTGAATAATTCAAAGATCAATTTCAATTTCCACCGATGAAGTTCGAGTGAAAGCAAAACAAGGTTTTGCATGGACTAAACCAACCAAGAAACCAACATAAGGTTTTGTATAGAATGAAACCAAGAAAATGTTGGGACATAAAATATTTGAATATGAGACTTAGAAACAAGCTCACTCTAATTTTTAAGAAAACAAATATTATTGCTCTAAAATCGACCTATATTTGTTTTTAATTGTTTTTAGAAAAATGACACATGATTGTATTAGCGGTAAAGTTGTGGATGACTCTATAATTCAATTTTGATATTGGTTTATTGTTAGTATATGATTTTGGGTCTTCCTTCAGGTTTTGAGTGTCATTTGCAAATTATAAATTTGTTACAAGTTATGTCCAGTATAGAAAGAATCCAATGTTGCAGTTGAATTGTGAAATGAGTGGATTGTACAAAGCACCCAAGAAGAAATTGAAGCATGAAGTCACAAGATCAAGAAAAATGTGAGTGTTTGTTCAGGTTGTGTGGATAAGTGCATAGAGAAACAAAGAAATAGTGGTTGATTATTAATAATGGAGTTCACAACTATAAGATGGAGTCGAAGTTAGTAGGGCACATTCTTGCGAATATATTAAGAGGAGAAAGAAGCTTATTGGTAACTTGAACAAAAGTTTGGTGCAACCAGAGAATATTGTGATCGCAAAGATGCAAGAGAACAAATATGTTCATTTCACCCCAAAAAGATGTGAGACAACTACTGTTTAAGACATAATTTAGCCTCATCTTGAATCTGTTAAGTTGTTTAAAAAACTTCTCACTGTTTTGATCACGGACTCCACATATAAAACCAACATGTACAAAAAGTCATTGTTTGAGATAGTTGGGGTGACCTCAACTGATATGACATGTTATGTTAGTTTTGCTTTTTTTGACGTCTGAGAAAGAGGAGAACTTCACTTGGGTTTTTAAGACGCTGCTTGATCTTCTTAACTCAAAGGACAATATGCCATAAGCTATTGTGACTGACAAGGATACAACTTTAATGAATGTAGTAGCAACTGTTTTCCCTAACACTACTACATTACTTCGTTATTTTTATGTTGGAAAAAATGTTAGAGCTATGTGCATCACAAACTGCAAAGACGAATCTAAGGATGACAAAGTGGATGGGAAAGATAAGGAATTGAATGACGTGATGCAATGTGAGTTAGTTAACAACATCATGAGAGCTTGAGATGATGTAGTTAAGTCTCCACAAAAGAATCATATGCTAATGTCGTAGTGCAATTATGAGACTATAATATTGAATACCGATAAGGAAAAATAGTAGAGGCATGGAAATACTGTGTCTTGCATCTTGGCTGCAAAACCACCAACAAAGTTGAAGGGGATCATGGAAAATTGAAGAAATGTGGAAAATTTGGCTACATGTTGGGAGGGAATACACACTATATTGGATGGGCAATTGACCGAGATACATGCATCCTTTGGGAGACATTGTATTGTCTTGAAACATAGATACAAAGACAATATTTTGTATTATGAGTTGGAGGGTTATATTTTTACAGCTGGCATGAGCTTTATTTTTTAGGAAGCAAAATACTCCAAGAAAACTAAGATGGATAAAAAAAAAGGTGTGGTTGTGTGATAAAGATATCATATGCAGGGGTGGACCTGGCCTGGGCCTAGTGTGGCAAGTGCCACACCAGCCCAGGCCCATTTGTTTTTTTACATGTTAGTTGTTGTGTATAAATTAGCTTGCTATTGAGACCTGCTAAAATGTTAGTTCTCGCACATTACACCACCATGGCAGCTGCGCCTGCTATGGTATCTAGATGCCGGATAATCTAACCTGCAATGTACACAGCTCTATTATTAATGATAGTTGTCCTTTTTGAGCAATATCTCTAAAAAACTTGCAATTGCAGTCCAATAATTAATGTATGAGTCATTGGTTGATTGCACATGTCAATGAATAAAACATACAGCAAAATTAAGTATGGTTACCTAGCAAAATTAAGTATATTAACTAAGTAACAAGATGTGTGATAAATAGTTAAATGATCGTCTTGTAGCGTATATAGAAAGGGATGTTCTTAAAACAATTAGTAATGATGTATTTTTAGCTCATTTTCAACAAATTGAAAATAGAGCATTTTCTTTGTAATTTTAGTTGCTACAACTATTTTTAATATAGCTTCTTATTATATTTGTTATTATTTGATACAAAAATTATGCCCCAGTGATATTCCGAGTCCAGGTCCGCCCCTGATCATATGGCTACCTTTTGCATGTATTATTTTTAAGAAGATCGGTCACAATAAGACTATTCAACTGGGAGAGATAAACCCTCACTAGAAAAGGTTATGTATGGATGAAGAAGAAACCGTCAAGAGTATAATGATCTTTTAATGGTGCTGGAGAGCAATTTTGTATGTGAGATGATCAATTTTCTATCATTTATCCATCTATTGACAACAACTTTGAGATGGGTTTTGAGAAGTTGCTCGACTTCTTTAATGCGCGCAATTTCATCAATTAATTAATTTACAATACAAAAAGTGATGTCTAATAAACAACACTATGTAAATTGTGTTTTTTTCTTTTTACTAAAAACAACACAACGTAAATTCTCCAAAAACAAAAAGAATGAATCTGCGAAGAAACTCACAACATTCATGTTTTTTTTTTTGAAGAGGCTCACAACATTCATGTTAATAGCATAAAACGGCAAAGTACAAAAGCCCACATATAGGACTATATTCAAGTCTTTGGAATACTCATGTCTCTAAATCTGCAACGTTGACGATGCCAAAGTCATTGATTGGATCTGCACTAGATCGCAGCTAATCTGACAATTTGAACCGATCAAATACCTGAACGAAACAAGAAAGACAAACAATGTCGCACAAAGACGGCAAACAAAAGAACGTCGCACTAAGACGACGAAATCACAAAAGAAAAATGAAATAGATCTGAAAAACACTTCTTTCAATAACAGGAAAGAAAAAAACGAGTTAGAGGGGTGATTTTGGGTTAAAAAAATTGACTTTAAATCACCCATCTTTAGTAGATGACGGAGAAGAAACTAAGGTTTTGGTGATGGCTCACAAGAGAGAGAAGAGGAAGAGATGTAAATTGTACCATGTAAATTGTGTTAGCTTGAATCATCCTATTAAGTTTTTAGTCCATGTAAAATTTCTAATCAATATTTTTAGTCTTTAAAAATGTTAATAGAAAATGTCATAGTGACTAAAAAGTGTAATTTTCTTTTTTGGACAGACTAAAAACAAAATTTTAGATGCTTACGAGAATTGTTTACTTAATTATCCTATTTTTTATAGTCAAATAAGTTAGGTAAGTATAACTCAGTTGATAAACAATTATTGAAAGGCCACTTGATAAACAATTATTCTCTTGGGGTTTACCCACCTCAAATTTTGCAACCAAAATACTTCATCAACGTTGCTTGGAGAATTTTTAGAAGCTTCTCGTCGGTGCAAGAAGAAGATTGAAAAAGAAAGATGTATGTATGGGTATGTATTTATTCGCTTCTCTCTAAAAAAATTCATATTTCACATACTTACAATATTTTTTATGCGTATATATATAAAATGTGAAGTGAAATGGAAACATCATTATCAATATCAAATTCATACAAGATGACCACTACCAAAAAAAGATCTAACACTACCAACAAAAATTCATACAAGATGACTATTAGTTAAATCAAATTTTTTTAAATTTCTCATCTAAAAATTAGATTTGTATTTTCTTTATAGGATTATTATACTTTCTAGTTTGAAGAACACAAGAAAAAATCAATATTTGTCATTAGATCAATCTCCAACACCATTATAGTTTCATGCCAAAAAAATTTGGTTACAAGTTGTAATTGAGAAATTCTTCAAATCTTCATCACATATAATTAGTTATGAAAACCAACCCAATTAAATACTACTCATCACTAAAATTACTTTCACGTCTCGTAGATAAAAGCATGAATGTCCATTGGGGTTTGGTGAAATAAGAAAATCGTACATTCAATAAATTAGAGACACTGGAGTAAGATCCTAAGACTCACATTTTGAGATTAGGCTCCGACTATCATTTGTTGATTTAAATATTTGTTTATACTGTGATATTCATCAAACCATACAAGAAAATTATTAATTATATTAATAACTACACCATTATTTTCATTCCAATGATTCAAATCCAGACATTCATCATTAGGATGGAACCAAAACAAACCATTTAAGGCGATCAACGACTAATATATTGTAATTGTTTGGAAGGTGATATGCAAATTATTTTATAAATTTTCGTCTCTTTGAAATTTTTTAAAAAGGTTAAAGTCCTTTTTTTTTTCTTTCTGACATGTCCTTCCCAACCCAGTCATATATCACGTAATACTAACTTAAACACCAACATAAAAATGCTAGAAAATTGAATTAACAGTCACAAATATAAACAAAAATTTATGTTTTAGATTTATTCAATAAATGATGTATGTGGTCTTTATTGTAGACAACATACATTATTTATTGAATGAATGTAAAATACGAATTTTTGCTTATATTTGTGACCGAAAGGTGTACATAATAACAATGACATTTAGACAATTAATCCTACATATTCTATAATCAAAGCTCTCACATTTTCTCTTATATAATCAATCATTTTCAAGAAAAAGAATTAAGAGACAAACTTCATGCTCTATCTATCTATCTATCTCGAAAAAAGATAAAATCTTTCACTCATTTAAGATTTGTATTGTTGGAAATAACTTTTCTTCAAGTGTTTTTCTTGACAATCTAAAATCATATTTATTGGTTTTTTTATAAACACATTTAATTACATATTTAATTTTCATGCATGAGTGAAACACATATTAATACTCTATCTTGGTATCATGTATAAACAATATTGTGACTTATTCGTGTATCTTCGACACTATCTTCAATTAAAATGTTTCTTATTCGAGAAACTATCTATTATAATAAAATAGCATATATAAGAAGTTTAAAATATGCCTAACATGTAGATATGTATTTATCGAACTTTTTATCAAATCTTTCATTGTCATATAGTATTTGAAAGTATATCTTGTTTTCGTAAGCATAACTTAATTGGTAAAAATATCTCATTATATATGCGGGCATAGATTCACCCACAATCTCTCAGGTGATAGCACCTATTACATAATATAAACATGTCCCTTAGATGGTCAGTCTTACTAGGGTCTAAGACGATGGGACTACCATAAACAAAGTTGGTCTAATCACAGTTTCCACCTTTAGACTCACTTGGAGAGCACCAAGAGAATGACCAACCTTTCCTTCATAATTCGACAAAATTACATTATGAGGCTTGAAATCTTTGTTGGTCTTGTCAATCCTTTTGAGTAAGGATTGAGGCATCAGATTGACAGCAACACCACCGTCGGCCAACACTTTGTTGATACCAATCTCATCCACTTTGGCTTGGATGAACAAAGATTTAAGATGATTCTTCATCGAATCATCAGGTTGTTCAAATATGGCTCTCTGATTATCTTCAGAGCCATCATTTACAAAGTAGCACATGGGTTTGTATTCCTCCATGTCCTTGGGATCAAACTCTTCTTCTGAATCATCAACTTCAGACACCATATCATATTCGGCTGGTAAAATAAAAACCACATTACATTTGACATCGAAGTCTGGTTCTGAATCCATAAATTCTGAACCTAATTCATCATCCTCACCAGGAACCTCTGACTAGAGGAAGAGACATTCTTTCTTTCGCTGGTCTTCTTCCTGATTCGACCATTCTTTGATTACCCTTTGGGTCAACAGTTTCATCTTCAAGGCTTGTAGAAATGCCTTTCTTAGACCTCTGGTACCTTCTCCATTGAGTCATTGTCATGGAATTCTTTCCCTTGTAGTTGTTGTTGTAAGCATACTTTTTTGACTTAAAGACAATACCATTTTTTTTTGTTATCAACAACATTGGTGTTTCTTTTCACCACATTGTTCTTCCCATGTTACACATTCTTATGGGTAGATTGAACCCATTTCTGGTTGGGTGCGTACGGAACTAAAGCTTTTCCTTGACCACTTTGATTGACATAATTGGTGGTCGAAGAGTTATTGATGAAAGAAATATAACTCTTTGTAAAGGAAAACTTAGGTTTATGATCACGAGACCACTTCCCCCTTTTCTTAGGTTTTGGGATATAACCTTTGAGGCCTTTAGTTGCCTCCTTGTCAAATACAACACTACATTTAGGGCAGAGCGTTACCTCAGAATTCTTCAGTCTGCATCAATTAAGGAAATCAATCAATTCTTCTTCCGTTGTAGGGTAGGTTGTCTTTAAATTCTCGTCGAACTGAGGCTCTGGAGCAGTCTTTTTGATGTGTTCTGCATCTTTAGTGATGTCAACCATTTGACATTCTGCAACATCAACTTCTGCTCCCACTTTTGCTTCGACAGACAAGTTTTCGACAACATCAAATATTTGCTTCGACCATATTGCAGCTTGCAATGTCAGCGTACATCATACTCTTATCCTTCAAAGGATCAGAGTCTACTTGCATTTGAGGCTTTGGCTTGTTTCCAAATTTCAATCTGCCTTCATTGAGACCCTTATGAACCAAATCCCTAAAAAGGGAACATCAAGAGGTGTTATGTCCCAAGAAATTATGGTATTTACAAAAATCTCTTTTTTGATGTTGCTCTAGTGGTGGGATTTTTACATCCTTAGGTGCTACCACTTGGCCATCAACAACTAAGAGATCATAAATCTCGTCGCATTTGGTTAGGTCGAACGTATATGTCTCGGGGACATATCTTTCATTGCTTGATTCGATAGGATTATCCCCATCGGAGGGCCTTAACGATTTACATGTATAAGGGGGCCATGGTCTTAGTTCAACAATGTCAACCTCCTTTGTTTCAACATCGCCAAAAGCTATGTCGAGTTCTTGGTTGCTTTCGTCTGATCTGATATAAGAAACCTTTTCTCTTTTGTGATATTTCTGAGTTCTGGCTTTCTCAGCCTTTAGTCTTTCGACATGTCGAACTCTATCGGACAACTGGGCCATATCTCTAAAGTGTTGAGTGTCTAGTTTCTTCCTGATGGAATAATCCAGGCCACCAGCGGCCATTTCGACTAACTCATGCTCAAGCACTTGAGTGAAACATCTTGCCTTTAACAATCTGAATCTATTGAGATAACCATCAATGGATTCAGTGGAATTCCTCTCGACACTCGCCAATTCTTTTAGACTTATCTTAGATTGGCGCATGTAGAATTGTTCATGGAATAATCTTTCTAATTATGTCCAATTTTGGATCGAATGCGGTGTAAGAGTAGTACACCATGTGAAGCCATTGTTTGTTAGAGAATTTGGAAAGTATTTCAACCTCAAATACTCATCATTTGCTAGATCTCCTGCCTCCGTCAAATACCTTGCGATATGTTCGACAATGGACTCACTAGTATCTCCTGCAAATTTGGTGAACTTAAGAATTTTATAACCCCTAGGAAGTTCAGATTGTAATACCAATTCCGACAAAGGAGAAACAAAGTCTGGCCTATATAGGCCATAATTAAACCATTTTGAGCCATTATATATTCGACCAAATTGGCTATATTGTTATGTGCTCCTATGTTTTTTTGTTGGACATTCCTAAAAACTTCATCGACATTATCATTTATATCTACCAAGATCACTTCAGGTTGACCTTGTATTACTAGTTCGACCGGTTGGGGTTGAGGCACAAGATGTGGCCTTTGAACCATTGGTCCGACTAACCGTAACAGTTGTTGATTTTAAACCTATGTAACCGATTGGTGAATCGGTTATGGGGGTGCAAAGAAATCTGTTATTCTCCCCATTTGTGTGGTTAAGGCTTGGTAACTCCGGTTTGTGTTCCTTATCAAAGGATTAAACACAGTACCAATTTATTGTGATAACAAATTAACCATCTCGTGATTAATCTCATCCATTTGTTTTCTTAACAAATTCATCGAATCTGTTGTCAATGGTGGTAGAGTATTCCAACCAAAAATGCTAGAACTTGAGGGACTATGTACATTGTGCACTGTGAATGGATTTGATTAGTCTGCAAAAGCGGACGCACTATTATGTACATTTGCCATTATTGAAGTTGGCATACCAAATGGTTGTTCCCTAGAAACGTTCTGCATATTTATATTTCGGTCATCAAGCCTAGTCCTGACTAAAGGAGAACTTGGAATGCTGGTAGTTGAAGGAACACCAGCAGTGAATGGGGGTATAACGATTCCCATTTCTGGTCGTGTCATTGAAACGGATGTAGAAACGGTTGAGGGAGCGGTTACTCCCATTTTCATCGAGCCTGACAAAGCCACGGTTGCCCCCACAGGGGTCGACATGTTTAAATCTCCCAAAGGAGAGGTCGCTTGTAACGGTGGTACCTGTGAAGATGATTGTGAAGAGGATGAACCGGCACGAGACATAGATTTACCACTTCTCAAATCCATACACAAACAACTTGGTGTTTTTAGCAATAAAGTTACCTGGAAATAGTAACAAAATTCTAAAAACGGATCTCTCAAAGAGATGGATTTTGAAAAAGTTTTTGAAAACGGTTTTTTGTTTTTGAAAAAGTTTTTGAAAATCAATTGCACAAACTGGGTCCCACCGGGTGTGCCAATTTGTTTGCCTGTAATTTCAGCAAACGGGGGCTAGTTCTGATTATTACAAGCGAGAACAAACTAGAGATCTCAGGACACGTTGTTCAAAGGTTTTTCTATCGAAAAGAGTTTGAAAAAAGGGCCACGAGATGCACTTAGGTTGCTTAGAGGGCAGGACGGGTGTAGAATTAAAAAGGGCACTGTTTCTCGACAGGTTTGAGATTGCAAGCAAAAGCAATATAAAAATTAAAGGAAAAAGATAAAAGCTTTAAGCACGTAAACTTAAAGGAAAGGTGAAATGCATTGCATTAAAATAAAGGTGGTCTACAAATCAGTTTACATACATTATGTATAAATCGTTTCCCTAGACGTCGGTAGTTTGAGTGTTGTAGAATTCTATAAATGATTTGGACCCATTTTCTGGCTTGGAAACACTTATTTATACTAAAAACCTAACTTGCGAACCACTAATCCCATGATCAACACTTGGACAACTGCTTGGCCCACGTTTCCACTAAAGAAATTCGTCTTTAAGCTTGAAATCATGCTTTCCCGCCTTGAATGCTCGACTTCGACGCGATCGTTCTTTCAGCCTTGCTTTGTTGAAACTCTGACCATGCGCGCTAGGCTTGATGTCTTGTCGAAATCCTCTAATTGAAAAGAGAAAGTTCTTCGATTCCTGCAAAGTTAAAGGTCAAACAAATGTTGACCATATTAAATGAGCTTGTCGAAATTACAGGCTAACACAATGTCACTGATTAAGATGACATGTCATATAAAATATAATCATTATATAAATTGTTGTTCATAAAATTAAAAGATATTTTTTCTTCATAATTTAATGATAGATATTCTTAAAAGATCTATTTAATTGCCGAGTATTTTCAAGTTAATATTTTATATTAATCACTGTCAATTCAATCTATAAAACTTTTATAGAATAACTTTGATGCATCTCTCAAATCGTCAAACTGAAAGTTTGATACACAATTTTCTTGTCTACGTGTGGGTAGTTGAATATATGATATCTTTATCACTTTAACTCATGTGTTTCACCACTAAAAACCATCATGTCACTGTATCATTGATGAGCATCACCTCTCTAAGATATCAAAATATGAAGGATCACACTCTTGCAAAAGTGAACGAGTAGTAATAAGAACACAATAATAAAATATTTTTGCTAAAAAATTATCCAGTTATTCCAATAAATGAGTTTCATTTTTTTTCTTCCATATTATCAAATCAGTTTAATGTCTATACATTAAAATAAATTCCAAAATTATATATTGATTTAATTATATCGCACTATATTGATATTTACCTTTAAGTATTCATCTTTCTCATGTTTTTTGCATGAAAATACTTTTTTACTTTTTAATTTGTTTTAGAAACTAGGATGAAGCCAACCTCCTATATAATCACTGACTTCTACCCCGGTTTAGCCCGTTTAGCCCCTTTATCTAGAAAGTTTATTTCTTCAAATGTTTTGTCAGTTTTTAAACTACACTACCAAATAACTTATAAAATGATTCACTTAGGGAGGAAAGTAGTGATGAAATAGAAAAGTTTGGTAACTACAACAGTAATCATATTGATGTACTAATATCAAAATTTCATACGAAAATATTGTATGCATATACTTCTTCCATCTTTATATATAAGCACATTTTGAAAAAAATAAAATTGTATAAATATAATTATTATTTAAAATTTATATACGTATTTAATACATTTTTCCAAATATATTTATAATTAATTTGGATTTGACTATGAATATATTTATAATTAAGCACATTATCATCATACTCTGATTCTAGACCTTCCTTTCTTATTTAAATGGTATTTTTTAAATAAACATCATGATTTATTGAATATTTTATGGTTTTTTTTTTACGTTTCATTTAGACTGATGTTATCTTTGCATATATTTGCTTCCATTGGAGAATCTAACATATATTACTCTCTAAAAAGATACTTAACTTAGTAAAAATATAAATACATAAATAAGTAAATTCAATAAAATTATTGTACAATACTACCCTATCTTGTTTATGTTTTATACATTAATTAATTTTTACATAATCCAAATGATGTTCATAGTGAAAAACTTTCGTTATTAATAAGATGGTTGTGGTGTTGTGAAATATGAAGAAGTTTTATATATATATATAAAAAATGTATCTTATTTCTTACACCGATTAAATTTACTTGTAAGAAATTATATATGCACATTTAAGTATGTAAATATAGGACTAAAACCTATTGCATATTTTATTATCAAATTTCATAAGTTTCATATTATGACTTAATCTTACGAAGCTTTCATTAGTGTCAAATTGACCTTATTAACTTCATCAAGCATTTTGAGTTATAGGTTATAAATTAAAAAATGTTAAAATCTAAACCCTTCTTTTTGTAATACTTTCGCTTTAGTCTACAAAATATAAAACCCCTATTTTAATGTATATCTCTCATTCCATCAAATAAAAACCTTTGACAACCCTACATAATAACTAGCTAAATACTTTCTCACTAACACCAGTAAGAAAATGGAAATAAAAAACAACAACAATAATATAATAAAAATCACAGAAATCAAATATTATAAAAGCAACACCCACAACAACAAACCAAAAGTTATTATACAACAACATTTTGAGCTAAATTGAAAACATGAAATAATCTAAATAAGTAAAAGTACTTCCATCAACACCCCATTACAGTGCAGTTACGCACATAGCTATCAGATTGCTTTCCTGCAAGCCGATTCCATTGTGGTTCTCCTTCAGTTGGGATCCAAGCATTGATTTCCATTGTGCGACCTCCAAGAAATAATAGTTTGTTTCCACATGCTCGAAATGCTAGTCCCCAACCATTCGTCGAGATAGCTTGCTCAGGAAATCTTCCAATGATGACCCAAGAGTTGTTGTCTTTATCATACTTCTTTACTTCTTGTTGTCCATAATCTGCAGCATACAAAACATTTTTTACAACTGCAATCAAGGGAGGTGACCCAAAAGAAGGTGGTGTCTCAAGCACTCCAGTTCGCAATGGGAGCATGTTGGGTATTTCGCACCATTTTTTTGTCTTCATATCAAACTCCTCACCACATGTAAGCCGTGTTTTTTTGTCAGCTGCTATCCCACCAAGGACATAAAATTTTCCATCCATAAATACACTTGAACACATTTTTCTTGCTTTATTCATGTTTGGAAGGGTCTCCCATTTTCCAGTGTCTGCGTTATAGAGCTCAGCAGAGCTCAATATGTTGCCACATGGATCACAACCACCAGCTAGTATTGCAATTTCTCCAAGACTAGCCGAACCAAACAAGCATCTCGGAGTATTCATCATTTTTCCAACTGACCACATGTTTGTCAGAAGGCTATACTTATGAATGATAGGAGCCATTAATTCCTTTCCAAAGACCAGAAGCTCAGTACCAACAGCCAACGATTCCCTATCTGACAACATAAAACATGCATCACAAGTCATTATAGGCAAATGTATCCATCGATTACGATTTGGATCAAAAGCCTCCCATTTAAGGGCTTCACAAGAGAAGTACACCCAATGTTCTACTATGCCCGCTTTTCTCCTTAACTTATATAGTTCTCCTGATCTAATTAGCGATCGAAAACTCTTGTTCAATGCAGCAATTGAACCGTAATCAGACCTTGACAATCGAAGAAGACAATGGATTGATATATCTCGACCGAGATGCTCACTAAGCAAATTTGAGTCAGAAACCATAATGGCATACCTTTTTCCATTCACGCTGTCTATGGAATGGATAGGAAAAATGGCGTTATTTTGCATGTCCTCTTCTTCATTCTTCGACTTTTCCTCTTCCTTGGGATCATCTACTTGCTTGTCTAACTTTTTTGACATGGCCTGCTTTTCTTCTACATCTAGTTGATAATTATTGTTTGGAAGATCCATCAAGTGATGAGCCTCAAAATCCAATTGGTTCTCTTACTTATATGAGTTTGGCATTAAACATACACAAGCCCACACAGAAACCTAAGTAAACATGCATAAAAATGTCAAATAGTAAAGTACAATCAACAAAAAATATTAAACAATTTCCATCAATAAACCATTTTTAATTCAAATGAAGAAGAAATTTTATGTTGAATCATAAATTGATGCTTATGGAATACAAAAATTTGACACAAGGATCACAAACATGGAAGTGAGTATCTAGTTTATGATACCATCTTATAAAAAATGATGATAAAAAATAAAGTTTTAATGTTCTAAAAACTTATGATTTTCAAAGTCAAATACACATAGGTTACCTTGTAATATAAATTCAAATGTAGCATATCCGAATTTAAGGTCTACACAATTCCATATACAGTCTTTTTAAAAAAATTCAATCAACAAAATAACTTTTGAGAAAGGATCCCTTGTAAGTAGAATTTGCATGAATCTCACTCCCCTATTGCTACAAGATTATTAATACTAAAAAATTGAAACAAAAGGATTGCCAAGTAGGAAAAAGAAAACCTGCTTGAAAAAAATCAGATCAAAATTAAAAGAGAGCACAAGAAGAAAAACTTACGACTTTCGAAGAACTGGAAAGTTAGTTCTCTATCTACAACTTCTCTATTCTCCAGAGTGTATATACTCTCTCGTTAATATTTTATATTTGAGAGATCATATTGTTTGTGTGTCAATATTATTCTTTATTTATAGTAAAAATAATATTAAGTTGTATTTCAAAGAAATGTATGCACCTAGGGTTCATTGAATGTATTGTGAACTTGGTTCATTGTATACAAATTTCTCTCTTTTAATTTACTTTATTTTTTGTTTTATCTTTCTTTTCCACCGCATCATCTTGTTTCACTTTATTTAAACTTTTGTCTTTTTCTCGCCTTCTACTCTTTCTCCTAACTCAACGTAATTTGGATCTTTGACCTCTAGTACGCGGTCTAAGGTATCCAACGGTGAAATCCCTTTAGGCGACTAATCCTCGTGATGACAATGGAACATCCACTTTTTTCACATGGGATAGACTACCTATTAAATGATTTTTTTTCATTGGAAAGTGCTATTTTACCAACTCTCTCGAAACTATGCTTTTTTTTAGCAATTCCCAACACCATGTCGGTCTTTTATTTTTTAAATTTCAACTATGTATAAATAAGAGTAATTATGAAGTTTTAAAACTGAAGTTTTCTATGGGTAGACTTTGTTCAAATCCCATTAAATTTAATTTTACCATTAAATTTACATTTATTGTTTGAAAATGACAAACAAATATGATTTTTTTTTACTAATTCGACAATTTTCTATGGGTAGATTTTGTTAATGTTTAATAGAATGTTGAAAGTGACAAACAAATATGATTTTTTTTTTGTTCTGAAAATCAACAATTAAAATAGAACAGAGGGAGTATTTATTAAGTCAAAAGATAATACACAATTAATAGGGTTAATATGTTTTTACCCCCTGTAATTTAGGCGAGTTTCGGTTTACTCCCTTGTTAGATTCCAACCCTGTAATTTAAAGATTCTTTTGAAATAGACCATGTAATTTGAAGTTTCTTTCGTTTTAGACCCTGAGGCCATCTGACTGTGCAAACCAAATGACGTGGCACGCTGATTCAACATTTTTGGATGATGTGACGCGCAGACAGTATAACTAATTTTGTTTTTAATTTTTTATTTTCATTTATATTAATTTAAAAATCAAAAAATGAAAAATAATTTTAAAAATAGAAAAAATAATTAAAATAATTTTTTCAAAATTGAAAAAATCAGAAAATAAAAATCAGATTTTTTTTTTGAAATTTAAAAAATTCGAAAAATCGTAAACAAATTCAGATTTATTTTTTGAAAAAAAAATCTGAAATTAAGATTTTGAAAATTAAAATAAAATAAATTTTTTGAATTTCTTACCTGGATCTGCAAAAAAGCTATACTTTGTAATTTTTTCAATCTGAACGAAAGAAAAATACAACTAAAGAGGACAATAAAAGAAATTAAAGTAAAATAGAAAATAAAAAAATTTATTTCTGGAATAGTTTTTTAAAAAATTTATTTGTTTCTAGAATAGTTCTTTAAAATTTCAATTTTTTTTTTCAGATTATATAATTTTCAAAATTTTAACCTGAATTATAAAAAAAATTATATTTAGATTCTTAAAAAAAAAATTCCAGAATTTGTATTTTTTTCGAAAAAATCTGAACTTTTTTTTATTTTTAAAAATTAATTCCAGAATTTTTATTTTTGGTAGA
Organism: Medicago lupulina; assembly: GCA_958299785.1. Lineage (NCBI taxonomy): Eukaryota > Viridiplantae > Streptophyta > Magnoliopsida > Fabales > Fabaceae > Medicago > Medicago lupulina. Next base: position 62,010,063 of record OY283142.1, on the reverse strand, counting down.
AAATTTTTAAAAAGCTGAACTTTTTATAATTTCAGATTTTTTTTCTAACTTTTGTTTTTTTTTATTTTAAAAATTAAATTCCAGAATTTTTCATTTTTATTTTTAGAAAATTTGTTTTTTTTTTCAAAAATATATTGTTTTTTATGATTTTTTTATTTTCAATTTTTTTTTTAGATTTTTTAAATTAATATAATTTCATTTATATTATTATTTTTTTGAAAAAAAAGGTAAAATGCCACATGTGCCCTTAAAAAAATTAAAAACAAAGTTAATTATACAGTCAGCGTGCCACATAATCAAATATGCACAATCAGCACGCCACGTCAACTTTTTGTCCAGTCTGATGACCTCATGATCTAAAACGAAATAATCTTAAATTACATGGTTCGAATCTAATTTTTTTACGGGGGGGTAAACCAGAACTCGCTCAAATTACAAAGGGGTAAAAACATATTAACCATAATTAATATGTTATAGAATTTAGTATATTTTTTAGGTGATGAGAAATTAAGTCATTCTAGAAACTATAAAGAGAGTTATTATTTCAAAAATGAATTGGTCTAATTGTCAAAGAATTTGGTCATCTTAAGCAGATGATCATCCTTGACTCCTGCGTATGGTAATTTAGAAAAAGTAGTGAGTAATTATATAATGTAATTTTACTTACAATTACTCGTGGAGTAACTCTATTTTCCTCTTTATATATAATTAAGATAATTATAAAAATTATTTAAATATAAAAAGTTAATTTTAATTTAACAAAAACCTTTGACTACTTTAATATAAATTTTGACCATACAAGTAATAGCAATCCATTCAACAACAAAAAAGCTGATAGCAATAAAAGTATAAAATATTCGACCAAAACTGGGATTAATGTATTTTTTTGGGATAAGAAGCTAACAAAAAGAAAAGAAAACAAAAATCAGTTAAAAACTAGTCTATGTGATACATCTCTCGTCGGGCATCAGCTTGCGGGAGCGGAAGTAAACCCTCTGGTGACTACAAATACTCACGCCAAATCTCAGAACTTGCAGCTCCTACTTTAGCCATGAAATCCGCAGACAAATTCGACTCCCACACAAAATGTTATAAATGAACGCTCCATCTCTTTTTGCAGCAAATCCTACACATTACTGATGATTGCCGCATAATGGTGCCAAGGATTCACCATGGTTGAAACTAACAAAACAACCAACGTCGAATAAGAGTAGCAAATCACCTTCATATATCCTCTTTCCCAAGCTTCTTTCAAGCCATGATATAAAGCTAACAACTCGACGTGTATGATGGTGGAAATACCAACATTACCAGCAAACCCATAAAGCCAAAACAAGATATTCCGCGATTTTCAAGACTGCTGCCATTAACATTCAAGATAACGACCATACTTTCATCTGGGTGCCAAGTCATATAATGACCTCTAATATTCGTGGATAAAGCCAAGGAGAAAACATAACCGAGAAAAGGCTGCCAAATTGTAAATTTTTACCTTCAAGAAAAAAATAGAAATTATCTCATTCTCCATACAAAGTGAGTTTAGTACGCACCAAATCCACCAAAGAGCATAAGAGAATAAATGAATATTTGCACTAAACACGCCTTGTCTGAGCTATGTGACTATAGAATGCTCCCAATAGAAGTTAATATTGTCAAATCCAAGAGCAAGCCAGAGATTCTTAACAAACGTACAATCTCAAAAATAATGCATGATACTCTCACCACTATTAAGGAAACTTGGGCATTTGTTAGTGGTTTGTATACCTTTGTTATGCAGCAGCTACATCGTAGGAACAACATCACGGCAAATCGTCCAATATAGAAACTTAAACTTTTCAGGAGCAGCTAAATGCCAAATCCATTTCCACAATCCCATCTCATCCTTGTGAACATTCCACTTCAGAAGCCAGCTATACCCAACTTTCACTGAATACACACCATCCATATTACCCTTCCAAGTGAAGCCATCCATAATCCGATCATTCAAACACATCAGGGTGCCACAGATAGCCTCAGATACAGGAGAAGGACGTTGGGTGTACAGATGTTCCAACACTCAAGTATCATCTTGAACCACATCAGCTATTGTCAAGTGGACATCATGAGTATCTACATATAAAAATTTCTCACACAACTTCCCAAATTTGGTCCATGGCGCATACCAAAAGAAAGAAGACCCATCTTCTAGTCTATAATCGAACCCATTTTAAAGTGTTTCCTTTGCTTTCATAATAGAATTCCATATAGTGGCACCTAGGGTTGTGGGCATATCAAGAAAGAACTTTTCATTAACAAACTTGTGTCGAAGCAAACATACCCATAACTTATCTGAGTTACAATGAATATCCCAAACCAGTTTCCCCAGCATAGCTGTATTTGATTCGTGAGCCCTTCGAATACCCAAACCACCAACTTTCCGCAACCTAGGGGTCTTATACAATCCCACCAGATGGACGCCCTTTTCCTTGTTCCCTTTCCGCAAAAAACTATGTGCATACTTATCTATTTGCTCACAAATAGAATAGGGTAACCAAGCAATATGCATGTAATAGCTGGGAATTGAAGTCAACATCGGTGGTACTAGGGCCAATCTACCCGCCTTGTTAAAGAGCTTGTTCTTCTAAGAAGCTAATCTCCTTTGAATTTTATCAATCAAAAATTCATAGCCACTCTTAGTCAACCGCCCATGAACCATAGGAAATCCAAGATACTTGTCCAGCGAAGAGGTTTGTCGTATTCCAATTGTCGCAAACATCGATTCAATCCTACTTATAGTGGTAGCTGGAAAAAAATGTCTCTAGAATTTGAGATATTAACTTTCAACCCTAACATATTTTCAAAATTTGTCAAAATCCCTTCCACCATGACAACTCGAGATCTCATAGCCTTAGTAAAAAAACAATATCATCCACATAAAATAAGTGGGATAGAGTCGGTCCGTTGCGAGATATGCTCACCGCCTTCTAATGATTCAACTCCACTGCCTTCAAAATATCATGGGACAAAAACTCCATATAAATCACAAAAAGATAAGGGGAGAGAGGATCCCTTTGATGCAGTCCACGAGTAGGAGTAAATGCAGGTAACGTTATGCCATTCCAAATGAGTGAGAGGCTTGAAGCAGACACACAATGCATAACTAAATCAATAGTAATAGATGGAAAACCAAAGTGTTGGAGACAACTCCATAGGAAAGACTTGCTCACATGATCATAAGCTTTCTCCAAATCAATGTTATATACCACATCTCCCTTCTTTTTCTTCGATTTGTGCATCGAATGAATAACTTCTTGCAAAATAATAGCATTATCCGTTGTACCCATACCAGGGAGAAAACTACTCTGATACGACCCAACTATTTGGTCTCGGGAAAGCCACAATCTGTTCACCAACACTTTTGTGATAAGTTTGTGTATGGTATTGCATAAACTTATTGGTTGAAACTCCTTAAAGCTTTGTGGACAGTCAACTTTAGGGATAAGAACTATTAAAGTTTCTGCAATAACTGAATCAAAGGTACTTGTAGGAAATGCTTGAGTCACAAGAGTAGTCACATCTCCCCCACGATATGCCAATATTGTTTGAAGCAGATACATTGAAATCCATCTGGTCTCGGGAACTTATACACACGCATCTGATTGAGTGCCTTAGTTACCTCTTCTATGGCTACCACTTGAGTCAAAATACTAGTAGCTTCCTTAGAAAGTTTGGGAACATGCAATCCATCACTATAGGTGGAATACTATTTGTCTGTTGTGAAGAGCTACAAAACGATTGCTTGAAATATCTATACGCCTCATCTTTCAGCAAATCATCATCTGTACACGATATGTCATCAGGAAGGTGAAAATAACCGTCTGAGTGTAAAAATATTTGGTATTTTAATCCTCACACTTGATCCATTTTTCCTTAGATTGTTTGAACCAATGGAGTTCCTCTTGAAAAAGTACTATATCATATTCTTGTTGTAGTTCCTGCTCAAGGTACACTAATATGGCAGAATCAACCATCTCAATAGATAATTGAATTCCTTTAATTATTTTCTCAAGAATAATCTTCCTCTTTTGTATATTCACAAACACTTCTGAATTAAATATTATCGAGTCATTTCTTACGTGATTCAAAGTCGTAACTGGACAAGGATTGAATTACATATTTCAACCTTGCAAGCTTATGTGAGGATTCATACACACAACTCAAATCTTTTGCTCTCTTCTCATCAGCAACTATTTCGAAATGATTGAAAAATTGTAGGATATCCACATTTGGTTTCATACAAGACTTGAAGTGAGCATTCAAACTAAGTTGTGTACTTCGCATGCCAAGTGTTAACACTTCCTTCATATAACACGCAACCCATTTTTTAAATGGCATAAGTTGACTTGATTCAAGTTTTATCACGAATATTATATTTGTTGATCAAATCAAACCAAAGTTTCTCAAATTCTGATTCATTGCCAATATCATACATGCATTTTTGTATATCTCTAAGCAGAAAAGTTCCTCCCTTCATCAAGTTCCCAAGATGTTTGACTCCATTTTGTAACAACTGCCATGTGCATAAACCATGGTGAGTTTCAGGCATCACTTTTGCAAGTGTACTTGCCATTGCTTGATCTTGGTCATTGAAGATCGTCTTTGGTTTTTTATTGTTGTGTGCTTGTAAAAATGTATCAAACAACCATTTAAATGACGTAATTGTCTCATCATACATTAGTGCTGCACCAAAAATGATTGAACCTCTATAATGGTTGAAACCAGAAAGAAAGAAAAAAGCAAGTGGTCTATTGTTATGGTTGGTACAATATGTGGTATCTAATGAAACAACATCACCAAAATACCCGTAATCCAAAATCATACGTGCATCAGACAAAAACACATTTGTAATTGTGAAAGACATCCAATCTCACCATACGCCATACTTCTTGTATTTTTGCAGTGATGTAGTTTCTTACATCCTTCTCTGTAAATCCTACATTAGTATTATGCCCTGCATGTGTGGTCATAAGTTGAAATGTGATCTTCTATCTTAATCCAGAGTCATTGGCCATATCAATCTCATATGTTATGTACTTCAGTTATCTTTCTATGTGATCGAAGCATGTGTGTAGTCTCTGGATTTTGTAGTTATGTTCATCTACAAACTCATGGATGACCAACTTTATGTTCTTACAACGTGAAAGTGTAATTCTTGCAAAGGCAATTTGTTCTAGTATCGGCTCTCTCATATTTTTCTTCATATGTTTTTTTGTTCCCTTTATTCTTTAGCCCTTCCTTACAACAAACCAACCTACATGACGTTACACTATCGTCTTTCTTCTTGTTTGTAAAATGTACTCTAACTCTGAAGCCCACACGTAAACCATAAGCAAGCCAAAATTGTTTAGCCTCTTCCATATTATCAAAACCCATTCCAAGCTTTGGCTTCCAATAAACATTTGTAGATGTCATGTTTAATCAAACTATCCAAGGAACAACAAGAACAACAACATAAGTACGTCAAGCTATTAAAAAAATACAAGTAAAATAATTTTATGTCCAAACGTCTATGCACCTTAAGGGTGAATTTTTTAACAATTAGACTACTTGACCAAATATATATATATATATATATATATATATATATATATATATGGGGATCCATGATAATGTTTTAGGGCCACATCAATCTGTTGATGACAAGATTAACTAATGTTTATATTAAAGACACACACATATTCATATGAAGAATTTTGTTAAACATGTTTTTTTTTTTCTTTAAAAAAAGTTTTATTTTTTTGTTAAACATAAATTATACACACACATAGAATGATATTGACAGGGTGGTATTTAAAACCTTCTTATAAGCAAGAATGCCAGCGGACCATTTATTTTAACATTACTTCATCTTTTTCTCTGCATTTTGCTCTCTTTAATGTCGACAAATTCAGATGCTATCGAAAATTATATTGTATAAATATGTACCAAATCAGTTTCAGCTGAAGAGGAAACTGTTGGTATTAAGAAAAAGTAATTCAATGAATAATTTTTCTTTCCTTTTGAGATAAAGCAAAGTTTTGACAAAATTTCTTAGTTTACAAGTTCACATTCTAAAATTTATTAATTTGTTTTGCCCTTTTTTATTATTTTTATTTCCGTATATTTGGTCCCAAACAATCATACACATTTCCATTTTTATATTCTCAAGTCCATTCAAAATTTAGTGATAGTGCAAGACTAATACAGTGTTGCAAGTCTCATGAGACTATATATATATATATATATATATTACGAGAGCTTCTACAGTACACTCACAAATTGAGGTGTACCGGTACTCTTCCTTCATAACTGTATAAATAAATGATTCTTTTTGGTGTATTAAATAGTTATTTGTCAATATTTATATTTTATAGAACATCATTTTATAAGAAAAAACATCATTTCATTGTTTATAAAAATTATTGTAATTTTTTTTACATATTATCGTAAAAAATAATCAATGTTCTCAATTATGAGTGATAAAAATTCAAAAAAAAAATAATTTTATTTCGTTGACACTTTTGATGAATAAGATTTAGTTATTATAATTATAAGTGATAAAAAAAATATTTATCTTCAAAAAAACAACTCATTTAGTTATTATTTTAAAGAATGAGTGTACCGATACACTCAAATATATTGGGTGTACCATAGAATTTGCCATATATTACATAGTTGTAAGAGCACATATCAGATGACGAATTTCAAGCACTAGTAAAAAATTTCACAAGTTGTAAAGACCATATTAGTCCAAATTGAATGAACCATTGTTAATCATTAATTTATGTGAATCTTCATAATCTATACTACTATCTTCTATATATTGCTTCATTTATTAATTCACACATTCTTCACACACATTAAATCTTTATTAACTTAATATTGTTTTGGTTCAAGTCATCGTCAACAAGAGGAAGACCTAATATAGTTTTACATTGTTCACACGTATTAATGTTTCATTAATATCATAATATAGTTTTACATTGTTCTGAGTTTGATTTTATCTTCCGTTGAATGTGATTTTAGTAGAACAATACGTGTCCAATTTTTGTCAAGTAAAACAATTTTATATCCAAACCTCTATTTGGATGTAATTGATAAATAATGTATCTATATACTACTATTAAAGTTGATGCCCTATGAATTTCCAATTCTGTCCCTATGAGGGGTAATTTGGTAATTTATTAAATTATGCTTTGGTTGAGTGCCAACTCACCAATGACCTATGAAATTCCATTTTTGCCCCTAACCAATTTTTTTTAATTATTTTCTAATTTTTATATTTTTAATAACTTTTAACTATTTTCCAATTTTTATATTTTTAACTTTTTTTCAATTTTTTCTCCCAAATTCAGTTGCTTCTACATTGCCGTTGTAAGAGATTAAGGTATCGTTTGACTCGGCTTTTTTTCCAACTTTTCTATATTTTTAAGGAGAAGTTAGGTCAAACACAATATCAATTAAGTACTTACTAAAAAAAGTACTTTTTTTGAACGCATAAAATTAAATGGAATCAACTTTGACCAAAAGCTGTTGAATGTTACTTTAAAAAACTTCTTTTCGACAATTTATTTTACAAGCACCTCTTTTCAACTCACGTTGGGAACCTTTTCTTTTATTTTTTAATATTATATTTCAATATGTTTTTTTTCTTCCATTTAACTTTAATTTTTTTTATTGTTCCATTTAATTTTTTAAGGAGGTTCCATTTAATTTTATTATCTTTTTTCAAAGAAATTTTATTATCTTATATATTTAATTTCAATATCGTTTAATCATCACAATCTCACAAATATTTTTATTCACGTTGTCATTTAATGATCCCAAATATTTTTATTTCCTTTCTTCAACCTCGCGAATATACACACACACATTAACGTTTAGAGTAATATTTTATGTCCGTCTGTCTGTTTTTTTGTTACACTAATGCATATAATTTTTTTGGTGTTGCTTGGTTGAGTGCTACCTCACCAATTATTTTTTAACTATTTTCTAATTTTTATATTTTTAAAAACTTTTAACTATTTTCTAATTTTTTTATTTTTAACTATTTTCCAATTTTTCTCTCAAATTCAGTTGCTTCTACACTGCCGTTGTGGGAGATTAAGATATTGTTTGACCCGTTTTTTTTTTCAACTTCTCTGCATTTTTAAGGAAAAGTTAGGCCAAATACAATATCAATTAAGTACTTACTAATAAAGAATTTTTTTTTAATGCATAAAATTGAATGATATAAGTTTTGGCCAAAAGTTGTTGAATGCTGCTTCAAAAAACTACTTCTCGACAATTTCTTTCACAAGTATCTCTCTTCAATTCACGTTGGGAACCTTTATTTTATTTTATTTTTAAATATTATATTTTAATATTTTTTTCTTCCATTTAATTTGTTTTTGAACCGTTCCATTTAATTTTTTTTTTAAGGAGGTCCCATTTAATTTTATTACCTTTTTTTCAAAGGAATTTTATTATCTTTTTATCACTTATATATTTAAGTTCAATATCGTTTAATCATCACAACCTCAAAAATATTTTTATTCACGCTGTCATTTAATGATACCAAATATTTTTATTTTCTTTCTTCAACCTTGCAAATACACACACACACACACACATTAGCGTTTAGAGTAATACTTTATGTGTGTCTGTTTTTTAGTTACGCTACTGCGTATAATTTTTTTTAGCGTTGCATAATGCGTATGATTATTTTTATAAAATTTTGATTTTAATTAAAAGTAAAATTGTAGATATGTTTTCTTCAAAAATGGTCTAGATGCCTAAAAAAATTATACTTATAGTGCACGGGTCATATGGAAGGTAATATTTGACAGTAATAGGTAGCAAAATAGTTTAGATGAACGTCATAATTGTCATATAGTATTTCATAATATTAAGAAGCATAGATGTTGGTACTGTACCATAACATAATTTTCTATGACATCGTCCTTGATACCGTAACATAACATAATAGGTTAAGTATAGCAAGACGGGTTATCATTTATAACTAAGAGATTAGGTTAAGTATAGCGAGACGGGTTAACGGTTATTCCTTTTCAAAAAAACAGCATATAATTAGGAACATAATTTTATTTTACTTTAGATAACCATTAAATGCAAAAGTGTGGAGGGAAAAATTAGGTTAAATCTAGGGTTAATATAGTGTAACGGGTTAACATTTAGAAATTAGAGATGACATTTTGCATAAATTAAATCTAGGGTTAATATAGTAAGGTCACGTGAAAAAATTAGGTTAAATGTAGGGTTAATATTGCGTCACGGGTTAACATTTAGAAATAAGAGATGACATTTTGCATAAATTAAATCTAGGGTTAATACAGTAAAGTCACGCGAAAAAATTAGGTTAAATGTAGGGTTAATCCTACGTTAACTTTTAGAAATAAGAGATGACATTTTGCATAAATTAAATCTAGGGTTAATAAAGTTAAGTCACACAAAAAAATTAGGTTAAATTTAGGGTTAATACTGCGTCACGGGTTAACTTCTAGAAATAAGAGATGATATTTTGCATAAATTAAATCTAGGCTTAATATAGTAAAGTCACGCGAAAAATTAGGTTAAATCTATGGTTTATACTGCGTCACGGGTTAACTTTTAGAAATAAGAGATAAGAGATGGCATTTTGCATAAATTAAATCTAGGGTTAATATAGTAAAGTCACGTGAAAAAATTAGGTTTAATCTAGGGTTAATACTGCGTCACGGGTTAACTTTTAGAAATAAGAGATAAGAGATGACATTTTGCATAAATTAAATCTAGGATTAATATAGTAAAGTCACGCGAAAAAACTAAACATATCTTTATATTGTAACAAACTATGCATATCTTTTTCTTATTCAAAAAAACTAAACATATATATTTCCATGACACAAACAATGTAACAAATATAATATCATATAATATAAATTCTTATCTTTTTGAAAGACACCAAAAATATGGTATTCTTATAATTGAAATAGAAAAAACCAACTATTTTGATATTATTTATGTTATTATTTCAGGCTCCTTAAATTGTTTTTCCTATTCAAATATTTAAAAAGTCATTTATATGATGATACAAATTTGTATTCATGTTACACAAAATAAACGTTATTGAGTTAATATAGTATTTGTAAAAAAAAAAACTTTTATTTTTTAACATTTTTAGCCTTCAGAAAATATTTTAAACATTTTTTTATTTATTATGTTAATTCATAATAAATTAAAAGTTTTATCCTCATGAGTTTAACTCAGATGATAGGAACAATGCATAAATATATGCCAAGTCCGAGGTTCGAACCCCGGACACCTTAAAAAAAAAAAGTTTGTACAATATTTTGCCAAACAACATTTAACTTAAAAATAGCTTTAAAACTAAAAAAACAAAGAAACCAAATAACTTTAGCTTCTTAAAAATAGCTTTAAAACTAAAAAAATCAAAGAATCCAAATAACTTTAGCTTCTTTCTTAAAGGCCGTTATTTTAACTTTATTTTGAAGTAACTTTTAGACCGTAAAAAACCTTGGTCAAACGGTATCTAAGTTCAGCTGGGAACACTGTTTCACTTTCTTCTTCATAAGAGGTCATTTTCTTCCTTTTTTCATGGTTCTGAGACCATACATGACTTGAGTTGACTGATTTTTATGGCTTGAGGGATTCATTTTTCAACACTGTTTTAGTTTTTGCTTCATCATAGGTGGTTTTCTTCCTTTTTTTCACGATTCTGCATTTTAAGGGTTTTATATTTTTTTTTTCAATTGTTAGTGGATTATGTACCAGAAATTGTTATGTTGCATGACTATAGAAAAATCTTCCTTTGTTATATGGAGTATAGTAGAGATCATGATGATTGAATTTTAGCACATGGTAAGGTTTTGACACAATTGTTATTTTTGCTTCTGGTACTGTAGTTGACACAATTCACACATCATTGATTTTTTTTTGGTTCCAATTGTTTTCATCCTAAATATCATATCAATTCCTAATATCATAAACTGATTATATGCTCTCTTAATCAGCCCATACATATTTTATGATGAATCACAATGTTTCGTCGTTTTAACATCTCTTCTTTTGAAGAATTTTTTTATCGAATACGTTATTGAACCCGTGCGAAGCACGGGTTTGTAACTAGTTTGTTTAAAAAATTATACCAATATTATATCAAACTTAGTTTCGATGCAAAACCATGTAAATATAATGATTCTACATCAAATTATACAACATTATTGGTAGAGGTTGTTGCATCTTTAACATCGACATTGGCAGCGGTATTTGACGAGCTAGCGCGCTTTGTTGCATCTCTAGCATTGTCATTGGTATTTGACGGGCCAGCGGGCTTTGTTGAATCTCTAGCATTGGCACGAACATCGACACGAGTAGAACTCCTTGATAGAGTGGCGACGTGAGTTGGCGCGACCAGCCTATTGTAATTTTCTTTTCTAGAACGCAGGAAATTCTCTACACGCTCTTCATCACTGTCATAGCATGTGCTACTGAACACAGATCGCAAGTATATCGCCAGAATCAAAGCAATAATCTGAGAATGAAAACAAGAAAAATAATCAAGAAAAATTTGAATGATTTGAGATTTCAATACAAAGAAATGTATCTCATGTTACCTGCAATATAAATTCTCCAAGAGCTATCCATCTGATGATTTTCCAATGGTCATTCAAAAAATTATAGATTATGTCTTCATCTATATCTTTTGGTATAACCTATGAAGATTTTGCATTATTTAGAAAATTAATAATTATTTTGCAAATTAATTTAAACCATGATAATAGAGAAGTAATAGTGAATGAACAATTTAGTCTATAAATTATATATAGGGAACAAAGAATTTGATTTGAAATTTAGGAAATTCTAATGTGATTTGTAAAATTGAAAATTCTTGAACAAATTAAGTGACAAAATTACTAGATCCCTATGAATGGTTATACATTATATATAGAATGAAAGTGTTCTTACCTTTTTCCAGCTGTGATCAAAGAATATTAGAAGACCAATTCCCAACTCAACTATGATAAGTGGTACCAAGAACACACAATACTGAAATATCTTAATTAAGGAAAATGTACAAAGATGAGAAAAAAATAATGGGTAAAATATTTTAAAAGTAAACTACAAATATAATAATTTTTTGAAATAATTACTTTTAACCACTTTTTGCACCTATAATTTAATAGTGGTTATCAATTATTTTCACTTCAATGACTTCATATATAATTTAATTAGGATACTGTAAGTAAACAACATGGGATCCTTATTGCTGTTCCAACATAGCCCAGACAAGAGACAATTAAAAGGATTGCACCAATTCCAATCATAACGTAAATAAAACTGCAAAATTTATCAAACAGTGAAAAAGTATAAGAACACAAGTATAATTCCTGCACCATAAATCACTTTAAATTTTATAAGAGATCAAATATTTCAAATTATTATATATAAAGGTATAGAAAAGTATATTCACATTAATAAGAAAAAAATATGATTAATTAACTTTAGGTAAATACTCCATTAAAGAGATTTGAAAACAAAATATAAAAATTAATTCTTGACCCAAAAAGTCATGTGATACATTTTGATTTTTTTGACTAATTTTTTTTAGATATTCAACTAATTAAACTTAATACAAATATTTGCTGATACTGTGTTTAAGATGTTTTTGAAATATATGTGATTTTTAATTTTTTTTCGTCGAAAACTGATCGGGTTAGATGTGATGAATACATATTTCTGCTTTATTTTAAAATAATTTTACTCACATATATTGAAATTTTATTCATCGTATAGTTTTTTCTTTTCTTTTCGTCTTTTAACATACATTTAAATCTAAACTTTGATTCAAATAATCAAAATATAATTCTTCACAAACATAGCATAAGGTGAACCAAATTGATATAATCTCATTAATAATACAACTTCATATAAGGTTCCTTCAAAAAAAAAACTTCATATTATAAGGTGAACAACCTAAAAGAAATATTATAAAGTTTCTTCAAAAAATATTATAAGGTAAGCAAACATACAAAGCCTTAGGAAGTGTTTCCTGAGATTGTTGAAGCAACAAGCGATGAGATCCATTTGGAAGGGTTTGTTTCCACTTGAAGAAGCAAGCTAATCCATAGCCTAAGGTACCTAAACCCCAAACAAGGAAGACTAAATTGATCACCTGCAAAATAAACTCAACAACTGGTCTCTTGGCCATTTTTGATTTGGCTACAAGTAGAGAGAAAATGTATATTAAAATTATATATCACACTACTCTATTTATATATATGATTAAGTGTCAAGATGAACTCTGGTTTTCACAGGTTTACACGTTTACAGCACATAGTTAATAATCAATTAAAAAAGGAAAGTTTATAATGATAGGAAAAATATAGACTATTATTAATTAAATATATATACTTTTGAAATAATTAATTAAATATCTATATTTATTTTGTAAAAAAAATCTATATTTATTATTTTATTTCATTTTTAATGTAATTATTTTATTTTGAAATAATATTTAATGTAAGGATAAGAATATGATTTTTTTTTTTTAGGTAAATGGGATGCAGAATAAGAGTGATTATAATATATGATTATAATTTAATTTAAAATTCATGAATGTGATACATATTTATTTATAAAATGTATATAAAAAATATAAATATGTGTAAATGATATATAGAAACAAGAGACTCATTAAAGCCGTCTTTATCATATTGTTAAAATAAAAAACATTTTTTTTTTAAGAAAAAAAAAACATTTGTGAGATGTTTATATTTGTAATGTTTTGATATATTTTTAGTCTATATAACTTTATAATATTTATTAACAACTATTTCAATATTTTTATCATTAATGCAAACAGCGCTGCAAATACATTTTGACGCAAAACCTACGTTCTGACCTCCAGCAGGTGCCAAGCACGGACCCGTACTTACCTTGCTAGTTCAACTTAAAAAGATGAACAAAATATAGAAGTAATATATTATTATTAATTAGTATAGACACCCGTGTAAAGTACGGGTTAGAATTTCGTCATCCTCAATAGAAAGAATATTGTAATGTATCAAGTGTCAGTTAAATCTTAACATTGGATAAAATATTGGAGGTTGAAGAGCAAATAAGTGAAAAATAAATCATATACTTAAGTCTTAAAATTTTGGATGAAGACGTAACATCATTTTCACTTGTGTGATTGCTCTTTCTGCAATGTGTCAATTCACATAAGTGTTGGCTGCTCGTAAGTCCAAACTCCAAATGGTTATATCATATCCACTTCAACAATTTTGGGGAGCGGAAGTTGTTCGTGGTGGTGGATTTCAGACACGGAGAATCTCATACTTAATGGAGAAATGTTAATGTGTCAAGTATGAGTTAAAATAATACATTGAATGCAATAGTAGATGTTAAGCAACATATAAGTGAGATGACTCATATATCTAATGTCTTAAGATTTTGGGCGAAGCTGTGATGTCAATCTTACTTGTGTGTTTGCTTTTAACCTGATGTTATGACAACCGAATAAAGGTTCCCACGAAAGTCTCAACATTATGATGATTTGTTTTGTTAGTTTTTTTTGGTATCATTTGTTTAATTTTGTATCTTAAATTTTAGTTTTGGGATGTCATTCATTTTCAAACAATTTTTTATTCAACCTCTATTATATTAAATTCTTTCACTTCTGGTCTTTTGGTACGATTTGTTAATGAAAAAATGTAAGTAGACGTGTTCTACTACATTGATAAAATAAATGTTTATTAGACATTTGAAATTGATGCCACATTTTTTTAATGAATCTATTATTTTGGTAGCATAATTACCCAGTAATTACCAACCCCTTCAACAAATTCATAAAATTACCAACAAATCATTATATTCCCTATACTCTCAAAAATAAAGCACACACTCCTTAGTTCTTCCCTTATCATTTGTCTCTTGCACAAATTCTTTTTTCATCTTATTTATTTTTCTAATTTACTTTCTCCTTTCCATTAAAAAAACAACAAAGACACCCCTCTATGACATTGCCACCAACCATATTTGTTTATCTTGTTGTGCCTTTGAACTTATTTTGATTATCTCATTATATCACAAATACAAATAATCTCACACTTAAGGAAAAAACGTTAATGTGTCATATGTGATTTAAACTTCTACATTATATGTAACAATAGATATTAAAAAATATTTAAATGAGAGGACTACTATAGCCAAAATCTCAAGGTTTTGAGTTTAGATGTGGTGTGAATTTCACGTGTGGGGTTTCTCTTGATCAAATATGATGATCAAACTCATTGTAGGCACTCTAAGAACTTTGAACATCTTGATGAATGGTTTTGTTAGTTTTTGGATTTCGTTTGCTTAATTTTTTTATATTAAATATACGTTTTTGGAAGTCGCTTAATTTTTATATTAAATATCCGTTTTTGGAAGTCATTCACTTTTATCCAACCTCTATTATTTAAAATACTTTCACTTTCGCCTTTTGGTGAGTTCTAACAATGAAAAAATGCATGTGTTATGCGGAGTTGACAAAGTGACATTTTAAAATTATGTGACATTTTCTTATTGAGTATATTTTTTTGGGTAGAATAATCACTCGTAAATCTCCAACTCCTACAACTAAACCATAAAATTACCAATAACTCGCTCTATTTTCAATAGTTCCACGAACGAAACACTCACTACATTTTTCCTATCTTTTCTCCAATTTTCAAAATGCTTTTTCACATTCTTTCTTTTTCTAATTCCATTTCTCTCTTTTTGTGAAAGTTAGAATTATAAACCACTCTCCATGAAATCACCATTAATCCACCTCTTTAGCCATGCTATGCCTCCTTCTGACCTTATTTGGTTATGTCACCAGATCAGAGACGCAAATAGTCTCACACTTAAGAAAGGTATGTTAAAATGTCAATTGTGATTTCAATTCCCACATTAGATACAATAGTAGATGTTCAGACACATATAAATGAGATGACCAATATAAGAGTATATGTTTGATTTTTATATGAAATTTAAATTTTTGGTTGTTGTTCATTTTCATGCAATTTTTTTGATTAATCCCTGTTATTTTAAATTTTTCCACTTTGTGTCTTTGGTCGGATTTAACTATAGAAAACTCTAACATGTTATGCTGAATTAACAAAATATGTGCTTAATTATTAGAATTTCTTAAATGTTATTGTGTTTTTTTAATTAAGTCTAATTTTTGGGAAGTTAATTACTCAAAAATCTCTAACTCATTTAACTCACTTTATCCTTTATAACCTCATGGACAAAACACACTTTTTTTACCGGTGTCATTTATCTCAATTTTTTTGCCACTTCTTTCTTTTTCTAATTTTCTTTTTCTTTTCTCATAAAAGAAAGGAATGTAAATCTCTCTTCATTAAATTACCACCAACCCGCTCTTTTTATCTGTTGTGCCTCCATTTGACCTTATTTGACTATGTCATATAATTATGGAAACAGAGAGTCGCACATTTGAGGGATAGATCATAGATGTTAATATGTCAAGTATGAGTTAAAGTACAATGACCCATATATACGTGATATTTTGAATGAAGATGTAATATTAATCTCCCTTATGTGGTTTATGATATAGTTTAGTACAATGATACAACCCAATGTAAGCTCTACGAGAAATACCAACATTATAATGATTTGTTTTGTTATTTTTTGGTGTCATTTGTTTAATTTTTTTATCTTGAATTTTATATTTTTGATTTCATTCACTTTCGTACAATTATTTTCTCAAGACAATTTTTTTTTCAACATGTATTATTTCAAATATCTTCGCCGTTTTTAGAGTATAGGCAAAGGAGAAAGTTAGTTATCATGTGCCAACCTAGTTGGAACATCATGCCTTTCTCTTTATGCTTTTGCATTCTATTCATTTATTAAAAAAATATCCATCTTTGGTCTTTTGTGGGATCTCACAAAAGGAAAACGTAGATGTGTTATACAGTTAACAAAATACATGTTTATTAGTCATTTAAAATTGATATGGAATTCTTTTAATAAGTGTAATATTTTGGTAGTATAGTTACCCAGTAAACTCCAACTCATTCAACAAACTCATAAAACTAACAACAACTTATTATTTTCCCTTATTATTTCTCTATGTTCAAATTCCTTTTTCATCTTCTTTCTTTTTCTAATTTACTTTCAACCGCTAAAAAATCCCTCTTTAAAACCGCTACCAACCCACCTTTTTTACGATATTATGCCTCTGACCTTATTAGGCTATCTCACCAAGTCACAAATACAAAGAATCTCACACTGAAAAGGGAGATGTTAATGTGTCATGTGTAAGTTAAACATCAATGTTAGATCATGTACTTAATGTCTTAAGGTTCTAGGTCAAAATATGGTGTTATGTCATTTTTGGAGATTTTCTTAGCCAAATGTGATGATCCAACTCATGTTATACTCCCGCAGAACTTTGAACATTATGATAAATTGCATTCTTAGCCTTTTTATGTCACTTGTTTAATTTTCTTATATTAATTAAAAAAAATTCTTTTATTTCAAATTCCTTCACCTTTGGTCTTTGGTGGGGAACAAACCATGGAAAAAACGGCAATGTGTTATGATTAGTTGACAAAATAAAAATAAAAGCACATTTTAGTTCCAAAAATAAATTAAAAAATCTAGTCTCTATCTCACTATGCTTAAAAATATTTTTGTGACGGCATCAATTTTTTTTTAATGATTGTCAGAGATATAATTTTGTATCCCTTTTTACTTATTATATTGGATGACATAATTATCCATATTCTTATTATTGTCAAGACATAATCGTCTCTTTAATTATTTTGACGACCTAATTTGGTTGTAGAATCCATTAAAAGTACGAAGGAGAGCTAATGGACGATGAAGAGAATTTAAGTCGGAGTTTTCAAGTTCGAACCCCAAAAACTAACATTTTTTCCCTCCCATCTATAAATTTACTAACAACTAATATTTGTCTAATAAAAAAGAAAAAAAACCAGCACAGATGCGAAATAAATAAGCAGAACAATACTTTCTCTCTAAATAGGTTGTTATGAATTATTGACTAATTAATATTTGTAAAGTCTGTTTAGAAGACTAATAATTTTAACTTTGAGTAGAAAAATCAATTTTTGGACATATACAATAAAAATAAATATGAAAGTGATTTAAATAATAAAATAAATGGAAATGAGATAGAAAATGATATCACAATCGACAATAGGGTTTGCTGATTTTCTTTATATATCTATATATATCATTTTGTTCGAATTATTTTTAGAGGATTTGGAAATTTTTATTGTGTATATAGTTTTTTTTAGTTCATCCTCTAGATGGTCGACAAATCTCTTTCCATGAGAATCAGAGGAATTAAATTATATCTTTCATTTTATCTTGATTTAATGAATTAAATTATATCTTTAACAACTCTTATATTTGAACACCAATTATTCTCAAACACTCGTTCAACACCTCGTTTAATTTACTCTCTATTTATCTCCTTCTCCCAATATTATTAATTTACTCTCTATTTATCTCCTTCTCCCAATATTATTAAATAAATGAGTCATGAATCAATTTGATAGGATGATAAGAAATTATTAAATGAGATGAGGAATGTGAAGATGTCACATGTACTCTTGATTTGAAGCAAGAGAAATGTTTATAATAGAGATAGAGATAGAGATAGAGATAGAGATTTCTCCATATTCTTTTTTTTGCAATTGTTCTTGATTTCTCCATTCAATGCACATGTATGCATAAGAACCACAAAAGTAAAAAAAAAATCTATAGTTTTCATTTATGAATCATCCATATATTTAAATAGAATAACAAAGAAAACAAAAAAAGCATAAACAATGTAATGAAAGCATAAGTAAGAATAAGATAAGTCATAGGATAAAAATGAAAGGAGAGATGAAGAAAAAAGTTATAAGAGAGACGTAGAAACTATTTTTTTGTGTGAACTTTTTATTATCAAGATCTCAGCATGAAAGAAATATAACTCTTGAAGCATTGAGATCAATGAAAAAAATATGAAAAAAAAAAGAATAAAAAACGAAACAATCTTTGTGTGAACATTTGATTCATCAAAATCGCAACATAAAAGAAATATAAATCTTAGAACATTGATATCAAAGACAAAAAAATATGAAGAAGAAAGAATAAAAAACAAAACAAAATAGAAAGGAAAAAAAAAAGATATAGAGAAAGAAAAAAAATAGTGTGATGAGTTGTGAATTGTGATGTGAAATTATGTCAACCCATATGTCTAATTTATAGACCTGATTTACATCGTAAGTTGGTATAATAACATTCTGAAAAAACAATTGTCATATAGGGTAATTCAGTTACAAAATTATATAGTCATGAATCAATTTTAATATCCATAAATTATTTTAATAGCCATTAAATGCGTATCATAAAAAAGTCTCCTATTCTAAGTTTTTTTTTTTTTTTAGGAAATCTCCTATGCTAAGTTAGAGGTAGTGTGATTTTGACATATATGAAACATAATCATAAAAAAGTATCATAAAAATTTGTAAAAAAAAAGTATCATAAAAATAGAGGCCTTTTTTTACCTTCTGATTATGTGTTTTTATTTTTTCTAATTATAATATATGTAATGATCCAAGTATACACAATTAAAATTTTGGTAAATGATAATAGTGAATATTTTCTCACTAAATGTTTCATTAAAAAATAATTCTTATTAATAGTTTGTTTTCATTATTATTTTCACATTATAGTGACATTTTTGCTTTATCAGTTTTTGTAGTAATATTACAACATATAAAATCCTTTTTCCTTAACAAAAATACAAAATATACTATTTTTTTAAGAACAAAAATAAAGTGTATTAAATTTCAATCACAAAATAATTTAGATATAAATAGATTCGTGTGTGCAAAAAGAAAAAATTCAATTAAAATAATAGTACAAATATATTATCCATTTTATATTCGATGAATAGAAACACGTTAAATTAGAATAATTTTATGAAACACCAATAAAAATAAAATTAATAGCATTAAATGTCAAGTGCATGAAAATGTTTGATTTATTTCATGGTGCCACATGTCATGAAGATGCTGGGTTTGATGAGAGTGCCACATGTCACATGAATAGGTTGAGACAAATATTTCCATATAAAGCTTTGAGGAAAACCTCAAATTTATATAATATATATATAGATATTATGCAGCACACGTATTTCCATTTGAATCACAAATCATCAATATAGTATAAGATCCATTTGTAAAAAAAAAAAGTATAGAATAAGATCAAAAAAAGTTCAAGTTTAATTTATGAATTTGGAAATTTGTTTGTTATTCTATTTTTCTTTTTATATATGCTAATCAAATCATAATCAATAAATTGAAATGATTTTTATCTATACTATATATAAAGGAAACTATCCCTTTCAGCACACTTTTGGGTTGAAATTTTCTTTTCAAAAATACCCTTAAGATTAAAAACAAGTAACACATATAACAAATAAATAACAATAAATTTAATTTAATTTAAGGAGAATAATTACACACAGTTCCTTATAAAATAACATGTGGATTACTAATTCATGTCACTAATCTTCCCTGTTAACCTTCTTTTACCTCCGTTAACTACTGATCAAACTCACAAAAATCCAGCACAAAACAAAAACTCATGTTACTTTTTTATCAGTTGTTTTTATGTTGTACATCTGTATTGCCAAGTATTTTCATATCTCTTCCACAAAAAAACAGTATTTCCATATTGTTTTATTATTTTATTAATATAAGCTTTTCTTCCTTAGCCTTTGATCAATTGTAACAAACATGAACAAAAAATAATGTTAAAGACTGGACTTTAATTTCTTTTAAAAAAAATATTAGTAACAAACGTGAGCAAAAAATAATGTTAAATATTGGACTTTAAATCTTCCATAAAGAAATTAGTAACAAACGCGAGCAAAAAATATGGTTAAAGATGAGACTTTAAATCCTCTAAAAAAAATATTAGTAACAAACGCGAGCAAAAAATAATGTTAAATGTTGAACTTTAAATCCTCCAAAAAAAAAAATTAGTAACAAATGTGAGCAAAAAATATTGTTAAAAATTGGACTTTAAATTCTCTAAAAAAAAAGATTAGTAACAAATCTGAACAAAAAATATTGTTAAAGATCAGACTTTAAATCCTAAAAAAAAATAAAATAATAACAAACATGAAGTTTTTCTCAACCTTTCTCATCCCTTTGCATTAGAATTCATATTTAACTTGTAAGTTTTTTTCTTTTTCTTTCATGTTACAACTAACCAAAGTCGATTAATTTTATGGATTATTTGACTTTGCTGTTTTATAAGTGATTATGATTCAAATTGTTTACGATTAATTTTAAGGTAAGTAAGTTTTCATGAGGATGAAAATCATTCTCCTTAGTATCAGCAATCAGATCCAAAGTTGACTGGGAATCATATTCCATGGTGATAGATCGGTACCCAAGATCCCATGCCAACTGAAGGCCTCTCCAAATAGCTGAAAGTTCAGCCAATAAATTTGAAGCTCTACCGCAATATCCAGAAAAACCGTGAACCCAAATTCCTATATTGCTTTCAAAAGGCAGGATTACCAAAAGAAGATTCGTCCACATTTACTCTAATATACCCTTCAGGAGGGGGATTCCATTGAACTTGACGAGTAACATGATGCTTGTTAGTGGGACCGAGCGCATGGACCATGACATAATGATAAAGGAGTAATGTGTTAACTGATGCCCAATTATCTTTCTTCACATTTTGAAATATATCTTCGTTTCTATTTTGCTAAATTTCAAAGCATGTTACAGTGAAAAGAGTGCCACACTAGTAGCATGGTGTTTGAACCAAATTTGACAATTTTACATGTAAAAACCGCTAGGATAAGTATTAGGAAAGTACCTCCATTTTGCCATTGCGCTTGGGCAATCACGAAGAGTATGCATATCATTCTTAATAGCAGCATCACATCTATGACATGAGGTATTGGTGGTAAGATGACGTAAATTTCTGAATGCATTAGTAGGAAGACTACCATGCATCACCAACCAACAAGAATGCCTCATATTTTCTGAAATTGATGAACGTCAAATCCAACTTCAACCAGTGGTTGCCAAATGTTGAGTTGGATCCCTATCCAACCACCTTTACCCATGCCTAGTCGAGTATATACCATTAGATGAACCACTCCAAATGAGTTTATCATCGGTTTCATGATTAATAGTAATGCTACAAATACAATCTTGGCAAAAGGATGTAAGATGAGTGTAGAGTTTTTTGAAGTTCCAATCTCCATTTTCATGCAAATCACGGAGACGAATATTTGTATCACTTATATGAACATAAAGCACAACATTGCAAAGATAAACATTATATATCCATTTATCATACCAAAAGGATACTTGGCATCTTCTAACTCTGCAAATGAAACCCAATCCCAAGATATTCACAGTCTTCGAGATAGAACGCCAAATGCAAGAATAAAAATGACTATTAAGGAAGTACATATGTATTTTTAAGCTAACATGTGTATTTATGACACTAGTTAAGGAAACTAATAATAAAAATGACTTAATTGTATTTTTGATCTCCTTATTTTTTTTACTTTAAAGATTTTGATCCGCGCCTTTCTAATTTCATAATTTTGATATTTTATTTTAAAATATATGAAGTTAGACCAAACTTTTTTTTACCAAAGACCAAACCCTTAATTCAAGAGTGATGTGACATTTTTTAGTTGAATATTAATTGTTGATGTGGACATAACATCAACATTTTAATTAAATAATAATTACTAATTTCACAAATAAAATAAAAAATGTGAAACTAAAAATGTGAGTATTCAAATCCAAAAATTGACAAAATAATAGGTTAAGAATGCAATTAAACCAATAAAAAATTAATAGATTTGATTTAGTTATTAAAAAAAATGAATACACCATCCATTAATTTGTAGCATTAAAAAAAACTATCTAGAGTATATAATTGGAATTGAGTTTATCATTTTTATATTTTCTTTGGTCTTGTATGTAAGAAAAAAATTAAGAAAATTGGTTAAGTGCATTAATTGATGAAAAAAAACATCAATTCCAATTATATACTCTAGATAGTAATTGACGTGTGTCAAGTTACAAACTACTTAAAAAGAGTAAAATACTACAAAATATTTGAAGTCGATTTTTACTTATATTTAAGAACCGATTTTAATTCCTCCCTTCAAAAGTTGCACTAATTACTTCCCATAAAGTTATCCCATTTTTTGAACTTTCTCATACACAACTCGAATGAAGCAAAGAAGCAAGTGTGAAACTTCACTAATTTAAGCATGGAACCTTTATTTAACCCTCATCAATAATCATAGCATCTTTTCAATTTTCAAGAAAAGCAATAAAATAATAAAAACTAGTCCTTTTTCCTTTGTATTTTTTATATTTTTTGGGTTCACTTTTACTAAAAGACAAACAAAAAACTCTCCTTTAACAAGTTCCTTTAATGGGGTGAAAAGTTTAAGAATCAAAATCAAAACTTTGAACAATGTCGGTTAAGGTTGTTCTTCTTCTACTTGCAACTATCTTCTTTGCTCTTTTTAACTCAGCAGTTTCTCTTAACCGTAGCAGTTTTCCACATGATTTCCTGTTTGGAACAGCTTCTTCAGCTTACCAGGTTTTTGTTCTGTCTTATGTTTTTTTTTTTTTTTTTTTGCATCTACCTATGTAAAGTGTTGATTGGATCTTACTTGTTTTTTTGTTATATGAAGTATGAAGGTGCAGCACATGAAGGTGGCAAAGGACCAAGCATATGGGATACCTTTACTCATAACCACCCAGGTTTGCATCTAACTATACCTTTTTTTTTTTTTTTTAATGTTTTTAGTGTTTATGTTTAAGTAGTTATTTAGCATGTTTCTCTATGAAGCACGGACACGCGTTGGTGTTCGACACTGACATGACACCGACACCTATAATTATACTGATGAATCATGTCATTTTCTCAAATTATTATCGGTGTTAGTGTGTCGGTGTTTGTGTTACGCAGATATTGGACACGACATTGACATCGATAGTACTTTAAAAAATGAAAGAAATAGTTTATAATTATGAGTGTCGGTTGTCTGATCGGACACCGTGCTCACCTTTAATCTGAAGTGTTGATGCTACATAGCCGTTCTTAGCTTCTATCGAAGTAATAGTTTTAAGTGAGATTTTTTTTTAGAGGATATGTCTTGCCAATTGATTAGTTACTACTATTGAACCTTCTTACAACACCTACAGTTTAGAATAGAGCTATAATGGGTAAATTAAAATAATAAGGTGATCATGTGGTTGAGATCAATGTGGACTCTGTGGTGGTTGTTGAGACAATTTGTTCTGATTAGATGGAGTCGGTTGCTGGTAGGGGTTTACTACATAAGAGTCGATGGTTAATGTCCCTGAATTGGAATATTAAAGTTAGTTACACTTGGAATCCAATTCTTGTGCAGACTTGCTAATATTGGTTGTCATCAAGGAAATCACTTGATTGTTTATAAGCAGCCTTTGTCTTCTTTAGCCCGGGATCTACTCTTTGATGTAATGGGAGTTACGACTCGTCAGCTCCCAGACTTATTTCCGTGTAGTTTTCTTCCTTTTGGGGTTACGAACCTTCCATTAAAAATTAAAGAGATTGAAAAGATTTTAATTGGGTGGGCATTGAAGAGACTGAATCTGAATTCCCTGCACTGAGGGAATCAAGCATTTAACACAATTACACCATCTATATTCTGACTTTAAATCGGGTTGGGATTTGAGTAGTCCAATTTTGATATGATCGTCTATATTGGCTATTGCACGATTGTGCGAATGCATGGAATCCAAATTCGGATTAACTTCAACGATTCCCCGTTTTGT
This sequence comes from Medicago lupulina, assembly GCA_958299785.1. Lineage (NCBI taxonomy): Eukaryota > Viridiplantae > Streptophyta > Magnoliopsida > Fabales > Fabaceae > Medicago > Medicago lupulina. The sequence continues at coordinate 61,985,149 of OY283142.1, read as the reverse complement.
CAATTTGGGGAACTAATATGTGGGAAGGTAATACAAATATTATATATGTCAACAATATAAGAGATGCTGCTACTAGGCAAAGAATACAAGATTTGAATTAAGTCAGTTAAAAACTAATAGAAAAAGAAAAGTTGTGTACCAGCTTCCTGATAATTCACTACCAACTAAAAGCGAGTTTCTTTGTCCTTTCACATTTTGCACAAAATCTCTGTACAACTGTGCTTAAAGTTTAATAAAACAAACTTATAAATATTGTAACATTTTCTTGGTTCTTCAGATAGAATAGTTGGCCGCAGTAATGGGGATGTTGCCATTGATTCATACCACCGCTACAAGGTACTTTCATTTTCTTAATTCAAGTTTATAGCTTTCGATAAATTTCACTACTGTTGAGATTTGATTCGATTGAAATGGATGATATTCTTCTCCCCTCAGGAAGATGTGGCCTTGATGAAGGATATTGGATTTAATGCTTATAGGTTTTCAATCTCTTGGTCCAGATTACTACCTCGTGAGTAACTCTCTAATCATCTTTTACTTATCCTCAGATTAGTTTTCTAATGAGTAGTTATTTATTATTTTATGTATGATAAAGTGCTAATTTGGATCATTAGCTTGTATGATTCTAGGGTAACTATTAAGCTTAATTATATTTTTTTTTTCAGGTGGAAACCTAAAGGGAGGAATTAATCAAGAAGGCGTTATATATTACAACAATCTCATAAATGAACTGATTTCAAATGGTAGGTATAACTTCATGCTCACTTTCTCTTTTTATTTTTTCTCATGATACCTTAAAATAAACTAGTATATTTGATTTTGATGCACATTTTTGTCTACAGGACAAACACCATTTATAACTCTATTTCACTCTGATCTCCCTCAAGCTCTTGAAGATGAATATGGTGGTTTTTTGAGTCCCAGAATTGAGTAAGTAATTGTAAAACTTTACAACATTGTCTAACAAAGAGACACACTTGTTCTTGTCAGAAACACACTCTCTAACACTCTTTTCAACAGTTTCTCAGTAATTAGTTGGAACTCATATGAGTCCCACTGAAAGGAAATGAGACCCACGTAAATTAGTTGGACCCACATGAATTTCGATCAATAATAGATAGAATGTTAGGAAAATACGACAAAGAATGTTGCTAGCACCGTTCTTCTTCCTATTCCGTGCCAATAATCGAAAATTGACATTTTGATTATGCAAACAGGCAAGATTTTGCTGATTATGCAGAAGTATGCTTCAGAGAATTCGGTGACAGAGTTAAGCATTGGATTACATTGAATGAGCCATTGCTTTATAGCACTCAAGGTTATGGAAGTGGATCATCTCCACCCATGAGATGCTCTAAGTCAGTAGCTAACTGCAATGCCGGTGATTCTAGTACCGAGCCCTATGTGGTTACACATCACCTGATTCTTTCTCACGCTGCAGCAGTAAAAGTCTACAGGCAGAAGTTTCAGGTTGCTGCATAGTTATTATCATATTTTTCTTCAAATCCAATAGCATATAGAAATAGAAATTGATTACAATTATGGACTCAAATCATGGAATACGTGGTTAGTATAGGACTAAGGCTCTCTTTGGATAAACAATTTAATTAGGCGCTTACTATATAAATGTTTATGTATAAGTTATTTTAATAATAAGATGAAATAAAGTCAAATTGTTTTTATATAAGTTATAAGTTGTTTCATAAACTATCCTGGAGAGCTTATGGACATATATGTTGTTTCCATAAGCTCTCCAAAACAGTCTCACAAGTGTTTATGCCAATAGATAGCTCAAATAACTAAATGTGAATGATTCTATGACAGAATACTCAGAAGGGTCAAATTGGGGTAACACTGAATTCTGCATGGCTTGTGCCACTATCCCAATCAAAAGAGGACAGAGAAGCAGCATCTCGGGGTCTTGCTTTTATGTATGACTGGTTAGTGTCTTTCTCATTTCCACTCAAAATGCTCTTGTTTACAGTTCTGTTAATCTTTGAAAAGTTCATGCGTAATTTTGTTTAGCTTGAATTATACCATTCTCTCCTTTTGTTTAAAAGTCTAAAGTCTCCTATAGAAATAAATAATTAAATATCTATCGAACATTCATCTGTTTTGATGTAATCGAACTTATCGTATTTTTTATTATTTGTGATTATTAACATTATTAACAAAGTGTTGTTGTTTTTCCATAAAAAAAATAAAAATAACATATTGTTTTAAATCCTTACCGTCTACAGTAGAACAATAACAGAAAAACATAATTTTATTAGATAATATTTCAAAACCAATAAAATGGGTATTTAAAACTCATTTTAATTTTTAAAATCTTCAGTCAGTATAAATTGATTAAAAATTATTAATGTGCAATGCTAGGAGTGTAGGTTTTTAAAACTTCATTTTAACTAATCATTTTGTGTTTTCAAGGTTCATGGAACCCCTGCACTCTGGTACATATCCCGCAGTAATAGTTAACAAAGTCAAGGAACGTTTGCCAAGGTTTTCGAGAAGTCAATTCCTAATGGTCAAAGGGTCCTACGATTTCGTTGGTTTAAACTATTACACTTCAACTTATGCAGCCAATATTCCTTGCCCGCGTGGAAAGCCAAATGTTTTTACAGACAATTGTGTTAGATTTACTAGTAAGTCATCCTATAAAAACCTTGTTTAACTATTGAAGTTTCCTCATAATTTTTCTACTCATGGTTTGTTTTGTTTCATTTGAATCAGCTTTAAGAAATGGAGTTCTCATTGGTCCAAAGGTACTTGCATATGGAGATAAGTTATTACATTTTACTTGGGCCCTGTTTGAATAAGTGCTTGTGTATACGCTATTTCTATAATAAAAGACTAAATAAGGTTAAACTGTTTTCATAAGTTGTTTCCATAACTCCTAAACAGTCTTACAAGTGCTTGTGTCAGTAAGTTCAAATAAGTGAATCCAAATAGGCCCTTGGTTTAGATTCTTTTAGTGCATGACAATGAAAAGTTATCACTAAAACTAAGCGTTGACAGGGGATTCACTCTACCTGCGAATGACTGATGTCATTCCTCACCGATTTGGCTCCTCTAAAATGATTTATCACTTCTGAGAATTAAAAAGCAAAGTAAGATATCTCAGTTGCTGATGAGAAAAAACAAATGTTATATTTTATTCGTTGATTTTTTTTATCAGCAATTGAGACCAATACTTTGCTCTTCAGAGTTCAAAGTGATAAACTCTCTTTAGAGGAGCTGAATTGTTTCTCACCACACTTCCATCCTCAATAATTTTTTTTTGAAAAGGAGTTAAGAAGTTAGTGATGTTTGCAGGCTGCTTCGGACTGGCTCTATATCTATCCACCAGGAATTCAAGGCCTACTAGAATACACCAAGGAAAAATTTAGCAATCCAATCATTTACATAACAGAAAATGGTAAGAGTATTTATAATGATCTCCTATATCTTTACCATGTTACAATACTTTGTTTGTTTGAATCTAATCATTCAAATATATGTAGGAGTCGATGAGGTTGATGATGGCAAAAGGTCACTTGATGACAAACCAAGGATAGACTATATTAGTCACCACCTATTGTATCTTCAAAGGGCCATAATGTGAGTTTAAAATGAACAATTTATTCAATTGTAATTTTTGTACACTTAGCCAGTGTTATCAAATAGCAGATATAGTGACACTAGAGTGTAGTAGATGCTATAGCATTTTAGCATAGGAGAATTTGAACAAATTGTTATTCTTCAGGATTGACAACACTGCACTTACAATCTGTGTTTGTGTTTTGGACTCAACAGTTAGAATCCTAATTAACTATTTGAATTTGGCAGGAATGGAGTGAGGGTGAAGGGATACTTTGCGTGGTCACTGTTGGACAATTTTGAATGGAATGCTGGCTACACACTCCGCTTTGGACTTGTGTATGTCGATTACAAGAATGGACTCCGAAGATACCGTAAAAGGTCTGCATTGTGGTTCAAATTATTTCTCCGCAAGTGAAATGGTCCTTAGTACTGGTTAGAATTTGTTAAAAGGAGATTGGATTTGGAACATAGTGTATCCTTCTAAATCCTATTCATAGCTTTAGAGCATTGTAAGAACTAAGCAGGACAAATTTGATGATTTCTGATAAATGGACAAGGATGAGGCTTTATTATCTGTTGGTTTGCTAACTTATTTGGCATTATCTTTTTTGCATTCCATATTTCGAGCAAGATATTATTCGAAGAGTCGTGCTATTTATTAGTAGCAAAAAATGTACAAAAATGCAAAACTAGTACTAACAAGATCCGACACAATTGGTTGGTCCAAGGTATGTTTTCCTTGGGTCAATTCCAGTCGTTTGTCTATAAATTGTCTTGAAGGAATGGCCAAAGTTCACTTTAATTATCTTTACACCTCTAGACAAAATTCCTCAAAGGATATATTTCTAGAATCGTGTGTTTCTGCGTGCGGAACAAGAAAATAAACATCATTTTTCACCACCGCAATGGTGCATCCGAAGAAAACAATATACTTTTTCAATCCAAGACGGTGCATTCGGACCGGTTTTTTTCTAAAATTATTGAGGGATAAAAACAGCTCTCTTCTAATTTGGTCAAAAAGGGGTACGCTTGTGTAGGGTGGGGTGAGTTTTTATTTGACACAGCCCACATGACCCAAAAAAGAATCATTACACAACTCACTTTCACTACATATAAAATACTAAAATATTAAGGGAGTGCTATCTATGCGTCCCTTATCTTATTATCCATACCCCTCCACTTTTCTTGAATTATCTGCCTTTGCTAACACTCTAGAATTATCAATTTATGTATAAAAATTGCTCTTTAGTCATCCACTATTTGCTCTCACGCACCATAAATTGATGAAAATACCGTCAACGATAGTTAACTACTCCCTCCGTCCCATAATAACTGAGTCATTTTCTAAAAAAAAGTGTCCTAAAGTAACTAAGCCATTTCACTTTCCAATACAATATTAATTATTTTTTTCCCTTTATAACTCTAATTAATATTACTTTCATCATTCCCAATATTAATGCACCAATACTTAACAAGAACACTTAAAACCACTTTTCTCTCTCCTTTATTTATACATTTGTCTTAATATGTGTGAAATGAGCAAATGACTCAGTTAATCCGGGACGGAGGGAGTACCATTTACTGATTTACAATAGTTATTGACATTCGTTCAATGCTAACGGCAGTTAACTGTCGTTGGAATCTCTTGCAAAAATTGGTCTTATTTGAATAAAACAAATTAACAAGTTTAAAAGCAAAATAAATCAATCATTCTTTAGAGTAATAGTAAAACACATTATTTTTTCTATGGAGTAATAGAAAAAATAAATCAATGATTAATTGGTATTGTCAAATGATATAGTATAAAATAAAACACATTATTTTTGTTAGAATGACTTAATAATTTCGGGTAGAGGGAGTAATATTTATTTTCCCACTTGTCATCATGGATACATTGAATGAAGAGCAAGACCAACAAACAAGCTCCTAAGTCTCCAACACAACTCTCAAAGCAAAATCCTATCTCTAAAACTAGTAAATAATGGAAACCAATTGGATCAGAGTAGTATGAAACAATTCTCAACAATGTTATGAATTCAAAGCAAAATTAAAATTGATTATACTACTGTAATTTGCAAAGATAAAACTATCCTATTTGATTATCTAATGTGTTTTTACTTTTGGATTATTATTTTTTACGATTGACTTTACCTTTGAGTTAGGATTCATAGAAGATCTCTTCAAATCTTTCCTATGCAATTTTTTTTCTTGTAACACTCCGGTCGAAGTTCAACTATGAGGTAAGATAGTCTGACCAAGAATTGTTTCATCCATAAATCGAATTTAGATTCTTTTAAATGATTCATCCTAAATGAAACTCAGTTACCACTTGAGTTCAATTGTTTGATTACGTTTTAAACTAACATGTTAACTTATACATATTTCCTTTCTTTGTCAAGAACTTATACATATTTCCTATTTCATCTATATCAACAGAATTGCAATCATTTCAGAAACTGTACCTTCAATAATGCACAGTACTGGAGAAATAATTCGTCTTCACATATTAAAAGTATTTATTTTTTTGTACAATACATTAAAAGTACTTTATATATATTAGAAAAATAAAGACATGATATATCATGATATATGATCCGTTAGAGTAACCCTCAATGAAAAAGAACACAATAAATGCACATGGAAGAGGGACAATCCTCACATGTTAGAAACATGGCCCTTCATCGCTTTGCTTCCTCAAGTCAAAGCATTTCTTCTTTGGTTTCTTTTGATGCAGCCAATCACATCTCTCCTTATCCTCTTTGCAATTTTTTTTACCATTTGGTAAATTTTTCTTAAAAATACCAGTCATTCTTCAAAGAACGTGTAGGACTGAATTCTCCATTCTCAACTAAACTTTCTCCATACTATAGATTAGAACTTGAACTTCTAATCATGTGCTTTAGGAGTTCGAATCATTTACAATTTGAATCAATTTATTGTTGATCTCTTTACCAAATTATTATTAGTTTCTTCCATAAATATATGATCTTGTTGTTTTAATCACTAGAATTAGAAAAGATTATAGTATACTTCTTAAAAAAAGAGTATGCTGCAATTGATACTTTTTTGGTAATTATCCTTCAATGAGTATATTAGTTGTTCTTATTATAATATTCATTGTTGGTTTTATAAGAAAAAAAATGTAAATTAATTATACGTGTGTATGTAGAGAAATAATTAATTAATATAATTGAAAACTCTAAAAGGGTAATATAAAAAATTAATAAAAAACAATTGAAAAGATCAACAGTCACACGTCACAACCTAAACTCTGACGTTCTCTTAATGTTAGCAAAATGAAGCATCTTAATGTTCTCATAATTATGTAAAAGGGAACGCAATGGTATTCATAAAATTTGATTGTATATCTATCGTTCATTCAATCATTCAATGTCATTCATAAAATTTCCACTAATTCGATCCAAATTTTTAAAAACCTAGTATTTTTGTTTTTCAGTTGTAATGGCGGGAAAACAATATCCAATATCATTTTTAATTTCTTCCTCTCCTGACAATAATTTGATCATGGGCTACAAAATGGGGCATGATTTGCAGAACTAAATTGTCTGTTCTGAAAAAAGCAAGAAGGACAATTCAATTTCCATGCAATAAGGGGGTCCCTTTCTTTAATGGGCATATATCATTTTTCATGAAACTAGTAACATTTAACATGAGTGACATGGTAGCTATCCATAGAGTGAGTAGGCATATTTATGTATTGGGAAGTGCCAAACTACAATGACCTACTTGTCACATTGTTGTATGTCATGTTTTCTCAATTATATAAGAAACATCATAATTAGTTTCTCACAATAATACAGCCTTAATTGCTTATGGAGTTGAGCAACCTCATTGCTTTGCTTGCCCTCAAAGTTGGGATACAATCCATAGAGATAGGGTTTCAATAAAAAAAATTATAATTGTTAAATAGACATCGATCTCATCTCATAAACTAGCTCAAAGGATAAGGGTGTTTATACACTCAACAATCTCAAAACCTAAGCGATGTGAGACTAACAACAAACTACAAACAACTTCCAAACCTACTTCAACACCCACATTCCTACCTAGCGTGGGTTTGGGTCCAATTCTCACATCGGAATCCTTAACCCAGCTCTGATACCATGTTAAATAGGCATGAATCTCACCCCAAAAGCTAATTCAAAAGACGAAGGTATTTATATACTCAACAATCCAAAAACCTGAATGATGTGAAGCTAACAACAAACTATATACAACTTCCAACTCAACTTCAACAATAATTATCAAATAAACATAAAAAGTGCGCAACAAAAACAATGTTGAAAATGTCCTTCCTTCTCTGCTTAGTTTGAATAAGTTACCTTCTTGGTGTTATAACCATTAGTATTGAAGACATACAATCCAGTACAAAAAGAACCAATATAATGGAATATCCCCATAGTTTAATATCATATATAACCCGAAAACAAATTCACGTGATTTGCTTTAATTAAATCAATAGACAAATTGACATATTAACATTTAATATTAAATAACTACATAGTGGTATATATGTGCCAACTAGTTTTTATTAAAAAAATAATACGTCATTTGTTTATTCAATTAGTATTTTCAACTCTTGTTATGTTCACAAAAGAATTTCTTATCTACATGATACAAATAGGTTGTCAACATTTTTTCGATAAAGTTTATATGAGCATGACTCAGTTAGGAGAGACAGTGAATTGTTATATGCAAAAGTTGGAGTTCGAACCTCGGACACCCCACTTATTTACTTTTAAAATGTGAATTTTAGCTACTAAATTATTTAAAAAATAAGACTTTTCCGAAAAAATAGGTACAATGCAGGTGATGTATTGGAATACTAATTAGTATCCCCTATAGTATCTCTAAAATACTTCTATTTAATTTCTTCAAAAAGGGATTATGAAGTTTTTACTTGGGGTTGATATCTTGGCCCAAGTAGGATCGTGTTACACGTTATACCCAGACATTAATGATATCAGGCTACATTATTTTCTTCAATTATACTCAAAGTGAAGAGCATATTTTCAAGATTGCATATTCATAACCAATATTATGATATCTTAGTAAAATAGTAATTTGATCATAATTGTACACTCTTGAATACCATAATGCGTATATAACCATTATTCAAGTGGTAACTTGTTCGTACAATATTCCTTGCTTAAAAATTACAACAAAAATTGAAAAGGTTCAAGGAACTTGAGTTGTTAATTAATGCATAATTCAACCTTGTTCCCCAACCATTCCTGCCTAAGAAAATGTGTGTCCTACAACGATTAACTGAAACACACCTTCATACCTTTGTTTTAGTGTGTTTGTTTGTTATTAATTTGTAGACACAAACTATATTATTCTCACATGAGTTGTTCTAATGATTTTGACCCATTAACTACCTCTTTTGTCACATGTATTTGATCCAATCTTTTCTCCTATTACTCTTTAAAGTCTACCAAAATACCAAATGAAAAGCCATAGCACATAGTCAAGGCTAACAACATGTATTTAATTTCTTCAAAAAGGGATTATAAAGCTTTACTTGAGTTCCAAGAATTTAAAAGGAAAATCAGGGATGGGAAAATTGGTCAAACCGTCTCCGTTTTGTCTTCCTTGCAATCAATCTATCTAAAACAAGGCGAATGGTGTGTGCCGACCTAAATAGATGGGTTGAAACTTCCACCTCGTCCCACCTCTCTACAAATTGTGTGTTGAAGCATCAATAACAAATTAAAATTAAAAACAAAACTAAAAAGTATTGATTTGTCAGGCTCAATCCATTTTACCACCCTTAAAGAAAACCACATGGTTCCAAAGAACGTTTAACAATGAGATTTGCACGCGCATATCTAAATTTGAACACATGCTCTTATAGGATATGACTCAGTGTACTTACTACATCAAAATTTGTTTGTATAATTTCTGTTTCATTTTAAAGAAGATATATAGCTAATATATTAACAATTGGCTCTCTTCTTTTGCAATTGATATTATGAAGTTTAATTCTGGCATGTTGCTAAAGCTGCCTAAGAAAAAACTTCTACAGATAAGGTATAGAAGGAAAAGTTTATTTTAGTTATCTAATGACATTGGTGTAACCACTTTCGCCTAAAATATGACAATAATTTAGAGTTAATTTATTATATGGTTTAGTAGTTAGAAACAAATACACACCCACCAAATAATCACAAAAAACCTTAAATCATTTTTCCACCAAAAACCACCTAAATCATTAAAATAATCTCATATTAGAGCCCGTTTCATTGGTCCAATTGGTGTAGTTAAGATATGACAATCAGTTCATGATTTCTTTCAAAAACAATTCCACGTTTTGTCAATTCTATAGGGTTTAATATATGTTCAATTTGATGAATATGCCCTAAGACAACTCCATGCATGTATGAAACTAGCCAGTGTGTCATAACGATGAAATGAGGCAGCCCTCATCCATATTCAACTTAAAGCAATCTTCACTAAATAGAAATGCTAACCGGTGTCTCTGAGGTGCCCTAGGGCACTGGTTAAGCATATGAAAAAGGAAATCATATAGTAGTTTTTTTTTATAAGGAAATTATATAGTAGTTAATGCATTGAAATTGTGTAATTAATTTATAATAATCCTACAAACAATTTTCTTTTATGGTAATAATTCTCTTTTATGGTATGCTTAACCAAAGACCCTACTATAAAATACAAGACCACGGTCAATTATTGCATGCTCATGTGCAAATTAGAAAGTAGTATACGGTACACCACCAATTAGAAAATATAGTATACTTACTTTAATTTGTGGCAGTGTTACACCACATAGAAACTAAATAACTCCCATTTGATGAAGAAAAAAACGAATACATATTATTTCCCTGTCCCTAACTACTTCCTTCGGTCTAGTTTGTAAGAAAAAAAAATCTCATGATATAAAATATAAATAAAAGTCTACAAAAATTATTATATTTAATTTCATATTCCAAATTTACCTTTAAATTAATTCAACTACAATTATTTTTATTCCAATGTTTTCAACATTTTTCAAAGCACTTTTAAGGATAAAATTATAAGGGTGTGCTTTTTAAGACTTAAATGCATTTAAACAACTTTTTTAAGGGGCGGATATTTTTTTTTTTGGTTTTTTGGTTACATATAAAACTGAAGGGAGTATATTATTGTCTCTAAATATAAGATTATATACAAATCTCAACATAAACTAATGATTTTTTTTTTATAAAAATGTCATTATATTTAAAAAAATGTTAACGAATGCTCTTAAGATACTCTTTAACAACCTGTAAATAGTAAATTTTTATAAAAATTAATGCATTCAATGCATCGGAACATGAACTATTGAACTTTTCCTATAAACATGTTTTTTTTAACACAAAACAAATGACATTCATTCATTCAAATTGATAGAGTACATCGATGCAATACAAATTTGCTAAAAACAAAAAGGATGGATATGTGAACAAACTCACAACATCCATGTTAATAGCATAAAACGGCAAAGTACATAAGCCTACAAATATGATTATATTAAAATCTTCGGAATAGTCATGCCTCTAGATCTGCAACGTTAATGACGTCAAAGTCATTGGTTGGATCTGCACTGGATCGAAACTGATCTGACAACATGAACCGAACAAACACCTGAACAAAAGGGAAAAGACAAACAACGTCGCACAAAGACGACAAACAAAACAGCGTCGCACTAAGACGACGAAATCACAAAAGAAAAACCTAATTCGATGTGAAAATCACTTATTTAAATAAAAATGAAAAAGAAAAACGATTTAGAGGGGTGATTTGGGGTCAAAATTTGACCCTAAACCATCCCTCTTTGATCCGTCTTTGATGGATGAAAGAGAAGAAACTAAGGTTTCGGCCGACGGCTCACAATAGAGAGAGGAGGAGAAAGGAAAAGCAGATTTATTTTCTTAATTAAAAATCTTTAAAAAAGGTCTTTAAACATTAATAGCAAAACTCTTTAATTTATCATTAAAAAACAAGATATGTTTGCACTCTAGTAGCATATCAATAATTACATGGTTACATAGATGTATGTAAACTAACATTTCAGATAAATTTATTATTACAGCCATTTTTTTTAATGTTCTGTAACTGATTCCCATTGACTTTTCCTTTGATCGAAACCATTGATAATAGTATATAAAAAAAGGAAATATTAACTGGTGTTTTTGGACATTTGTTAAGAAGTTTAAAAAGAAATTTTATTTTGAAAATAATGTATTTAACATATTAAAAGTTTAAAAGTAACTTTATCGGTATAAAACTTGTAAATTATTTCTATCTTTAAATCATTCACTAGTGCTTTAAGGACATTGATTTACAAAATCTTATAAAAAAAATTGAAAAAATTAAGATGAATCCAATCCAAATACTTTGAGCGGAGATTACCACCACAACCAAACATCTTATTATGTGGACCCTACAACCCTACACACAAATTAATAAACCACAAAATACATAAAGTTGCACAGCTGGATTATCGTGTTAGAATTTAGCTTATGATTATTGATTCATTGGATAGAGAAGCATATAGACAAATAGTACAAACTATAACTATAAAGGTGTCATTCTCAATTCTCATCCTTAATTATTAGTGCATCTACGACAGAGACATTTATTTTTGTGTATTTAAACGGGTCTTACATATATACAACATTCATTTATAATTTTTTTTGAACAAATTAAAATGAGATACATTACAAATTCAACGGTGATGCCTCTCACACAAGGTGTGCAAAAAGAGGAACATCGAAAAATATTTACAGAGTTAAGGTGCCAAAAAAAGAGCACCTGCCAAAATCAAAAAATAAATTACAAAAGAACATTAATACAAATAATAGGGTGTTTCCACCAGTCATGATAATTATAAGCAAAAGTCACCTATTTTAATTTTAACCATAAGAATGAATTTAGCTTTATTTTTTGAGTAAATTACACTTCCCTCCCTTCAAAGATGCTTGAATTACACTCCCCTCCCCTCTTATGTTAAAATATACATTCCCCTCCCCTCTTATTCAAAACATATTAGAGAAAAATACATTTCCCTCCCCTAAGAAAAGCTTGAATTACATTCCCCTCCCCTCTTATGTTAAAATCTACACTTTACTCCCTCAATATATATTTTTTTATTTTTCATAATCTAGCAAAAAAATAATAATCTAATACACTTCGAAAATAACAGTATTGCAGGTCTATTTTAACATAATAAAAAATTGAATACATATTTTTTTTGCTATTTTTTATTCACAATTTCATTAACATGTAGTTTTAAACCCTATTATAAAATATGAAACAAGCCAAAATAAAATTAAAATATGTGAAAAATTACTAACGACAATAAACCATGGTTATTTAAAAGTTAATTTTAAACTCTAAATTATAAAATCAATAGCAAAATATTTAAATTTAATTATCATTAACATTTAAATTATAAAGAAATGAATTAATTTTTCTTAAAGGGTGGTTTAAAATTAATATATATCATAAAAATATTTATTTATGTTAAAATAGATTAAAGTGTAATGTATATTTAATTATCAAGGGAGGGGGTTGTAATTCAAGCATCTTATAAGGGAGGGGAGTGTAAATTTTATTTTTCAAGGGAGGAAATTGTATATTTTAACATAAGAGGGGAGGGGAGTGTATTTCAAGCATCTTTGAGGGGAGGGGAGTGTAATTTACTCTTATTTTTTCTATAATAGTAAAAGGAGTGGAAACCATATGTTGAAATACCCAGTTGTCTTCTTTTCAAATTATCCAAATAGTTGCAAACCAAATAATAGTGAAGAATAGCTAAGAAAAAATTGGCATGCCCACCATCTTCGTGAATTGAATAAAGTGATGCTGAAGCTCGTCAGCAGGCACGGAAGAGATACCCAACCAATTCCAAACATGAGACCAAAGCTCTCCGAAGGTCGTGCAATGAAGAAAAAGATGTGTCGCCGATTCGGTTTAGTCACATCCAAATGCACACACCATGTCAGTTGGTGGGTAGGTCATTTATAATTTTTTAATAGTAGTATCCAATAAGAATCCAATCCCTCCAAACCAATATCTCACACAAATCTCTTAAATGTGACTCACTAATAAACTATTAATAACTCTATATCATTACATATCAATTTTTTAATATTAAAAAGGTGTGGATCCCACTTAAGAATGAGCGTCTTAAGTGAGACCATAGATCTTATAAGACCCCGAAAATTTCCTCCTAAATGATAATATTTAATAGGTACTAGGTCTTAAAAGGTTAAAACCCTTCCATTAGAGATGATCTCATAAATTATAATCTTCATTATATTAATTATCCTCATACACCTAACTTATACACCTTAAAAAATGAATTTCTAACATAACTTACCAAAAAAGAAAAACATTTTTTTGGAAGTTCAATAAACAAGATCACTTTAACAAGTGCGCTAACTAACATAAAATATTTAAAATTATAAATAATATTGCAACTCAATTTCCCTTTACTATTTTTAAGGACTTTTAAATATATTCAAATATAAATCATTTATATTCAATGAAATAAATAAATTTACAATATAAATATTTCTAAAAAAATGTATTTTATATTCAACTAATTTTCAGAAACAATCAATTAAATCTAAATCAAATTTTTTTTTTGGCAATTTTGTAAAAACTAAAAATAGATAAGATCTTTATCTTGTGGCCTTAGGCATAGGTTAACATTTTTTTTATTCTATTTTAAGATCTTTATCTTGTGCCCTTAGGGCACAAGTTAACATTTTTTTTTGAAGGAAAAAATATTGCATTAAAAATATAAGTTTTGAATTTTTTAAGGTTATAAATGCACAATTTCCATAATTAAGTTTCTACATTTAGTTTTTTATTTTGTGCCCTTAGAGCACAAGTTAACAAAATCCAAATAAATATATTTCTTTTCTTATATATCAATTAGACTGAATTTCTTATTCTTGAGAATAAAACACAACTACCAATAATGGCTCATTGTCTTCCCTAAAAAAATAACTACTCATTATCTTAATTATCTAAAATTTACCAAACACATTTATAAAAAAAACTACTTCGAAAATAAATGTTATAAATACAGTTTTCGAGAACATAACTCAGTTGACAGAAATGTTGTAGTATGTAAAGACTGTGATTTCAACTTTAAATTTTTCACTTAATTATTTAAAATTTGAATTTCTAATCAATAAACTAATTGATGAAAGAAAAATTAAAATCATAAAACAATCCCACGCTCCCTTAGAAATCAAAATAGAATGGAAGGATTAATGAAAAAATAAAAATGGTGAAGCACACGAAACTGAAGAACCTTTGAAAGCAGTGAAGCCGTGGCATCAGTTGATGTGTCACCATCGTCCCCGTGGCAGATACAATATGTTAGATATGACCAGGATCCAGCAAAGCATAATAAAATAAAGGACAATGTAGAAACATATGATTAAAACAAGTAGGAAATATATATTGTTAAACATCACTATTTTTTAACTCTTTGATAAATAAATTGATACAGTTTTCAAGTTAAAATTAATTTATTTGGATAACATGTGTCTTAAGAACATATTTTAAAACAATGTATAAGTCTGCGTATTTCTTAAGATTGTATTTTGCATGACCAGAGCTCAATTCTCCTTAAAATCGGAGAGTTAGCTTAAAAAGTAAAAAAAAGAAAATCATTTTAAGTGATTAAATGGATCACATACGCACACACCAATCTAATTAATTTTTTTTAATCTTGATATCCAATAAACATCTAGTATCTTTAGACTTTAACTCAAAATCTAAAAAATCATAATAATAATTTTATGGGTCTTGTTAACCAATGTCCTCAAGTTATTAGTTAATGATTCAAAAATAAAAGTAATTTATAAGATTTATGTAGATAAAGATACTTTTTGAAATTTCAATGTATTGAATGCATCATTCCAAAGACAAAATTTTCTCTTAAACTTCTTAAAAAGTGCTTCAAAGACACTTGTTAACATTTTCCTAATTGTATATCATTGCATTTCAATAGATTTATTTTTCTTAAATGTCTAGTAAATATAGCTCAAGTGGTTGCTAGCTATAAGAGACTTAAAGTCTATTAGAGTTTAAACCTTAAATTCTTCATTTCTCCACACATAATGTGTGAATTTAGCAATTGAAGTACTAACAAAAATAGTGAAGAAAGGGAAAGTACTTCTATAACCACATTTTACAATAATAAACATCTAAATTTTTCACTCTTACCGGAAAAAATCTAATATTTTTATTTAACATCAGGTGCCTATTTAGCCATGTAAATAATAGATATTTGGTCCCCTCAAAAAAATGATATTTATCCTGGTGCATAATTATCTAGAATATGCCCATGTATTTCCAAAAAAAGTTTGGATTGAAGACTACTCGAGCAATCTTTCTCACATAATTAAATCTGATTGACCACTTATAGCCAGCCCATTTAATAAAAATGTTTCCCTTTCAAAGAAAAACCTAGGATAACAAGATGTGTATATAGATAACAGGACCATCTTAACGAATGTATATAATAGATAACAGGATCATCTTAACGAAAATAGATGTAACACCTGCTAATCATATAATTAAAGGATAATGAGATTATCTTAATGAAATAGATGTAGCACCTACTAATTATAAACTTTTTCATTATAAATATATTTTTTAATCCACATAATAATAGATGTTAATATATAAAAAAATTACAAATGAGTAAAATGGAAGCATAAACAAGTTGCGTCGTTGAATCTTTTTAAATAACAAAATCAATTATCGTAAACACGATATTTATGAATCAATGAAACATAATATTGATAAGCATGATATTTTCAATTCTATGTAAAATATCAACAACGTCTAGTGCTAATAAGTCAAATATGTCAAAGGCAAATCGTATCAAATTAAACTTTATTTTGTGTTTTATTGGTCATTTGAAAAATAAAATGAATAGTACTATGATAATTAATACATTAATATTTTATTTTGTTGATAAAGTTAGGAAAATGCAAATTGCTAAATAGTGTACTGTATTGTCGTGGAATGGCAGAAGTCTTGAATGCTACCTTTCTTGATTGGTCATTCATCCATTCATACTTGGCAGCTGGCCTTTACCATGAAACAACACATTTATCTGTTTCTATCTGTTTCTAATACAATTATTACATGTATATATAAAGACTGAAGCCTAACCCAAGATTCCATTCTGCCATATCATCCATCTTTTTCCTTAGCTTTCTTCACACTCCAAGAATACTATGAACTATTTCAACATGTGTTTTTAAAATTCAAATTCTATTGGTTTGTTCTCTCCATGTTTACCATTCTAGCTTGACTTTCTTTGGAAGAACAATGTTTGTGAATAGATAGTTAAAATATTAAAGATTAAAATTGTCTATTAACATATGCAAAATAACAAGTTAAATCAGTAATTTTGCGACGGAGAGAATACAAATATAAAAATCAAAAGAAACTATTAAAATATAAGATCTTCTTGTTTTAATTTTGACCTTTTTCTATCGACATTTGTTTAGGGTTTCTCTTTTTAATGTAAAAACAATGTTTAGGCCTTGTTTGGATTGAGGCAGAGAGTAAGTGAAAAATAAAAGATAAAAATGGTATTAAAAATAATGAAAGACAAAAAAGAAAGAACATTTTTTTCCATTTGATAGTTTTGTTGTTGTGGTCGTTGTTAATCCTCTGATCCTAAAGAAAAAACTCGGATAATTTAAAATTTGATTGAAAGGTAAATAAAATATGATAAAAATTTGTTCTATCTAAAAATCAAATTTAGATAACCACTTAAACACATTAACTACTTTGAGTCAATCTTCTTTTTTATTCACCTAATGTAAGAATTGTCACCGTAGAGCAAAGTATAGTAATACAATTAGACATAAAAAGTTGATCATGCAGTCCACATAAATACAACTCATATAGTAAAAATAAACTATGGGGATATTTGATATGGTTAGTGTGGGTTTGAACAGATGATTTACCACTACTCAATATGTGTGAATTTTAGGGTTGGACTTTTCATTTTTATTCTTAAAAACAGATCATGCAGTAGAAGAACTGATGCCAATATAATGCAACGACATGTCCTTCATCAAACGCACATGGCTTGCATTTCGAGGTGTGGTGCTTCGGAAACGACAACACATTTGTTCTTACATTGTGACATTTTTGGTTCTCTTTGGCCTCATATTTGGCGGTGGCTACAAATTTCGTTGGTTATACCTGCTGACATTAGACAATTTTTCATTCAATTCATTCATATGCCAGGTTTGCCAAGATTTACTCATTCTTTCTTGAAAGTTATCTGGTTCGCCTATGTTTGGGTGCTTTGGAAGAAAAGGAATAACCGAGTGTTCCAAAATTTGGTGTCTGATCCTTCGACTACTGTGGAATATGTTAAACTGCACTCTTTCTTATGGTTGAAATCTAAACATGCAAATTTCAGCTTTAGCTATCATGATTGGTGGAAACATCCGCTTTTGTGCATGGGTGTCCACTTGTAGTTTTTAATTTTATTTTTTGGTGGCTATCCTTTGTTGATGCCACTTGGATCTTGTAAATACTTTTTGGTGTTTTATCTCTTACACACTTTATGCGGGGTAACTCTTCGTGGTTAGTATCATATCTCATTTTAGTTTGTTCAAAAAAATCTTCTGCCCTTTTGATGTTGCATGCCATCTTTGTTTATAAAATAAGTTGATCGTGACGAAAATAAGTCAATGAGCATTAATATTAATTTTGGAGCAATTGATGGTTAGATTAACTAAGATGGATGGAGCAATTGATGATTAGATTACTAATAACAGCATATGTAACCAAAAAAAGATTACTAATAACAGTATAGCCTAATTTAGGCAGGAATTTCTACCTAAAAATGTGTTTATTGATTGAAGAAAACAAGCAAAGACAATGTATTTTTTATTTATCAAGAAGGGACATAGATAAAACAAAAATGGTACTTCCTAACGAGCATGCCATAATGAATTAAATTGCAAAATTCATTTACAAAACAAAAGAAACACTCCTTTTAAACCGTAAAAAAAAAGCCAATAATACAAGTCCAATAATTTATTATTAATTATTATTTCTTCCGGTCTTAAAAATAAAGAGAAATAGTACACATGCCCTATTCATATATTTTTACTATGGATATGCTAACGAATGCTTTGTGTTTGGGCCAATCTTAATATATTTTTTTCTAAGAATTTAGCGGGTAGAAATTTTCCTTTAAAGAAATTTTGACATGGAATTTTATAAAGTTATTAATAGATAATTAGTAGGTCCTCTTATAAATTTGTATGAAAATCTATTTAAAATTGACATAATAGTTGACTTAAGATTTTAAAATTTGTTCCTCTTAAAATTTTATATTCGTTTTCGTTAGTGTCAATTTAAGTAGATAAGTGCATAAAATTTTACTCTCATATATGCACTTGATAGCATTTTCTTTAAAATTTAAAATCAAATCTATAACGAATACAAACATGAATGAAATGGCAATTTCTAAGAAAACGAGTAAAAATGAATAGCAATGAATGTAAATAAAATATTGTCACACCCCTCAGCTCCGTATTTTCAATTCACGCGTATGTTGCATCTGACTTTGTTCTTCCCGCCGCCCTTTCTCTCTCTACCATTCTTCCTCTCTCTTTCTCTCTCCTTTTATTTCATTTTTTCCATTTTCTATAGTAAAAAAAGAAAAAAAAGAAAAACATTTAACAACTCAATCAAACCCAACACAACAAAGCTTTGTTGTAAAGAAACACTCTTTCTTTCTTAGTATATAAAAAAACCAAACATTGACATTGAACAAGAAAAACCAATACTCTTTCTCTCTCTTTCTCTTTCATCTTCAATGGCTAAGTCAAAGAACAATGCAAAGAAACTCTCATACATCTCAGTTCCTTCACAAATAATCAATTCCATTTCATCTTCTTCTATTCAATCGTTACTTGATGATCAAACTCCAAAGAAATCTTCATCTAAAATTGCTTCAAATTTCTTCTTCACCACCTTAACAAAATGGAAAAACCCCTCAAGATTGTTTTTCTTTTTCACTCTCTTTTTTCTTGGTGGTTTTGCTTTGTTTATGATTGGTTTCAATCTTAAAACACCGTTTTCTAAAAGCCCATGTGCTACAAATGTTGAAAAGCCCTTAATCTCAAATGGGTTTGGTTCAAAATCTCAACTTAAGGTTGTTTCAATGAATAAAGATGAGATTTTTAATGGTGATGTTTTGGTAAAATCTGAACTTGGGGTTGTTCAAAACCCTTCAATCTCAAATGGGTTTGGTTCAAAATCTGAACTTGGTGTTGTTTCAATGAAGAAAGATGAGGTTTTGAATGATGGTAGTTTGTCAAATTCACTTCCTTTGATTGCTAATGTGATGTTACAAGCAAAGGTTCCTAGTGGAGTTGACTTGGAGGATGAAGAAAAGGGCGAGGGACTTGAAAAGGGTGAGTTTTGGAAGCAACCAGATGGGTTAGGGTACAAGCCTTGTTTGGATTTCAGTAGGGATTATAGAAGAGAAAGTGATGGGATTGTTAAGAGTAGAAAAAGGTATCTTATGGTGGTTGTTTCTGGAGGGTTGAATCAGCAGAGGAATCAAATTGTTGATGCTGTTGTTATTGCAAGGATTCTTGGTGCTGCTTTGGTTGTACCTATTTTGCAAGTTAATGTCATTTGGGGAGATGAAAGGTAAACTATACTATTCTTCTTGTTCATGGTTTGTGATATTGTGAAGTGATGATTTTAATCAATGAAGATTTATGTAAGGTTTAGTTGTTACAATTTTGGACTTAATCTAAGCCTAAGCATAGATTGATCTTGTTTCAATATTGTTTGATGAAGACCAAATTTGGATATATATTTAGCTGTTACAAATTTGAAGCTTAAGCTTTAAGCATAGTTCTATTCTTAGCTATAGTTTCAATCTTTTTGTTTTTGATACTAGTTATGTTTCAATGTTGATGTTGATTAAATTTCTTTCCTTATTTGTGAATGCTAGAAGAGAGTTTTCTGTAATTTATGATGTTTTTCCTTATTGGTTTTGGTTTTGTTTTGCAGCGAATTTGCTGATATATTTGATTTTGAGCACTTCAAGAATGTTCTTGCTAATGATGTTCGGGTGGTTTCGTCATTGCCATCAACACACTTGATGACGAAGCCAGTGGAGGGAAGTCCTCCTCTTCATGTCACTCCAAGTTGGATCCGTTCACGCTATCTCAGAAGAGTAAGATTTTTTTGTTAATTACTCTTCTTATGTTTTAGCATCTTTACGTTTCAGTCCTAAGTTTTTGTTTACTTTTGCATTGAAAAATTTCACACAATGATTGTCTCTTTGATGAGAAAGTGTATTAACTATTTAACTTGTATATATCATGTTAACTAATGAAAGCTTTGACTTCTGTGGACATAAAAAATTTGGGCAGTGAGTGATTGTTGTTCTTGTTGAACTAGAGTTTAACATGGTTTTTGTTGTCCTTTGCAGTTCAACAGAGAAGGTGTTTTGCTTTTACGTAGCCTGGATTCAAGGCTATCAAAGGATCTTCCTTCGGATCTTCAGAAGCTTCGATGCAAGGTATTGTAAAGTCTCCATAGTATCTTCATTTGTGTAATAATAGGTAGCTTATTCTAAATGTTCTTATCTCACCTATGTTTTCAGGTTGCTTTTACTGCATTGAGATTTGCCAAACCAGTTCAAGAACTTGGAAACAAGATTGCTGAGAGAATGCAAAGCAAAGGACCCTACCTTGCTCTTCATCTAAGAATGGAAAAGGATGTGTGGGTGAGGACTGGTTGTCTACCTGGTCTAAGTCCTGAGTTTGACGAGATTGTAAAGAATGAGAGGAGAGAACGACCGGAGCTCTTGAAAGGAAGATCAAACATGACTTACCATGAAAGAAAGATGGCTGGTCTTTGTCCCTTGACTGCCATGGATGTTACCAGGTAAATATTAAATTCTTCTACTTTTGTATAGGAGTCTGTTTGGATTCTCTTCTTCGAGTTTATTACTGGCATTTACACTTATATGAAACTATTTGGGAGAGCTTATGGAAACAACTTATGACATGTCCATAAACTGTTTCCAGCTTATTTCCACAAGCTCTCCAAGATAGCTTATGAAATCAGTTTAGTTTATATAAAAATAGTTCGATTTTATTTTATCTTTTATTATAGAAATAGCGTGTATACATAAACACTTATATGATAAACAGTTATGCTACAAGCGCTTAATTAAGTTGTTTATCCAAAGATCCTATAGGCTTCACTTTTCAGTGGTTTTCTGAATATTAGTGTGACAGAGTTTTGTTTATTTGTTCTGGATTTATAGGTTGCTTAAAGCTTTAGGAGCTCAAAAAGATGCAAGAATTTATTGGGCCGGGGGACAACCATTGGGTGGAAAAGAAGCTTTGCATCCATTAATCCATGAGTTTCCACATCTTTATAATAAGGAAGATCTTGCATTGCCTGGAGAACTAGAACCATTTGCGAAGAAAGCTTCTCTAATGGCTGCCATAGATTACATAGTTTCTGAGAAGAGTGATGTTTTCATGCCATCTCATGGAGGAAATATGGGCCATGCGCTTCAGGTATGACTATATAATGACAGCAAGAGTGCTTTGCAATTAAGATACTCACATAAGCATTGATGATTGTTGCATAACTATATTGTAATCATGCTTACATATATTGGCCATGCATTCATATATACTGTATTCACACATATTTTATAAGAAAAGATTGCGACCTTTCAACTTTAGTCCCTATAAAATTTCTACTCACCTTTAGTCTTCATATTTAATAAAAATAGTGTGCTTTTAGTAATTAAAAAGGACTGAGGATACAATCAATTATTTTAGGGATGTTGATGAGTCATGATTTTATAGGACCAAAAACATATTTTCTCCATAACTTGTAATCATCAATTAAGATAGTCACATTGATGGATGTTGCATAAATATATATTGTAAATGTAATCATGCATACACTTATTTAATGTAGATTCTTCATTCGACAATTTCTAATATCTAAACCTAAATGTTATTCCTTTCAGGGTCACAGGGCCTATGCAGGACACAAAAAATACATAACCCCAAACAAAAGACAAATGCATCCCTATTTTTTGAATCCTTCCCTCCCTGAAGCAGAGTTTAACAGCATTGTGAAGGAATTGCATCAGAATTCATTAGGACAGCCGGAACTCAGGACTAGCAAGGTCGGGAGGGATGTCACGAAGTATCCTGTCCCAGAGTGCATGTGCAACGACTCACATAATGATTCGTAGTCGAAGATTCAATGCCAAAGCTTTTGGTATCAAAATATTACACGGAAATGGATACTCAAACATGGAAGCAAGTAGTATTTTGGCAAACGTGTACAATTTTGATCCCTCGAAAACTACTTGGAGGCCACTTTCAGGAAACCATAGTTCTCAAAAGCACATTTTGAAGAGCTTAAATGTCAGCCACTCCTCTCCGCAGGTGTACACGCATTATTCCTTAATATGCTTAATATGTACGCAATTTAGGTTTCCTGTGATACATTAAAGGGATGATACATACACAATAGATAATTCTTTGATTCTTTCTATAGAGCTTGTATAGGATATATGTTCTTTTGTTTGTTATGTAATTCTTTGTAGTATATAAAGCCTTGTACATATATCTGAATAAATGATCAGTTTTGATTATATATAAAGCCTGCAAAATTTTCTGATTGTTTCCAGCTCCATCTTCATTATCTACAAACTACTGTACATAAATACACAGTAGAAAAATGAAAGAGAAACCTCCTTAAATTTTGATACAAAATTGATATCAAAATTTGACAGAAAAAGCTAGATGCTTAACACAATTTAAATGGGGTTAATTACGTTCGGTACACGATTAATGAATATAAAAAGTGTCTCAATTCTTTATCCATCCACTAAACCCAATTAACTACAAATTTAGAATGTCATTAACCATGATTTCCAGGTGTTCAAATATTATACATATATCCAATAACCAACCAAATTGTGTTAAAATATACATGATTTTGAGATGTTCAAATATACATTGTATTCATTAACTACAATTTGTGTTAAAATATATACTTAAAATCATGATTGGTGTTGTTTAAATTGGTGGTGTTTAAAACCGCCTGATTACTTGTGTTCAGTGGATGGTTAATAAGTTGCGGCACATTGTTATATCCATTAATCATCAATTGAACATAATTATTAATCACATATTTAAACTGTGTTAACCATATAAATTGTTGCCGAAATTTGATGTCCATTTGTCTATCATAATAGAATATCAGAATATATCAAAATATGATTTCTATTATATTATGGATTCTTTCATTTTTAATATACAACATATCAGTTATCTGAAAACCATCACAACTTCACTAAGACTTTATCATTATATGAGACTTACAAACCTATCAAACACTGAAACTATTCGTTTAGCATCCTCAATGCTACATGCAGAAGCAAAAGCAAATGCTCTCTAATTCTGTCCATAATGACTTCACAATCCAATCAAACAAAACACACATGAACAAGAACTTTGCCTTCTAGTGCAATATTCCAAAATGACTCCTTCCCTTCTCATTCTTATCCATCATCACGCATCTTCAGTCACCTTAGTCATACCTGTGTATGATTCAAATGGCACAATTTCAGTCAGAAAAATGGCAAAAACAAGAACGAGAACACAAGATAAGAAAATGCAGTCATGTTAAAGGATCAAGATTATACCTGAATGCAATTCAAGACAAATCCTCTCACAATGCAACTGCAACTATTATAGACAAAGATGTCAAACCCTTATGGACAAAGCTATAGACAAGCCAAACATTTGTGGACAAATTTACAAACATTCTGCCACGACAATTCCTTCTCTTTTATTCTCTTAATAATCCTGCCAATTCCCCTTTTTAATTTTCTACAAGCCAAAAAAATATGCTTGACAAGCCACCAACCCCATTCTAATAACTTCCTTATTATTGGTATCCTATACAAATAAAGGCACACGCGTACAAAGAAATAAAATGAAAATAGAATTAGGGCAAGAAGACCCAAGATCAAACCCCAGAAAAATCTCCTCAGTCTGCGGAAAGGTTCGTCCTCGGCCCTCATCTTCCCATAAGATGTGACCTTGAACTTGGTCGCTGATCCAAACATTGTCAATTTTCCCAAAATCCATAGTCCTCTGAAGATTAATGTTTCCAATAGATATTTTTCTGAAATGGACTCATCAGTTTGAACAATAGATGCCTTCATTTTCCCATAAGATTTATTGAAGCTCATAGCATCTTGCTCTATCCTCGTCATTAACTCTTCCAATTCAGGATTGTAGTTTCCTTCCTCCAAGGATTCTTCCAGGCTAGAGCTTGAAGCTTCCTCTGTATCTGCAGGTTGGCATTTCAATTCAACAATGATTACCCTCGGCTCATACGTCCCAAGTCCCCAGGAAATTTGGTTTTGCCTCCTCAACACTGGTTTGTAAAATGGATCTCCCAATTTTATCTCCATGATTCCCCAAAAGCGTCGATTTGTAGCTCTTGATGCATCAGTATACTCTAGTATAATAGGCACACTAATGTCCAAGCTATTTTCCTTCATTAGTTCTACCCGTGCCCTCAATATTCTTTCCAAAATTCCGCCTGCAATTTGAATATCTTCAGGAGATAAATCAGCAAAATGTTCTGATAAATTCTCTTTTATCATCTCTAATACTTGAATCACATCCTCTACAGAATCCTCATCGTCTTGCTTTAGACTTACCCCATAGGCAGATGAAGAAGTCTTTTCTATAACTTCAGCCTTGGCATTCCTCAAAGACCGCAAAAGCACTTTTAAAGACCTTACTGGACCTTCTTCTGATTCAAATAAAGGCATATAATCATGAAACATATCTCTTGGATTGAAACTTTCCAACAAATGTTTAAATTTTTGCTCTGCAGATCCCTTTGAAACCAAACACGACGATTCCATGTAGGAAATTGAATTGCCATTGGGAGGTATGAATTGGATATCATCCATGCTTGTTTCTTGCTTGTACACATAAACTCCCCAATTAGTCAGAATCAAGTCTGAATCATATTGAACCTGAACGGCCTTCCATTCGTCTCCAATACTTGTATCAAGGTCCTGCCACTCTTCATCACTAAACAAAACACGTAGATCACACAATAGCACATGATCTGCCCCAACAATAAAATAATGGCAATCCCTGCCACAAATTTCTTCGCCGTCAATAAACAAATGGAGGCTTACAGTGTGCCAGCCTTTGAATCTAGTAAACGAATTTGCACCTTCATAAAACATAGAAACACTGTCTGTCTTTTTTGCTTCCTGGAACACTAATGCTAAAGCAACAACAGGAAACTTGCGGCGAGCCCAAAAAAGCGGAATTTCTTGACTGCAAATGCAGTCAAACCATTCTGGAATCTCCCTTTTCAGCATTGGCATTACAACTTGTATTCTTTGGATCTCTTGTGAAACCTGTGATGCCAAAACAAAAGACATTAGTGTGTTTGCATCAACATACTACTTACAGATTGTCAATATTTTCTATTATGTACATAACGGAGAAAGACAGAAAACCTTGGACAGAGCCTCCATGATGCATTATATTAAAAACCTTGCGATTTTGGCCTCCTAATAAAAAAAATAAAATTTTGTCCTCTATCTATAGGGAAATATGCTCTTTTGACCCTCCAACTTTAGGAAATTATGATCTGTTGGCCCTTTATCTTTACAAAAAGTTCCGATTTTGGCCTCCTGTTTTGGGACACGTGGTGTCTTCTCACCAGCTTTGCAACGTTTTGTAAAATTAAGGGGTAAAATTGTTACTTTTTTTTGTTAGGGGGCCAAAATCGCACCTTTTTAAAAGTTAAGGGGTCACAAATGCATTTAAGCCTATCTTCTATTAAGTAAATAATGCAGAAAGAAGTAAAACCTTAGACCAGAGCAAACTTAATGCCTCAGGAATTAAGGATTGACAGTGTCTTGCATCTATTTTCTGAATACTTAATGGAAGTTCTGGAACTTCTGTAAGATTACCGCAAAAGCTCACATCAAGATTTTTCAAGTGCAGAGATCTTCTGATGTAATTTGGGAGGGCTACAAACCCATTGTGCGAAACATTCAAGTCTTCCAGTTTTGGAAATTTTTCAATAATGGCATTAACATCTTCATATGATAGATTCGCTTCACTAAAATGAAGTGTTTCTAAATTTGGATAGCCGTTTGCCACGGAATGGCGCTCTTTAAACCTTCTAAATGATATTCCTAATTGAGAGCATCCACCAATTTTTAAAGTGACCAGGTTTGGTAGCAATAAGAAGCTGCTTGATAGATCTGTGAGCCCTTTGCAAATTGACATGTCCATATACTCCAGGCCTGTAAGGTTACCAATAGACTTTGGAAACTCCTTAATGGCGGTACTTATCATGTGAATCTTTAATGGCTTATCCATCTTTTGCATTACTTGTGGGAAACATTCAAATTTTTTGCAGAAATTAAATGAAAGCACTTGAAGGGAGGGCAAATACATTTTTGGCACAAAACTTTTGAGCTCACTGCACCCTGAAGCACTTAAATACACCAGATTAGGCAAAAATCCAATGGATTTTTCAAACCTTACAAGTTTATGACATTTATCAACCGTAAGCACTCTTAAGTTTTTAGCTCCAGACAGATTAGGAATTTGAGTTATGGATTGACTATGGGAGAGATTGATGAATGTCAAGTCCTCAAAAATCTGCAAAACAAAATATAATTGACTTGTTAAAGGACTAATAGTTATGGAATGCTTGAGTGAAATTCCACTCAGCTGATCTGTTTATATACACTCTAGAGAGTAGATACAATATGGGAGTTACAAGAATATTAATCAGCTTTCTAGTTCCTAAGTACATGAATGTGATTTACTAGGCAGATAATTAACTATTGATCTTCTAGCAACATCAATAACTGTACATATTACTAAGGTATTAATTCTATAATTCCAACATGACTAAAGCACAGTCAACTATGATAATTTTTAACTCTTGCTAGTTTTTTTTTTTTTTTTTTTTTTTAGAATTAAGAAGAACTCTTGCTAGTTATACTGACAATTTTACCACATATTATAATAAATACAAAAAGTTGAAGCAAATGTGTGTACCCGAAAAGAATTATTCAATATCATCGAGCTATGAGGCAACTTGAAGTCAACAATTCTGTATGGATGGATAAAAATCTGGCGGGAAATTCTTTGATGGGTACCACTTCCAATCGAGTAGCCGTAAACTATTCGGCAAATAACTAGGTCCAGATGAAAATAATGTATTCCTTACAATCAAAATTCTGAGGTTTTTCATCTTTTGAAAGGCATTATAAGCCCAATGATCTACTTTCTCTTGTTTTGGGGGATGAAGCATTATTCCTTCAAGTGTAGTACTTCCCTGTAGAAAATACATGAAAAATGTAGATAGTTTGAGACTAAAATATATTTGCCAATGTTCAAAAATAAAAAGGTATATTAAGAAAGTAAAAATGATATAATTCTCACCAAATTTCCTTTCAGTACATCGAGAACATCTTGATGAGACCATAATCTGCTGCGTTCACCAGGGTTTGATGTCGACTCCTTCCGAACAATCTCTCTACCCATGTCATGAATTAGATCATGCATTTCTATACAACCATTTTCATCAACAGTTAAGAGACATTTACTAACAAATACTCGTATAACTGGGAAAAAATCACAAGCTTCTTGTATCCTTTTAACATAATCCCATCTTTCCCCTTTGAAAAAACAAGCAATGTCCAGAAAAGCTTTTTGCTCCAACTCAGATAGGCCTTTGTAGCTGATTTCCAATACACCCTGAATCTCAGCATCTGGAACCTTTCTATATCTCTGCAATTCAATATCCCATTCCTCTACGTTCTTACCTTTCAAATTGGATCCTATTACTTTTAAAGCCAATGGAATACCTTTTGCATAACTTATTGCTTGAGAACAGATTTTTTCAAAGTTTTGCACAGGTCTACTCATATTAAAGGCATACCAACAGAAGAGTTCAGTGGATTCATGATGATTTAGCTCTTGGAGTTTATATGTTTTGATTTTAATATCATGCTTATGCTTATGTAGAACATCGATATCTCTTGTTGTTACAATGACTATGCTTCCAGAACCAAACCAATCAAGTCCTCCAGCTAGTGATTCCAATTGTCTTACCGAATCAACGTCATCGAGTATCAGAAGAATTCTTTTTTTGGCAAGCATGCGTTTTATTACAGAGCTTCCTATAAATGTGCTTCCGATCATGGTCTGTGTCTCTACACCCATCTCAGACAGAAGTGTTCTTTGGAGATCTTCCAGGCCACACATGCTTTCATTTGTTTTTTCTCTAACATTGGCTAGAAAACTTGCAGCTTCAAATCGATGTCTAATCTTGTTAAATATGTCCAAGGAAAATGTTGTTTTGCCTATTCCAGCAGCTCCATAAATCCCCAACATGCGTACATCATCATCAGAATTGACGTCAAAATGAGGTTTCACCTGTTCGAAACGTGAATCGAATCCGACTAGGTGTTTGGTTTGTAAAGGCATGGGAGGTAGTTTAGCTGAGATCTCTTTGACAATCTTCTCAATAAACTCATATTCATAGCTGCATAGAAATACAATAGGAATGATAAATCAAAAGAAAGTGGGGATAAAATGATTATGTGCAATAGATTGCTCAACTCAGAAAAAAAAAGGTTATTTTATTAATGATATCATTAAATAGAGTATAATTAAGTATAATGTACGCCAATCATATTGAAAAAGATCATCATTTAGAAGTATTTATCCTATATATATGTACAACATTTGTTCTATTGTTGTAGACTTCGGTGTCTTGAAACATGGAACTCAGGGAAGGATCTTCCATAGTCTTTTCTGCCTGCCACTGAAGTTAAATCACCACTGAACACTAAGGAATTTGGCATTCCTTCGTTACTTTAAACAAAGTAAATCTAAGATAGGTCCTTATGATTCTTTCAAATTATGGAAATGGTTACAGATACGAAGTTTCCGTCGCCATTAACGAACTATGGGACACGCAAAGTGGGTTCTCCCCATCAAACCAAGTTTTCTCAGTCAGAAATCCAACACATAGCCTCAACTCCTAATTTTATACTTGAGAAAAATAATTAAATAAAGGTTTGGGGAACTTACATATCGTCCTTGCAATGTAGTCCACTAAGAGCACAAACTCTATTCAGAGCAAACCTCCATTTCTTCACCTTCTCTGATTCACTTCCAAATCTCTTTTCATGTTTAATCATTGCAATTTCATAACTATTTCTCTGATTCCTAACATCACTAGGATCCACCTTATAAAAAATAGCCACCACAGTTTTTCCATTATTTTCATAATAACTGTCAACGATCTTAGCAAGTTCATCAAGGCACCAAGTGGAAGAAGCATAGTCTTTGCAGAGCACAACTATTGAGATTCTAGAAGCTTCGATTGCTTGTAGAAGTGAAGGTCCGATTTCGTCGCCGATCCTGAGGTTTTGACTGTCTCTGAAAACATTGATTCCGTGACGGAGAAGTGAATGATAGAGATGATCGGTGAAGGAGTAGCGTGTTCCTCCTCTGAAACTCAGGAAAACGTCATGCATAAAAAGATCGTCGTGATTCACCATTGATGAAGATAATGGTAAGGTTTGAAGTTTGTGTGAATCGAATTGTTAAAAAGCTTTTGTTTTTTTATGAAAGGAAGCTTTGAGCTTGAAAAGTCAGAAAGACGCGGGGATTACAAAGAAACCATCTCTAAGATGCCAACGTTATGATTTTTATATTTTGGCGTTTTAGTCCTTTAACCTTTTCAAAGTTGCAATTTTGAACCCTAAGAAAAAAACTACAAAATCGCCCTTTAAGTTTTGCAAGCAATTTTGGCCCCAATGGCAAAAATAAAATAAAAAAATAACACGTATCACCTCACCTCACGTAAGCGTAGACCGAGTCAAAATTGGCCTTTGGGCCAAAACTGCCACATGTGCAAAACTTAGGGGACGGTTTTGTAGTTTTTTTCTTAGGGGACCAAAATCACAACTTTAAGAAAGTTAGGGGCTAAAACTGCTATTAAGTCTATTTTTTTTTTTATAAGATTAAAAACTAGAGTAAACTTTTTTATAAGTCAATTTTTATTTTTATTAAAAAAAAAAAACCATGTCTACTACAGTAGGAGACCTATTAAGGTCGCCCACCGGAAACTGAGCCTGTAAACGAGCATAGCAGGTTGTAACTTGTGAACAGGAGCGTTCGAGGATAATGATTTGATAGTCAATTTTAACATTTTGAGTTGCCTGTGAGCAATTAATGGCGTTTGAATAGCAATTTTCTAAATGATTTGTAAGTTAACCCTTTGTAACGATAAGAGCCCAGGCCCACTACTCTCTCTCTTACCATTACGTGTACATATTTTCTTTACCACCTCGTGTCTTTCGCTTTCATTTTGTCTTCAGCACCGTTTGAAAACTTAGGGTTTTGATCATAGCATAACGTTGCTCAAAGCATGGATCTTCCTCAAGAACTCATCCTTCAGATTCTGTTGAGGTTACCGGTGAAGTCTCTTATGATTTTCAAATGTGTTTGTAAGTTATGGTTTTCTGTTATCTCTGATCCTCACTTTGCAAATTCACATTTCCAACTTAACCTTGCAACACACACTCGTAGATTTTTATGCATTTCAGCTCTTTCTCCTGAAATTCGATCTATAGATTTCGATGCATTTCTTAACGATACTCCTGCTTCCCCCAACTTTAACTGTTTCCTTCCAGACTCTTATTTTCCCTTTGAAATTAAAGGGTCATGCAGAGGTTTTATATTTTTGTACCGTCATCCAAACATATACATATTCAACCCATCCACCGGATCGAAAAGACAAATACTTATGTCTGCTATTAATACCAATGCGTATATTAATCTATATGGTTTTGGTTATGATCAGTCTAGAGATGATTATGTGGTGGTTTTATTGTCCAATAAATGTAATCCATTCTTAGTTGGTGTTCCTCAATCACATTTGGAGTTTTTCTCGTTTAGAGACAATACGTGGAAAGAAATCGAGGGTACTCACTTACCTTATGGCGACGATAATAGAGAAGGAGAAGGGGTGCTTTTTAATGGGGCTATTCATTGGTTGACTTCACGTCGTGATTTACATTTGGATGTCATTGTTGGCTTTGATTTAACAGAAAGGAAATTGTTTGATATTCCTCTTCCAAATGATGTTGATCACAGATCATTAGTACATTCTGGTTTGTGGGTATTTGGAAAATTTCTCAGTATATGGGTTAAGGATATTGATAATGATACAATTGAAATATGGTTGATGAAAGAATACAAAGTGCATTCGTCTTGGACCAAGAATCTTGTTCTTCCTCAGCATGTCATTCCTGGTCACTACTTTAACCCTCTATATTATTCCAGAAATGCAGACTACTTTCACCCTATATATTCTACAGAAAATGGTGATGTTATTGGAAAATATGGTGGTACTAGTTTGGTGAAGTATAATGACAAAGGACAGTTTTTAGGGCATCACTCATACTGTAACAGTCCATCCGAAGTTGTCGTGTATACAGAATCTCTACTTTCACTCTCCAGTGACGATGAGCATGTTTAAGAAGATGACACAGACAAGAACAATGAGGTTGTGAAATGTTTTGAAATGTTTCTTAGTTTAGTATTCTTCATATTCTTGTCAGAAATATTGACAACTTCGTTTCTTTGTTTGTATGCTTCAATGTTATTTATGCATGTGTAACTGGATTGCATTCTAAATTTATGTTATTGACATTGTCACTACTTGAAGAAATTGTTTCATGTGTTAAATTAATTTTACGAGTTTATGCATGTTGAAGGCTAAAGAAGGTTTTGCTCTTTAATTTCTACTTTAGCTCTTGCCATTTCTCTGTTTTCAACCATGATCCTAAATAGTGTTTCAGTTACAAGTCTTAACACTTCATTTAATGTATAATGCAAATATTCACTGGCAAGATTTTTTTACACATCTGCAATGCATGTTTAAATTTAACCCAACTTGAAGTCTTGACACTTCATTCAATGCATAAAGCTAACAAAAATAAGATAGATTTTTTTTTTGGTTAAAATGTAACACATATGCATGTCCTTTTCTCTACTAATGGTAGAATAAAACAGTAGTCAGTGGTTTGATGAGACAGAGGGAGGTTTATTGATGAAACATAGCATAAAGGGTTCATTCTCTCTAAAAGCTTTTCTTTTCTTAATGACTTAAATATTGTTCTAACCTGCATTTAAAACTCATATTTTCGTCATTATTCTTATTTATTTATGTTCATTCTGTTTTAGTTAATGGGGATGCATTTCATTTGGGCTTTGTTCAATGGCAGCATGCCTCTCTCAGAACCAAGTTTATTAGTAGTTTAATTTGAATTTTGATATGATTGTATAGAATCAATTTGTATAGTTGGAAAAACCCAGTTTAGCGTAATCATAGGAATCTGTTAGGCATATTTTCTGGATGTTTGTTCCATCTCTCCTGTTTGAAAGTATGCTAAGACCTTGTGATTGATTATCCCTAAGTTTGAGAAGATCCAGAATCTCAAAATTCTAATTTTCTGATCCTGAGAAAATTGTTGAATTCAAGTTATCTCATGGTCCGCTTATATTAGGAAATCCACTCCACTTACAAAATTTGTTCTTGTAACCAGCTCTTATTTCATAATCAAATACTGAAAATTATACTTTCAATTTGCGTGGATATGTTCTATATAGATAGATTCTTTTATAGAAATGCATGTAACTTTTCGACACAACGGATAATGGCTGCGATGCCTTGCTCTGCGTAATTAAGATGGAATGCATGTCAATCCCACCATCAAAGCTTCCAAACTTTTAAAAAAACAGTAATTTTATCTGTTCCACAATGGATTTTGCTTGTAAAACTCTTTGATTTATTGCTTTCAGAATAGTTAAAAACTGTTTGTCCACAACCCTGACTCAATGGATTAGCGCCACAAAATTTGAAATGATTTTTACCCTCATTGTTAAATATTGTTTTCACTCTAACTAACATGGCAAATCATACTAAATTTTGGGGAAAAAAATTAACAGCCGTTAAATTAAATGTTGTGTTGTGTCTAAAATAATAATTTTTACTATCAACGATTCCTCAATTTATTTATTTATTTTGTTGAGGAAAATGATTCCTCGACTTAAAAAGGAGTAACTTTTATAGGTATATGATCTTGTAAGACCTACCATACAAACACCACAATCCACAAACACCACAACTTCATTAGTTTCGCCGTTCATTCACACATAAATTTTGCACCTTTATGAATGAATAATAAATAAGTTGGGCATCATAATTTGTGAACCAATTTCAAATTGTTTTGTTTGTTTCAGAAGTAAGATTCGACGTAATGCACTACATAGATATATAAGATGGATTTAATAACCTAAATTTTACTCATGATTTTTCATGTATTGAATTTGGTATTATCTTTAACCAATCCCAGTCCTTATTCATCACATTGATTTAGCAGTACATGCTCTGAAGAAAGATCTTTGTAGTCTTAATAGCTTTGATACCAATGAAAGGAATAGGATTGCCATACATACAAATTATAACATGTTTACAAACTTTGAGATGGATCAAAGAAAACAACTGTTCATAGGTATCTCACTTGAGGGAATGAATATCGATGGTCGAAGAAACATGTTGTGAACTTGAAAATCATAATCAAATTAGAGTATGAAATACCAAACGCGTAAGTTTACATCTTTAGTTTTTAAAGAAATTATTACACTTGTACTGATTTCATGATTTTTCATGTTGGAACTTATCCTTGTCTATCAATAGACACTATACTTAAACTTTATGTAAATATATGAAGTATGAACTACCTTCTATGCAACATCATTTAGGAACAAACTACCTTCTGTACCAAGTAATTTCTTGAAGAAGCTCCCTTCTAGAACAAAAAGCTTACTATAAATTTGTTTTACACAGTTCTATTGATCTGTATTGCATCCACATATTAACAATTTTCAACTTTATCCTTTCCTGCTTTTACCTTCTTGCAAATTATGACTTTAATGGAAATTTATAATGTACTAACTAGCAAAAAAATTCTCTTTTCACCGTCTTAGCCCCACAAATGCTCTATCAAATCATTGTGAGGGGTACGATTCAATACAATTTCAACTACTCCTAAAGACGAGTCTTACAATAATTTCGCTTAAATCAATTATAATTCAATCACAGCAGCAGCAGCATCGAATCCACATAATAAGACTTTTCTTGCTCAAACCCATCTTATTCTGTTTTTGATTTGTGCCATGAATTTGACCTCCCAACTCATTCTGCTTCTGATTCTGAGCATTGTGCTCCATTCTCAACTCATGCTGCAATGTAATATTACCACACTTAGCATCAACCTCCACCCTCAGCTTCCCATAAGTTGTCTTTTTAAAATTACATCCCAACCTTCCCAATCTTTCCTGTCCTTTGATGATTGCTGTTTCCATCATGTACTTTTCAGAAACAGGTACGCCGTCTGGAACAATATATGCCTTCAATTTCACTTGAGATTCATCCAGGCTCATTGACATTGTATCTTTCTCTATACTCCTCAACAAATCCTCCACTTCAGGATCCAAATACTCTACATTACTTGAGCTTGAAGCTTCCTCTACAGAACAATTTTGGCATTTCAACAGAATAACAATATTTCTCACCCTCTCCCAGAAGGTTTCTTTCCCATTCCAACTTCTCCAAACAAGTGGATCTCCATCTTGTAACTAAATGCTTCCCCAGTAGCGGCGACTTGGAGTTGAGACTTCATGTTCGGCTCCTTTCCAGAACAAGCTCTCTCCAGTTCCTCTCGGTTTCTCTTGACGCATCTCTTCATTCTGTACATCCTCTCTCTGTGCTTTCACTCTTATTTTTTTCTGCTGAGGTAGAAGGGACTGAGAGGATTCCAATTGTTCTACTAAATCTGTACAAAGAAGACATTCACATTCCTCTAGTATAATTGGTATACTCATATTAATATACAATGCCTCGTGGCCTTTTTCCTTCACATGTTGTGCTTTTGTTGTCAATAAATCTACAACCACTTGGCCTGCACTTTGAACTTGTGCATCAGAAATTGGATTCGCCTCACTCCTCATCAACATCTCCAAAATATGTCCCACATACCACACATGTTCCGCGTGTTCTTGTATTAAACTTGTCCCATAGACACAGGCTGAATGAGGTTCCCCTTTGACATCAGCCATAGCATACCTGCACCAACCCAATAGTTCATTTGCAACAGAGGCACATAGTTCTGATTTAAAAGTATTTAAATAATGGCTAAATGTTTCTACTAGATCAAGACTTTGTAGATGTCTCATTTTCTGATTTGGAGATGATTTTGGAACCAGAAGTGATGATGGCACAGTCATATAGTCTGTCGAATAAGGAAAACTGAAGCGGATATCATTGGTGTTTGTTTTCTGTTTGTACACATAAATTCCCCAATGATTAATAATCAACTGTGATTCACATTGAACCTGGATGGTCTTCCAATCATCTCCAAGAAATGCATCAAGACTCTTCCACTCTTCATCGTTGATCAAAGTCTCGAAGTCACACATTAATACATGATGTTTCCCGACACTGCAGTAATGGAAATCTTTGCGACATATTTCTTGGCCTTCTATATACAAATGGAGATCAATGGTGTAGGACTTATCTGACATCAGTTCAGGTAAGAATCTCGAGTTTAATAAAGTGTTCATCTTCATCTCATCACTCTCTTTGACTTCACCGAACTCGAATGCTAATGCAACGACTGAGAAGTTCCGGCGAGCCCAAAAAATTGGATTATTTCCACTGCCAGCATAATCAAACCAAATTGGAATTTCTGTTTTAGGCACTACCTGCATTCTTTCCTTCTCTTCACAAACCTGTGACATTAAAAAGGTAGCATCCCCAAAATTAGAATTAAAAGATAGTAAACTGTTCATTATAATTTTATACTTGAGAATTGAGATCATAGGGTCTAATTTAAAGACATATCACTGGAATCTGGAAAAGAAAAGAAAACACATACCAAAAGGGTCCCTATTTCCAAAAGCATTTCGAAGGAGATTTTTATTTTTGGCAGAAACACTTTAAACTAAGGAAATGGAAAAAGGAAAATAATGTAATAATACCCTGCACCATAACATGTGTGAAGCTTGTGGAAACAAGGATTGACAGTATCTTGCATCTACTTTCTGAATACTTGATGGAAGTTGTGGAATGTCCATAAGATTCCGGCAAAAACTTATATCAAGAACTTTCAACTGCAAAGATCCTTTGATGCATTCTGGAAGGGATGCAAATTCATTGTGTGACACATTCAAATATTCCAAATTTGGAAATATTTCAAGAATTATGTAAAGATCTTCACATGATAGATTAGCCTTGCTGAAATATAGTTCCTTCATATTGGGGCAACCATTTGCCATTGAATGGCTCATTTTGAATTTTTTAAATGACTCTCCAAGTTTAGAACATTCATCAACTTTTAGCGTGATCAGTTTCGGCAAAGATATAAAGCTTTTTGACAGATATTTGAGTTGTTTGCAGGTTGACATGTCAACATACTCAAGCCCTGTAAGTTTACCAATAGACTTTGGGAACTTTTTAATAGCAGTATTTGACAAGTGAATACTTAATGGCTTATCCATCTTTCTCATTACATCCGGGAAGTTTTCAAGTCTTGTGCAAAAGTTAAATGAAAGTACTTCGAGAGATGGAAAATACATTTTTGGCACAAAGCTTCTTAGCATGGTGCACTCTGATGCACTTAAACATACTAGGTTGGACATGCATATTCCAAAGAGTTCATGAAACCCTTCCAACCAATGGCATCTGTCAAGTGTCAATACTCTTAAACTTTTTGTTCCAGACAGATCAGGTATTTGTGTTATCGATTGACAATGGGAGAGATTGATGAACGTCAAATCTTCAAATTTCTATGAAATATAAGAAATATAATATATTAACAACAATCAGTAGCATATTCGATTATGTCAAGCATTAGATCATGCTGGTTACAAGGACCAGAGTGTTACACGTTTCTACTGAAAGAAATGAATTAAGAGTGGGAATGTGTGTACCTGAAGTGGATTCGATAGTGTCAGAGGGCTATGAGATAAGTTGGTGTCAACAATTCTTTCGGGATAAAAATCAGGTGGAAAGGACTTTAATGGGAACCCCATCCAGTCAAGTATCCGTAAACTTTTCGGTAAACAACTAGGTCCTGTTGAAAATGTTGCATTCCGAACAATAAGAATTTTGAGATTCTTCATCTTCTCAAAAGCATTATTAGTCCATTGATCTACCACGTCATGCATAGGGGGGTGAAGCATTATTCCTTCGATTTCACAACTTCCCTGTAAAAAAATAGTTGTCATAGTTTTTTTTATTAAGACTAACTAGAGTGCATAGCATCACATGAGACCTAAGACATCCCAATATGCTGGAACCTCAAATGTCCCACCTATCATCGGCAGCACCCTAAAATTTATTAATAAAAGAAAAGAAAACTAAGCTTGGGGGAGTTGACCAAAACCTAAGGAAATAAGATTATGTTCCAACATTTTTCTCATTAAAAACCTTGCCTGGAAAATCCCGTGGGATAAAACCAAGACAAGCGAATAAGAGTGGAGAGCAATATATAAAACACAATGAAACAATACCATCTAAAAAAAATCTATAACAGGGAAGATCTAACATATTTCTACCAAGGTCCTTTAAAATAACAGAAGGAGCACCATCCGACCAATGAAAACTAGGACATTTGAGACCAATAGAGGCAAGCTTATCATCACAATGTTTACCTTCACAATAAATGTGAGAAACTTTAAATGACATTCTTATGTAGCTCCAAACAATTTACACGTTCTATTTTTTATGTGCTAGAGAATTATTACATTTGTCATAGCTGTAAAACATACAAAAGTAAAAACCCAAAATGGAGGTAGAATACTCATTCTTACCGAGTTTTCTTTGAGTACTTGAAGAATGTCTTTATGATACCATAACCTGCTGCGGTTACCAGGGATTAATAGCGATTTCTTTCTAACAACCTCTCTACCCATATGTTGTATTAGATCATGCATCTCCAAGCAGCCATTTTCATCAATAGTCATTAGACATTTAGAACCAAATACTCTAAAACTTGGGGAGTAATCACAAGCCTCTAATACTCTTTCAACATATACCCATTTCTCACCTTTGAAGAAGCAAGCACAATCCAAAAATATTTTTCTCTCTAGTTCAGATAGACTATAGTAGCTTATTTCAAGTATACCTTGAATATCAGCATGTCGAACCTTCCTATATTTTCCCAAGTCAATTTCCCATTCTTCTATGCTTTTACCCTTCAAATTGGAACCTATTACACATAAAGCTAATGGTATAGAATTTGCAAAGTTCGCTGCACGACTAGACATATATTCAAATTTTGCAGTAGGTCTGTTAACACCAAAGGCATTCCAACAAAAGAGTTCGAGTGAGTCACGATCATTTAGTGCCTCCATTTTAAATTTCTCAATTTCAGCATCATGATAATCTAGCACAGTTTCATCCCTTGTTGTTATTACGATCCTACTACCAGAACCAAACCAATCACGTCCTCCAGCCAATAAGTTCAATTTTTCTATGCTATCAATATCATCCAAAACCAGAAGAACTCTTCTCTTATCAAGTCTCCGTTTGATGGAACAATGTAATCTTATTGACCTTGAAGCTATGGGTAGTACTTATACTTGGACTCGTAAGGAACGAGGGATTCTGAAGGTTGCTAAAAGGTTGGACAGGGCCCTTGGTGATTGCGCGTGGCGTACTACTTTTCCGGAAGCTTATGTAGAGAACTTAACACAGAATTATTCCGACCATCGCCCTATCCTCTTAAGGGGTATCGGTTTTGTTCCAGCTAAACGTGTGTGACCCTTTCGCTTTCAAGCTGCTTGGCTAACACATAAATATTTTTCAGAGGTAGTCTATAAAGCTTGGGATAAAGGTGAACATATTGTACCCGCGAGTCTTAAGCATGTTTAGTTAGATGCAACTACATTCAACAAAGAGGTGGTTGGTGACATTCATAAAAGGAAGGGTATTCTTGCGGAGAAATTAAAGCAGGTGCATCACAAGTTAGAAACAGTTGATCAACCCACCTCATCACGACTGAGGCATCACTCCAAAAAGAATATAATGATGTTTTGAAACAGGAAGAGATCCTTTGGTACCAAAAGTCGAGGGAGAATTGGGTGAAACTGGGAAACCGTAACACGAGTTTTTTCCACACTCAGACACTAGTGAGAAGAAAGCGAAATAAGATCTAAGGTCTCTTTCTTGAAAATGGTCAATGGAGTACTGATGATGTTATCCTCCAAGCAGAAGCCATAAACTACTTTAAACAGTTATTTGAGGTAAACCACTCCACTACTCCAAATACTCTATTGGTTAATGATATGCCTCGTTTAAGCGAACTATGCAGAGATTCTCTTACAACTCCGGTCCTTAAGGAAGAGGTGAAGAAAACCGTGTTTAGTATGAAGTCATATAAAGCGCCTGACCCTGATGGCTTCCAACCCATATTTTTTAAAAAATTTTGGGAAAAAATTGGTGATGACATATGGCATCTCGTGCATACAGCTTTTAATATGGGTACTATTAACGCTTCAATTGCAGAGACATTAATTGTCCTAATACCAAAGGAGAGTAATCCCCAAAGGTTAAAGAATTTTATACCCATTAGTCTTTGTAATGTCATTTTTAAAGTAATCACAAAAGTTTTGGTTAGTCACTTGCGACCGTTTCTTGTTGACTTGATAAGCCCTCTTTAAAGTAGCTTCATCCCCGGTCGAGGTACTACTGATAATGCCATCCTGGGCCAGGAGGTTGTTCATTTCATACATCATTCTCATGCAAAAAAGGGCTATATTGCGTTCAAAATTGATCTTGAAAAGGCAGATGATAGGCTTAATTGAGACTTCTTGGAACTCACTCTCCATGATTTTGGTTTCCCTCGACAACTATATCTCTCATCATAAGTTGTGTCCGATCTAGCAATTTGAGTGTTCTTGGAATGGTGCCAAAACTGATCATTTTACTCCATCTAAAGGTCTACGCCAAGGCGATCCTTTATCCCCTTACTTGTTTGTTCTTTGTATGGAGAAAATATCTCTTAGTATTCAACAGAAAGTCCTAAGTGGAATATGGAAACCTATACAGATATCTAAGGGTGGCCCACCATTATCTCATATTCTTTTTGATGATGATATTATGTTGTTTTGTGAAGCTAGTACTGAACAGGTCAAAGTGGTTATGGAT
Source organism: Medicago lupulina (assembly GCA_958299785.1). Taxonomy (NCBI): domain Eukaryota; kingdom Viridiplantae; phylum Streptophyta; class Magnoliopsida; order Fabales; family Fabaceae; genus Medicago; species Medicago lupulina. The sequence continues at coordinate 61,944,136 of OY283142.1, read as the reverse complement.
ACCTTGGGGGAATTTTGTTCAGCTTTGAGATTAAAGATTAATACTTTAAAGTCCAAAGCTATGTGTTCTAGGATGGTTCAAGGGGAAGGAAAGCGTGAGATACAAGATATTTCAACCATTAAATTTGTGGCGGATTTGGAACATTACCTTGGTTTTCCTCTTGTCAAGGGTCGAGTCTCTCGAGATGTATATAATGACGTTGTTGACAAAGTTTCAAAAAGGCAACTTCACTATCTTCCTACTCATGTTTGCAACAAGTTAGATAAGATGGGGAGTTTCCTTTGGGGGGGGGGGGGGGGGGGGGGGGGGGTGGGTGGCGATTGACTCTCTCGAACTTGGAATCATGTCAATTGGAATATGGTTACAACTCTTAAACGCTTTGGTGGCCTAGGTATTCATGAAGCTAGACTTACTAATTTAGCTCTGCTTGGTAAGTTAGTGTGGAACATGCTTCATAATAAAGATAAATTGTGGGTGAAAGTTCTTTCCCAAAAATACATGGGCAACACGTCTTTATGGATGAATAAGAAACATAATAAACCATCAATCATTTGGCGCGGTATTCAACATGCCATTACAAATGACGGAGGTGGACCTACAAATTTTGTTCTTAGTTGTCAAAACTATCATCGCATGGGTAGTATGATGCCGGTGTCGGATTCTACGCCGAAATTTGTACAACCCTATATATACGACACGCAAAATGAGTCTAAGAATCGATATAAGCATTTCAGGTACAATATTGTTTAAATTTATTTTTGTATTTTCATTATATATCAAACGAATATTTGTAACGTTTATATATATATATATATATATATATATATATATATATATATCATTATATAGTGTGAGTAATGATGGTCAATCATTTGACGAGTCTTTGGTTGAGACAGTTCCTGCTAACTTTGTGTTTCGACAAGTGAGGGATCATGTGGAAAGAGGTGATCCATCAAGTATGTTTTCTTATGTGGAACGAGGAGACAGTTTCCACTAACTTTATGTTTCGCAACGACGATAAATAAAAGTCAAGGTCAGTTGTCATCTCATGTTGGAAACTATCTTCCCAAACTGGTTTTCACTCGAAGACCGTGTGTGCATTGAGACCACTAATGTTGTGTACCGTGATGTTTTTTTTTGGAATATTTAACTGGTTGTTCTAGATGATATAGGTTTTTTATGGGTCGAACTTACATATTATGTTTTATGGAGTATTATTTTAACCCCTTTTTGACGATATTTTGTTGGTCTTAAATAGTTGGTGTCTTTATTATTGTGTTTTATACTTATTTTTTATCCAATTAAATAATTACAAATTCACGTTAGATGTTAAGTGGAATCCAGTATATGCGAAATAAATAATGGAGTTTGAAAGAAACTATATATGTGAAGGTTATCTCATATTTGGTACGAAAAAGTTTCTAATGTGCTTGACACGGGTGTCTAAACTAGTATGAATGTCGATATCGTATCGCTAGATTGAGGGTATCTCACTTTATTAATTAAACATTGTATATTAATATATCTGGTACGAAAAAGTTTCTAGCGTGCTTGACACGGATGTTCATATCTTTGTCGACAATCTAGCCCGTATTTGACACAGGTGTTCAAACTACTATGATAAAAAGATAGACTAAACCGCCATTTTGATTTATGGGCATGAAAATGTAAGTGTTACTCCCCTAAATTTTCTAAGCTCAGTTCAAATACTCTTTCAATTATACCGGTAAACACAACTTAGTTAATAGGAATATTTTAATATGTAGCAATTGAAGTTTAAATCCTAGATTTCGGATGGAACACTTTTTTTGTTGGACTTGACTTATCTCGCGGATAAGCTCCTGACTATCATGGCCTCTTCCATGGGAATTAGAAGGTTAACAAAAAAATATTTATTTTTTTTATAATTACTATGGGTTAATTTGTTAGAGTATGGAGGAAAAATGGGTAAGCAAATGAACACAAACAACATGTTCTGTTTTTGTTCCTGCATGTAAATGAGTATATCGGGTCGTAAATCCTGACCAAGAGTGGTTGGGATTGGGATCCACGACTGTCTTAGACGATCCGTAGGTTCTGCTACAATCTTACAAATTGCTCCCCTCTAATTAAAAATAAAAACACTAAAAACTCAAAAACAACCATCATTTTTATTTTTTATATGTAAATTATAATGTTTATTTTAGAGGTTGAATTGAAGAGAGTTGTGCCTCAAATCGATAACAATAAAGGCCCCAAATCCAGGATCCCTTCCATGCTTGAAAAAATACAAAAAAATTGGCAAAAAAACATAAATCCCGCAGGACAACACACAACGGCGAAGCTAGCAATAATTTTATGAGTTGGCCACCCGAAAGTAACCAAAATCACAAAAAATTATTACATCTAAAATCAAATTTGGGGTAACCAAATATATATTATTAGGGGTAGCTAAACATAAAAATATACCTACAAACTTAATAAAATTTATTTTTTTGGGTAGCCATATAGCTACCCTTTGTTGTACAAGCAAATGCCCCTGAACACACACGTGAGCATGTTTCTCTACCACCGGACCATTGTAACAATTCTGATGAGTAACTACACTAAAAGAGTATTTTACTTTTTTGGGACGTCCGTAGTCGAGATTTATCTTCCGATCCCAAACGACCGGGAATTAGGATTTGATGGGGGCATTTTTAACATTTTGTGATACCTGTGAGCAATTAAAGGTATTAAAGAGCAATTTTATGAATGTTTTGTTAACCCTTTGTAACTATATGAGCCCAAGCCCACTACTCTCTCTCTCTTACCATTACGTGTACATATTTTCTTTACCACTGCGTGTCTTTCGCTTTCATTTTGTCTTCAGCACCGTTTGAAAACTTAGGGTTTTGATTAAAGCAGAGTGAGTAACGTTGCTCAAAGCATGGATCTCCCTCATGAGCTGATCATTCAAATTCTGTTGAGGTTACCGGTGAAGTCTCTTATGATTTTCAAATGTGTTTGTAAGTTATGGTTTTCTGTTATCTCTGATCCTCACTTTGCAAATTCACATTTCCAACTTAACCTTGCAACACACACTCGTAGATTTTTATGCATTTCAGCTCTTTCTCCTGAAATTCAATCTATAGATTTCGACGCATTTCTTAACGATACTCCTGCTTCCCCCAACTTTAACTGTTCCCTTCCAGACTCTTATTTACCCTTTGAAATTAAAGGGTCATGTAGAGGGTTTATATTCTTGTACCGTCATCCAAACATCTACATATGGAATCCATCCACCGGATCGAAAAGACAAATACCAATGTCTGCTTTTAATACTAAACCGTATATTAATCTATATGGTTTTGGTTATGATCCGTCTAGAGATGATTATGTGGTGGTTGCATTGTCCAATAAATGTAATCCATTCTTAGTTGGTGTTCCTCAATCACATTTGGAGTTTTTCTCGTTTAGAGACAATTTGTGGAAAGAAATCGAGGGTGCTTCCTTACCTTATATCCATAATAACAAAGGAGAAGGGGTGGTTTTTAAAGGGGTTATTCATTGGTTGGCTTCGCGTTCCTATATAAGTTTGGATGTCATTGTCGGCTTTGATTTAATGGAAAGGAAATTGTTTAATATTCCTCTTCCAAATGATGTTGATCACAGAGCATTAGTACATTCTGGTTTGTGGGTATTTGGAGAATTTCTCAGTATATGGGTTAAGGATGCTTTTAATGATACAACTGAAATATGGGTGATGAAAGAATACAAAGTGCACTCATCTTGGACTAAGACTCTTGTTCTTCCTCAGCATGTCATTCCTTATCATGACTTTGACCTTCTATATTATTCCAGAACTGTGGACAAATTTCACCCTATATATTACACAGAAAATGGTGATATTATTGGAAAATATGGTGGTACTAGATTGGTGAAGTATAATGACAAAGGACAGTTTTTAGGGCATCACTCCTTCTGCAACAGTCCATCGGAAGTTGTCGTGTATACAGAGTCTCTACTCTCCCTCTCTGGTGACAATGAGCATGTTTAGGAAGATGGCAAAGACAAGAACAATGAGGTTGTGAAATATTCTGCTTCATTGTTTTATTTATATTGTATTATGAACTCTTGAGTGGCTGCATTTGTAACATGTGCTGAGCTGCTATGTCATGAAATGTTATTTATACATGTGTAACTGGAGTGCATTCTGAATTTATGTTATTGTCACTACTTGAAAAAATTGTTTCATGTGGTAAATTAATCTTATGAGTTTCTGCATGTTGAAGGTTTTGCTGTTTAATTTCTACTTTAGCTCTTGCCATTTCTTTGTTTTCAGTTACAAGTCTTAACACTTCATTTAATGTATAATGCAAATATTCACTAAATAGCTTGAAGTCATCACACTTCATTCAATGCATAAGATAGATTTTTTTGTTTGTTAAAATGTAATGTCATATCAATAGGAGATACTACTAGAGGAGACATCCTTTTAAAGCTAGAATAAAACAGTAGTCAGTGGTTTGATGAGACAGAGGGAGGTTTCTTGATGAATGAGTTGGAGTCCTAATTTTATTTATTCTTGTCATATTATCTTTTGGAATATTATCTTTTGTTGTCCATGCAATCGATGTTTTTATAGCTAATAAAACTCACATTTTCGTCATTAATGTCAGCATGCCTCTCTCTCTCTCAGAACCAAGTTTACATGATTGTATAGAATCAATTTGTATAGTTGGAAAAACCCAGTTTAGCATAATCATAGGAATCTGTTAGGCATATTTTCTGGATGTTTGTTCCATCTCTCCTGTTTGAGAAGATCAAGAATCTCAAAATTCTAATTGTTTGGATTTTGGAATGCAACATCAAAGTACTTTCTGATCCTGAGAATTTTTTTGAATTCAAGTTATCTCATAGTCCTCTTATATTGGGAAATGGCTGCGTAATTAAGTTGAAATGTGAGCAGGATAGTTAAAACAATATATGGATTTTACTTGTAAAACTCTTATATTTATTGCTTTCAGAATAGTTAAAAACTGTTTGTCTCACTCAATGGATTAGCGCCACAAAATTTGAAATGATTTGTAAAATATAGTTTTCACTCTAACTAACTAAAATTAAATGATTTTTACTATCAACGATTCCTCAACTTAAAAAGTTATCTTTTAAAGTTATACAATCTTGTTAATTAATTTAGTCATTCATTCACTCCCTGACATTATTATATTTATTTTGAATCTTGATATGCCAATGTCATCGTTGTTCCTTCTCAGAGAAAAGGGTTTCTATTTAATGGGGTTATTCATTGGCTGGCTCATCACAGTGATTTATAATTGAATGTCATTGTTGCGTTTGATTTAATGGAAAAGAAAATGTTTGAGATGCCTGTTCCAAGTGATTTTAAACATGGATTTCTTTATAGTTTGTGGGTATTTGGAGAATTTCTCAGTCTATGGAATAAGGATTATTTGAGCGTTAGAATTGTAATATGGGTGATGAAAGAAAACAAAATGCATTCGCCTTGGACTAAAACTCTTGTGCTTCCTCTTCATGGCATTCCTCATCATTACTTTCACCCTATACACAACACAAAAAATGGTGATATTATTGGAAGAGGTCATGTTACTAGATTGGTGAAGTTTAATGATAAATGACAGCTATGAAGGTACCGCACCTACTGTAGCAGTCAATCTGAAGTTGTCATGTATATAGAGTCTCTGCTTTCACTCTTTGGTGACAATGAGCATGCTTAAAAAGATGACACAAACAAGAACAATGAGGTTGTGAAATATTCTCCTTCATTGTTTTCTTTATATTTATAATTATATTGTTTTATGTACTCTTGGTGGCTGCGTTTGTAACAAGAGCTGAACCCATATGTCAGGAAGTATTTATTGGTTAACTAGTTGTTATATGTTTATTGGAAATATTGATTTATATGGTAAGTTAATCTTATTAGTTTATGGAAGTTGAAGGAAAAACAAGGTTTTGTTCTCTAATTTCTAATTTCAATTTTTGCCCTTGCCATTTCTGTTTCACACCCAGAAAGAAAACTAATTTCAAATTAACGAGTACACCTGAATTTATATGAATCATTTGTTGTAGGCTAATTAATGGTATGGAAGGGCTGACATGCATATAAAACACATCTATTTCTTCATTATTCTTATTTGGTTATCATCATTATGTTTTAGTTATTGGGAAATCCACTTTACGTAACAAATTTCTCTTTGTAAATAGCATGATCAAATATTACACTGCGAATCTGCGTGGATTTGTTTTGTGTGCATGTTGAGACATTCTTGTTTAGAAATGCTGAATGGATGATATAATGGCTGCGCCGCCTTGCGCTGCATAATAGTTTTACTTATAACTTCAGCTCCAAGTTGCAACTTCAATATAGTTTTACAACCCAAAAAGACCAATTTAAAGTCAGCTTAACTGTATGCATAATAGAGGAATTGAATGATAGAGGAACTTCAATATAGTTGCAGACTTTTATCTGTTACTACTAACTAGTATGCCAAATCATACCAAATTATTTTGTAGGTATGCACTTTTAAGCCCTACCATACAAAAACCACAACCTTGAAAGGAACACAATTATGCCAGAATGAATTATTGACCTCCTCCACCAAATAATGGATATTGATTTTTTATTTTTTATTTTTACTTGCAATTTAAAAATTTGAACTATTTCTCGATTTATGTTTGCCATCCTTATGCAGGGGCCATGCTAATCTTCTTTGTATCGTTCCAATTTTATCAGATGTCCCTTCGGAGACATCCGGTTATAGATTTTTTGTTTGTACTAATTTTTTGTTTCGATCAATTTTTTCAAGTTGTGTCTTCAAACTTTTACGTATGCTCTCTTCATCCCAAAATAAGTGATCTAATTTGAATATATATATATATATATATATATACTATTCGTATAACATATTTTGACTATACCTCTTAAAAAAACACAACATGAACATAACAGCTGAATCCAAAATCATGAAAACAAGCAACAAAAAAAATTATATTCATGGTTGTGCATGCGGAGATAAATCTCTTCTGCATCTTTTATCAAAAAAAAAAAAAAAAATGTCTTCTACATCTCTAACATTCTACCTTGTAATGTGAATTGTTCAACTGAACAAAGCTTTGTTCACACCTCCAATTTTGAAGGCACACTATTTTTTTCTTCAATCATGGTAAGTTTATATATCTTTATATTAAATTTTGGATTTTTGTTGGCCTGACATGTATTGTCTAAAGGTGGTTTGTTTCAATGAATACACAACCAACAACCTGAATGGAAGTAAGCAAGCTCACATTATAAGACGTGATATAGGGAAATTATAACAATTTAGAATCGATAAGCATGTCTAGTTTAAGTGGATATTAATGCCATATGACACCGAAAAAACATTAAGTCCCCACTTTTTTTTTAGAGGCTTAAGAGAGAATTTAATAAAAATCCACCGAAAATATTGATTGGTAACATTCACTCATAGTTGTCTATCTTCCACCCAAATTTTAAATTGAATGACGTCATTCCACAAAATTTGTAGTTGGCAAACGATTTTTCCACACCTTTCTTGATTTATAGGAGCTTAGGACTTTACTGTGGTATTTGATTTTGTTGCAATTTTTCCACACCTTTCTTGATTTTATGGGAGCTTAGCACTTCACTGTGGTATTTGATTTTGTTGCAAAATTTGTATTTTTTTCCCACCTACTTTTGAAGCTTCTTGAAAATAAATTGATAAAAATATTATTAATTTCTTTTTGGAGGGGCTGGGGGAGATAAAAAACAATATTACTATGTTTTATTTTTTAGGAAATATATATTACCACGTTCGTTACAAGTTTAATAAATATCCTTTCAAAGTATATATATTAGTATGTTTGTTACAAGTTTAATAAATATCCTTTCAAAGAAAAGGTTAATAAATATATATTCTTTGTATATAAAATATGCATAAATTTAATAATCTTAAAACAACATCACACAGGGAAAATAACTTTCTTATTTATATATAAGCCCAAGCACGCTGTCACAACCCTAAAAATCTATATCTAACTTGCATCGTATCAAGTGAGAAACACAGCCGCTGGAGCTGAGTTGTAAAATTAGGGTTACTCTAAGCAGACTAGCAAAGGGAAGAAGAGGGCATGGAGAAGAAGAAGACATCGGTGTATCTGCCTCATGATTTGATAATCCTAATCTTGTTGAGGTTGCCGGTGAAATATCTTATACGTTTCAAGTGTGTCTGCAAATCATGGTTTTCTCTTATCTCTGATCCCCACTTTGCAAATTCACAATTTCAATTCACCACCGCAACACATACTCGTAGAATTATAGGCTTATCAGCTTTATCTCATGAAATTCGATCTATAGATGTTGATGCATGGCTTAACGATGATCTTCCTTCACCAAACCTTAATTTCTTGCTTCCTAAATCTTATTTTCCTTTTGAAATTAAAGGGTCGTGTCGAGGGTTTTTATTTTTATATCGTTTTCCAGACATCTGTCTATGGAATCCATCTACTGGATTTAAGAAACAACTACCCGTGTCTTCTTTTGATTCCGACAAACCATATGATAATCATCTATATGGTTTTGGTTACGACCATTCAAGAGATGATTACGTGATGGTTGTATTTTCCCATGTTTCATCATCATCACATTTGGAGGTTTTCTCCTTTAGAGATAATACGTGGAAACCTTATCTTTCAAAAAAAAGAAAAAAATCCCCTTATTTTTGTAATCACAAAAATGGGTTGCTCTTTAATGGAGCTATTCATTGGTTGGCTTGGCATCATGATTTAAAAATGGATGTTATTATTGTCTTTGATTTAATTAAAAGGAAACTGATTGTAAGACCTCTTCGAAATAATTTTGGCGGACTGACTTTAGATGCTGATTCTGGTTTGTGGGTATTTGGCGAATCTCTGAGCATATGGATTCTAACTTCTGATGGTGAAAGAATTGAAATATGGGTGTTGAAAGAATACAAAGTGCATTCGTCTTGGAATAAAACTCTTGTTCTTTCTGTTGATGTCATTCCTATACACTTATACTTTTCCCCTATGTACTCCACAAAAAATGGTGAAATTATTATTGTAACAACTGATGGTACTATATTGATGAAGTACAATAGTAAAGGGCAGCTGTTAGAGCATCAATCATTCTGTAACAATCCATCCAATGTTGTCATGTATACTGAGTCTCTGCTTTCACTCCCTGGGGACAAAGAGGAAGTTCAAGAAGATGACAAAAACAAGAAGAATGAGGTACTGAAATATCATCATTCACCATTTTCTTGATAATAAACCCTCTGGTCATTGTTATAGGTAAAATTACATTTTTAACTGCATTGAATAACCATTTTTATCTAATCTATAATATTATAAATATTTATTTTTTGCTTATATAATAGTGACCGGAGGGTGTATTTCGTTATGAACTCTTCGGCTGCTAGATTTGTAGGGTAATATGTTTTCGACTGCATTTGTTACATCATTACATGGGCTAGTATGCTACATGAGCTTAACTGATATGTGGTGAAATGTTTATATGTTAACTATTTTAATATGCTTATTTGAAATATTGACAACTTTGTGTGATTTGCTGTGGTTGTTACTGCTTGAAATTGTTTTGTACAGTAAAATAATCTAATTAGTTTATGGATGTCGAAGGAGAAAGGTTTTGTATAGCTTATTGACAAAAACTAATTTCAAATTAATGAGCGATACATGAATGTATAACTTAATGTTTGAACACTTTAATCTGTTGGAAAAGTTCTTCATGTTTAAATTTAACACAACTTGAAGTCTTAACACTTCATTCTATGAATAAAGCTTATAAATCTAACAAAAACAACATATATTTTTTTGTTTAAGTGTAACACATCTACACGTCTTTTTGTGTTTAAGTTTGCTGAGTGTATATTAGTAAGTAGTACTACTAAATAAGGCTTTCTTTTAAAGACAAAACAGTAGTTTGATGAGAGATTTCTTGAAGAAACGTAGTATAAAAAGTTCAATATCTCATTATGCACATTATATATGGAAAATAAATATGCAAATAACCATAAAAATCTTTTCAATGAAGACAATGCAACAATGATAAATTTGATTTTTCTCTTTTTATTTAAATAAGAAATTCAATAAGGGAGTTCTTTCTTTTCATATTATATTTTGTATGATAAATTAGCTACCCATTGTTTGTGAATGGTGAAATGGGATGAATTAGAATAATCTCCAATTTTAGTTTTTTGTTGTCTTGTCATCATATTATGAAATTATAGAAGCAACCAATGTTTAATAGCTAATGAGAATCATTCTACAGGTTCATGAGTCCTAAATGGCAGCATGCTTCTCTTGTCTCAGCACACATACAAGGATTGGGGCTATGACAGTAGCCGAATGAAGAAAGGGATCTAATGGGAGGATGCACATCATTGTCAATTTGTATTATCATAAGGATTGGAGTATATTGGAAGATTTTCGTATTTGTTATAGTTAGGTCTTTGTTATTGTCGAAATTCTCTTAATTATTATCTACCATCAGTGCTGTTGAAAATTGGCTTCAGAATTTGTGATTTGAGAAACAGAGGAATCGTGACACGATTTCATCAACGTGCACGATTTTCTAGGTAGTGAGTATGGTTTTCTGAGTGCTCAATCGTGACACGTGTAACGCCCTATTTCTATTTAAGCAATAAATCATGCAATTTCAATAAATACATGTCTACGAATAAATCATCAAGTAATCATGCATGAATATGTCTCCACATAAAAGATCACAGCGGAAAATCAAAATACATCTCAAAACTAGCCATGTCAACAATCATGAATATGCAACCAACTCAAAAAAAATAATCTCAACATAGATACAACTCCAAATGAAATAAATCCAATACATAAAAGATAGACGCCGTCCTAGATCAGAGCCTCTAAGACACAACGGGCGAAATAAATGGAGGAAGCTTCCGCTATCCTCGAGCACTCACCGAAGCAATGCAATCGACTAATTATGCACGCCATCTACCCATTCATACAAATAGGTAGGCGGTCCACCACTGGGGGTTAGTTTCACATCAATCATAATCAAAATAATCAACATGATTAAGCATGCATTAATTATTTAATCATTCATAAATAAGCGCGGACATAAATTATTCTCATCAATAAATGTACAAGCATAAGTTTCGTCAATTGTAATCAATCATCAAGTACACAAATGCATTAACGACATATTCACCTTAAACACATAAGCAGATACGACTCTTCCTAGAACATGCAACGTGTCTAGACCAACCCTAGGTGCGTGTGGTACCAATTTTCATCTCCGAGGCCGTCGTCCCTAATGCAACAAACACATCATAACAACCTGCATAACAACCCGCATAATGAATACATAAGTATTCAACACCAACATGGAGATGAAAGCCAACAACAACTGTGTGTGTGAACTAGGACTCGACGACAACAAAACATACTTCATACAAATTTCACAAGTCCACACCAACATATTCCAATACATGCTTACACCAACAATTCACCACCAATAGCATGTAAGAGAAATTCACCAACAACATATATGCACGCAACATATATAATCACCAACAACATATATGCACACAACATATATAATCACCAACAGCATATATGCACACAACATATATAATCATATAAACTATTTATGAAAGAATTTCAAAGTAAATGAGTCCAATGAATATTTTCAACTAAGTTCGTATCATATAATTCACAACTTAAATAATTAGGATCAATGAACCAAAACAAAGCCAAACGACTCAATTGCCTCCACTAAGTGAGTACACTAGTCACATATGTATGTAGGTGTACTTACATGAGCGTTTCACCGGCCAATTACAATGAATTCTCAAAAATCACAACGTTCGTCTCAAAATGTCACTTTTCCAAATATAGTCCATTTTCAAAGCAAAACATTCCAGTTTTCAATGAAATAATTCAAGACCATGTCATTAATCATATACACAACATACATATGTAATCCTACATCATTCACTTGAGGAAACAAGTTTTCGGAAAATTAATGTTCTTGGACGTTTTTCCAAACATTATGATTGATTTATAAAACTAAGTCCAAATTCATACAAATGATGTTTCCATAGGATTAAATACATAAGTAATGATTAAACAAGTCAAAAGAAACAATTTATAAAGTTCGGATCGGCCCCCAAGTACACGAAATGAAAAATCAAGTGTGGATGAACAGGGTGTTGTTCGCTTAAGCGAAGTCTGGTTCGCTTAAGCGACCAGGTCTCAGAAGCATCCTGGGCTAGTTTGCTTGGGGTTCGCTTACGGTTCGCTCAAGCGAACTTTGTCCAGAATCAACATTCTTGTTCGCTTACAGCTTCGCTCATAGCTCGCTAAAGCGAACTGTGTCCAGAAGCGACCTGGGCACGCTCGCTTGAGGTTCGCTTGGAGCTCGTTTAAGCGAACACTCATGTGTTCAGAAAAAAACTTCGAATTTCAAAACCCTTTTCCCCAAACACTCCAATTTTGATCTTTCCACACTCAAAACACGTCCCAAATAATGTTTATAGGTCAAATACATGAACACACACTCAATGATGCTCAAAACTCGAGATTCAAACACCATTTTGTCAAAATTCAATAATTCACCAAACTTTCATAAATATTCAACAACAACAACAACTTTCATTCATCAATTCACCAATAGGCATAATCATTACACCAATTCATCAACAACAATTAATCACGAATTCATTCACAATTCAACAAACAACAACTTCATTATTCATTCTCTTTTCACAAAAACACAACACACCCACATATATGAATTTTTTTGCATATGAATTCATTATCAACAACAGTTAATCATTCAATTCACATGTATAATCATAACATCAATATCTAAACATGAATTCACTCACTTAAATTCAAATAATCACTTAATCCCAAAATCACTTATTCACTTAATCACTTATGAGAAATGAGTAGAAAAGAGATTATGATAGAAGACTAGCCCCCTTACCTCTAATCTTCAACAATCATAGCCTAAGCTTCAATTTTGCTCCAAAATCTTCCCCTCTTCAAGTTTCTCCTCTCCAAACCCTTTCTCTAGCCTCTTCTCTCCTCTAGCCTCTTAGTGTGAAATGAAAAATGTTTCTAACCCTAGTTTCTCTCTAAAGGTTGGATTATATAGTCACACTCCATTGGGCCTAACCCGCCAAATGTTAATTGAGCTCAATTCTAATTATTCCACTTACTAGTTTTCTAACTTACTAATGATAAAATAATTAGTAATTACCGGCTCTAATTCTAATTACTACAACAAACTAATAAATCACTAAACAATTGGTCCTTATTGAAAACGCTACAATAAATCCTCAACCAAAATTACTATTTTACCCTTGCTCACCAAAAAGACCAAAATACCCTTCTAATCACTAAACCCAAGAAAATACAACCAAGAATAAATAATCACATACGAGCACAAATAAACACACATAAAATAATTAAAAACAAAATAACGGAAAATCGGGCTGTTACAACATGATTTTGGGAAAACGTGACACAATTTTCGGCTTGCTGGACACGTTTTGAGGATAAGGTTGGTCGTACCTTGGGTCGTACGCACCAACCGTGTCACGATTTGGTCAATCGTGACACGATTTTGTCAATCGTGACACGATTTTGACAGTGTTTGTGTATTATTTAAGTGTTTCTTTGTAGATTTTAAAGGTGTGGCTTTGAGAGAGAAACTTGATAATACAAAGGAGGGAACTTTATGGTTGAGTGTCTTTGTAGTGAGATTCTCTTGGGTTGGAAAACATTGTAATCACCTTGAAGAGTGAAAATCATTGAGTGTCTTGTTCATTGGTGAGATTGGGAAAATGGGTAGAAATTATGTTTTGTTCTTTGTGAGCTCTTGTGCTAATTTCTTGTAACCCATTTGTAATCTTTTCGGAAGAACTCTTTGATAGTGGATTGGAGAGTTGCTCTCTCCCCAGATTAGGTCATATTGGACCGAACTGAGTCAACAATCTTTGGTGTGTTTGTTCCTTTCATTCATTGCTTATCTTTATTGCTTTGATTATGCTTGTGATGTTGTTCTACACTAGGTTTTAGGACTGTTTGTTGTTGTTGTTGCTTGAGGCTATTTTATCCATTGATTATCACTACCTTTGCTCCACACATCTTTGTATTTTCATTGGTGTGATTTTATCCGAATTCACAACAAGTGCAGAAATTTAATCATATATTTCTTTTCATATTTTACTTTCATGAAGACTATGATGAAATAAATTTATATAAATTGGTAGAGTACTTTTATTATCTAGCATCAGTGCAGGGATGAATCTGAGCTCATAGACAAAATTGTTGAAGCGATAGACCTGACAGCAGAAGAGTTCTTCTGGTTTTGAATGGTATTGAAAGCATAGAAAAATTTAAGATGATCGCCGCCGGACGACACGATTGGTTTGCTTCTGGTAGCCGGATGGTATTAACAACAAGGGATGCAGCCGTTCTAGATAATCATGACGTCGAAATTGAGAAATATAAATTGATTGCGACTTGCTTGAACTCTTTTGTTGGAATGCCTTTGATATTAACAGACATGCAGAATATTTTAAATATATGCCTTCGACTCTGCGAAATTGGAAAGGATCACCTATTATGGAAAGATTGTGCTTTAAATAAAAATGTTTCATAATAAGATTATCTCTAGTGGAAGGAACCTATATAATGCACCCGCGCGTCAGCATTCCATTGTTTAAATAGAGTTTCAAATTAAAATCTACCAAAAAAATGGAAGTAGCCACTCTCATAAATGTTCAAATATCTATGGTTGGTTCATACAAGTGAACAAATAGATCTTGGTTATAAGTAACTTACTCCTTTTGAACAACATATATATTATCAACTATCTTCGTGCGCAAGATGCATAGTAGGCACATAATGATAATTACAAACAGCCATCAAGTGGCTAAACTCCTTATTCAAAACAACACCCAATCACCTCAAAAAAGAATTATACACCAACAGAAATCCAGTAGGAAAAATTCTCGCCGCCAACCAGCTAACAAGATGCAATCTTCAACGGGCTAAGACTCCAATGCCATGACGTATCCTTAATCTCTTCAACTATCTCGTTCACCTCCTTTTTAATGTCATTGAAAATACTATCACTTCAAACCCTCCTAATAACCCAAACCGACGCATGCCAAATCAACCATACTCTTAGCTCGGGCTTCTTCACTCCAACAAGTGAAAAGGACAAACAGATTTGGCAGTGTAAAGAACTTAACATCAAGACAGTCCATTATGTTGACCATGCCAGATCCAAAACACGATGGAACGCAAAATTCGAACGTGTTGGGATCCGTTCAAGCAAAGATTCACAATGCAAAGGATTATTTTTTTTATTTGTTCAAAAAATATACTGAAAAAAACAACAGAAAACTTGAAGTGGTGCAATCCCAATCAAGTTTACCACCAGCTTCCATCTTAAAGTAAGTCTTTCTGAATTTTACAGTTTATGAAAACTTGAACTTTTTTCTTTCTTTTAGTATTTATTCATTGAAATATCTTGAAATTTTTACATAGATAATAAGTTATCTAAGTATAATCCCAACACAACAAGAGTTTACTACCAATCACCTGGATGGACCATGAAGATGCCATCAATCACCTGGCGAAGTTTCATGAAATATTTGAAATTCCAAGAGCATTAGACGTCGAAGATGAAAACTTGTACATGAGTTAATTTCCTCATTCTCTCATTGTACGTGCCAAAGAATGGTATTTGGATCAACCAACACTAACTATGACAAATTAGAACACTCTTAATGATAAGTTCATTAAGATATTCTTCCGACCAAGCAAGGTTCAAGATGCTAAGAAAGCAATCTGTCTTCACTCAAGGTTCCAATGAAACACCATGTGAAGGATGGGATAGATTCAATTCAATGCCCGCAAATTTCCTGGCCATGGATTTGACGAAGTCTCTCAATTCCATATCTTTAGAAATGCTCTTCAGCAACAACATAAACTCATACCGAATGCAACATCGTGTGGTGCACTTACGTTAAATAGGTCTGCTGATGCCATCAAGATTATTGAGTCTATGGCCTTTTATGTCAAAAATTCATAATACAACCGAAGAAATAGTACAAAGAAGGCCGAGATTCTAGAGCTCGACACCAATTATGTTCTACTCGCACAAAGCAAGCTTTTTACTAGTATTGTGGAAGTTTTAGTTACATAGATTGCCCACAACAGATCAAGAATAACCAGGAGGTAAGGTTCTCAAATGCTAGCTATGATCCAGGCCACACTTGGTGGGTTATGCTATGAGACAATGAACCCTTTATACTATGTTTCTTCAAGCAATCTCTCATAAAACTAATACTGTTTTGCCTTGTTTTCTTTATGCAAGTCACTGTTTCTAAGTTCTATACTACATGTATGCAAAGCTATCATATAAGCACTACAAGAAAACTGCATTTTACCCACTGCCAAATCCCAGAGCATGACCTTCACATATTCACCAAACTAGTTTTTTTTCTTTTTTTTTTTTAACCAGTTTTCAATTTTATTTTGTTCACTCACCGTCACCACCGCGACCTTCACTCATTCACTCTCCACCACCATGACCTTTCTTCACTCATCATTCTCCATTCACTCTCATCTTCACCAAATGCTCGAATCAATTCTTCGTTCACTCTTATCTTCACCAAAACCTTTTTTTTCCAGCGTATTTTAATGAAACAGACCCGGCACAAGATGCCACACCCAAAACAACAGAAAAGAAACCCAGTTGCAGCCCCTACACACCACCCAGAAGTGCCACTGTCTAACCAAACGGAAAAGACCGACAGAAGCAAACCCCAACCTCTGTTCATCCAACATTCTGCTCCAACAGAACGCCTCAAACTAGACTGGAAACCACTACCTCCTCAGACAATCTCTTGGATTCCAACACCACTCGTAAAAAAGACAAGATGCAATCTTCTATCTAGTCTAATACCAATTCCATGAGAGAAGTTTAATTTCTTCAACTACATCATCAATATCGTTTCCGTTATTTTTGAAAATTCTCGCATTCCGTTTCCTCCAAATAATCCATATTGCGGCATGCCAAATCAACAAATACCCTCTCTCTAATTTGTTCGATCTCGCTCCATCCCTCCAACACCCAAAATCTACTATCAAATTATTTGGAGTAATAAAATTCAAATCCAGCCACGAATTAATCTTTCGCCACACCAAATTCACCACATCACAATGCAAAAAAAAAGTGTGTTGATTCCAACCCACTATTACACAAACACATATGTAACCAGCCCATCCAGAGGAATCACGTTGCGGATTGCAAGATTCTCACGAGTTGGAATTTTATCAAGAAGCAGCGTCCACGAGAACGCAATGATTTCTTAAGGCGCGGAAATATGCCATAAATATTCAAACACCCGTTCTTTACCCCTATAATTTGCGAGTTTCAGTTTACCCGAGTAAAAAAGAAAAAAGTTTAGATTCCAACCTTGTAATTTAAAGATTTTTTTGAAATAAATCCTGTAATTTGAAGATTATTTTGTTTTAGACCCTGAAGCTATTTGACTGTGCAAATATGATGACGTGACACGCTGAGTCAGCATTTTTGAAGGATGTGGCGCGCTGACTGTATAATTAATTTTGTTTTTAATTTATATTAATTTAAAAATAAATAAAAAACTGAAAATTAATTTTAAAATAGAAAAAAATTCGGATTATTTTTTTCAAAATTGAAAAAATCAGAAAATAATCATATTTTTTAAAAAATTTGAAAAATCATAAACAAATTCAGATTTATTTTCAAAAAATAAATAAAAATCTGAAATTAAGATTTTGAAAATTAAAATAAAATAGATTTTTCGAATTTCTTACCTCGATCTGCAAAAAATGTACACTTTGTAATTTTCTTAATCTGAACGAAAGAAAAATACAACTAGACAATAAAAGATATTAAAGTAGAATAGAAAATAAAAATATGATCCTATATTAGTTTCCTAGACATACAAATTAGAAGAATATATAAAACATTTTTTTTTTATTTCACGAACAAGATTCAAGAATAATATTATTTGATAAAAGGAGAATAGTATGTATGGGGATCTGCTGGTAACAAAAGTGATAAAACCGATCGTTTCATTTGTTTCTGGAATAGTTCTGTAAAAAATTTATTTATCGGATTTTTTTTAGATTATATAATTTTCAAAATTTTATTTTCATATTTTAACTTGAATTATAAAAAAATTATATTCAGATTTTAAAAAATAAAAAAAAAATCTAGAATTTTTATTTTTGTTAGAAAAAATTTTAAAAAACTTTTTTATTTAAAAAAAAAATCTGAAATTTTTTTTAATTTCAAATTTTGCTTTTTTTTTTATTTTAAAAATTAAATTCCAGAATTTTTTTTTTTTAGAAATTTCGGTTTTTTTTTCTCGAAAATATATTGTTTTTTACGATTTTTTATTTTCGAAAATTAATTTTCAGATTTTTAAATTAATATAATTTCATTTATATTATTTTTCTTTATAATCGAAGACTCGTTCAACAGTTTGGAGCCAATCAACGAACTCATCTGGTTGTAGCTTTCCTTCAAAATCAGGAATATCTACCTTGATGTCGTTGTCTTTGAATGATTGTCTTTGTGGACGACGACTTCTTAATGATGATGATTCACTACTTGATTCATCATCGTCTGATTGCATGTGTTGGGCTTCCAATTGTGCTTGTTGTGCATTTACAATTTCTTGTAACTGTTGGATTTGTCTTTTCATTTCTTCCATTTGAATATCCCTAAGTGTTTGGTCGTTTTTTCTTGTAGGCATTTTCTTTTAAAAGGGTGAAATGAGTATAAGTACTATAAAATATAATAATTCTTTTCTGATATGGAAGATCAGATAAAACTACAACCACAGAGCATAATAGGAATTGTCTATGATAATATCACTAAAAAAAAGGATTTCTTGAAAAATCACAATTATCAACAGGGGTAAAATTGAAATTTCAGAAAAAATAGGGGTAATTTCGCAATTTCAAAAAGTACAGGGGTAATTCTGTAAATTTCGAAAGTTTCGGAAAAGTTTTGGGGCAAATGTGTAATTTCTGGGAAAGTTTTTCGGCCTTCCGAACGCAATGGCGGCGTTAGTTTTGCGAAAAAATGGCCGCAAAGTAGAGTTTCGAGGGTGGCAGCTCTTAAACTCTAAGAACACCCTTAGAAAACTCAAACTTTCCGTTGATTCTTTCACTCAAACTCAACTCCGGATTTGGAACCTTGCTCTGATGCCAAAATGGCTCAGAAACCCAGAGAGAATCCACTCTCTAACTCTCAAATGGGAAAACTCAAGTTTTTATATATTTCAAATTGTGAGGATACATGAAGGAAATGGCCTTATTTATAGTAATCCTAGAGGCCATATGGTAGTTGAAATAGTAATGGAAACACAGTCTAGTAAAAATAGAAAATGTCAAACATGGTGGCTTGTTGGCCTTATTGTCAATAGTAGGGTGGTGGAATAGGAAAGCTAGCATGGTAGGGTGGTGGCTGCAAAGTCTATGCAATCTGCATGTATTGACCTGTATCACTTATGTTTCGATTTCTGCCCCCCTGATTTTGAAGTTGCTCGCCATTTCCTCCCTGAATCGTGATATCTGGGTTTTGGGTTGGTTTGTTATGATTGTTTTATTGTTGTTGGCTTCATTTGTTGTTTGTCTCGGTCCTTCTTCTTCGAATTCAAAACTGGAATCGTCTTTTGATAAAAAAGGTAAATTTGTGAGTTGGTTTGGGTGGGAAAGCACAGAGAAGAAATATGGAATGCAATGAACTGTCAGGAACGTAAAGAGCATTTTTAAAAAACATCTTTAAAAGGCATCTTGTTTTCGGATGGAGGGAGTAATTAATAATTTTATTGATACAATAACATTTTATACCACTGGACGAAAACTTGCAAATAGTGCACAACAAATGTCAATTTTCTTATTTTCGAACTCCTGACATCAACCATAACAGATAAAAATTGTTATTCAAGTTCCACTATCAATGTTAGGTTTTAAAGGTTTAGAGTTTATTACAAAGAATTTTGGAAATAGAATCAGAATGTTTTGTAAACGCAAGAATATGAGTGGGAATGTGATGCAACATGTAAAGATTGTGCATGACTCTAGTCTCTAGCATGTGCCCAATCATCTTCGATGAAGGGATTTCCTAAATAACACAGGAATTGTGATAAAAAATAAGTTTGCAATTTTGTGAGGTCTAACTCTTGTGAGTCTGGAAACCAAACTCACATAAACTTATTATTAAAAGAAAAATTATAAATGTCGATGAAATTGTATTGACATCACTTCATTTTCATAAAGAATCAACCAAAAAAGAAAAAGCATTTGGAACATTCCTATATTTCTCCAATTGCATTTCACATTCCTCTACGGTCAAACCCTTCAAATTGGAGCCTATTGCTTTCAAAGCTCTTGGAAAACCCTTTACGTAATTCACCACTTGATTGCAAATATCTGCATAGTTATCAGTAGGTTCGCTCATATTAAAGGCATGCCAACAGAAAAGTTGAAGCGATTCACATGAATTAAGTTCCTCCATTTTATATTTCGTAACAGCAACATGATGCTTATCTAGCTCATTTTCAACTCTTGTTGTTATAATAATCCTGCTACCATAACCAAACCAATCAGATCCTCCAGCTAGTGCTTTCAACTGTTCTATCGAATCGACGTCATCGAGAATCAAAAGAACTCTTTTATGGCTAAGTTTGTCTTTAATTTGAGAGTTTCCATCAAATGTAGTGTCCTCCATAGTTTGCGTCTCCTTGACAGTTTCATACAAAAGTGTCCTTTGGAGGTCTTTTAGAGCATTGATGCTATTGTTGTCAGACTTTTCTCTTATGTTAGTAAGAAAACATGCAACTTCAAAGTGATGTCTGATTTTGTTGTACATGTAAGAGACCAATGTGGTTTTGCCTATTCCAGCTTCTCCACAAATTCCGAACATGCAGACGGGATTATTATTCGATTCCATATCTAGAAGTGGTTTCAACTCTTCAAAACGTAAATCAAGTCCAATAGGGTGCTTAATTTCAAATGGTACAGGAGGGGGAGGTAATTTAGCAGAGATGTCTTTAACTATCTTTTTGATGTAGCCAGATTCATATCTGCAAGGAATTCAATGTATTCAGATTTATTTCATTCTATATAAGCAGTGTAGTTATACTGGAAAAAATATCAATGACTTAGGACCTTTTAAATTTGGATAAAACCATTTAATTTTCAGCTTATATCATAAGTGCTTATTATGATAAGTGTTTATGGATAAACTATTTCAATAGCAAAAGATAAAATAAATTTAAATTGTTTTCGTATAAGTTATAATCTGAAAACAATCTAACGACGTAGACTATTTTCATAGGTTCTCCTAAATAGTTTCGCACAACTTATGTCAATAGATAAACTCGAATAAAGTCAATTCAAACATACCCCTAAAATCACACACAAACGTTGACTTAGATCGGCTAACGGTTGTAGAAATATGAAAAAACTTACTTGTCATCCCTGCAATGTTCTCCACCAAGATCACGGATTCTAGACAAAGCCAGCTCCCATGCTTTAAATTTATCCGAACCTCGTCTCAGATTTTTCTCATGTTCAATCAAACCCCTTTCATAGCAATTTTTCTGAAGCCATACATCCGATGGTTCCATTTTATAAAAAATTACACAAACATCTTTCTGTTTGGTATCATAACAGTCAATGATCTTGACGAGTTCATCAAGACACCGTGTGGAATATGCGTAGTTTTCGCAGAACACAACCATCGAAATTCTGCATTTGTCGATTGTTGTTGTGATGTCTTCACTGAATCTGACGGTTGTGATTTTACTGTCAAGCAAGGCTTGATAGATGTAGTCGGTAAAAGTTGTGCTGTTTCCCTTTGGTGAAGAACACAAGAAAACATCGTGTGTGAAATCTGAGAGTGTTTCTTTGTGATTTGCCATGGTAGAGAATATGTGTGTGTGTAAATTAAAATAGATTATTCAAGTAAGCATGTGGATGCTGCGAAATTGGGGGGAAAGTAAACCATTGACTTGAAAATGGATAAATTTCAATACGATGTTTAAAATATTTAACTGTATTGAAATTTATTCATTTTATATTAAATATGTAGTCTATTAATAAATTATTGTTGTTTTTCAATAAAAAAAATTAAACATTTACGTAATTGCATTTGTATTAGGTGTTGTAAGAGTTTGATTGGCTGTGTGCATTTTGTATTGGAAAATGCTAGATTGATAAGTAGTATGTATTTGTGTTATATTAATTAATTAAACATGCAGCGTACCTGTTACGCTGTGCCCACTAATTCATGGAGACTTTTGTCCCTAATGGCTATAATCAACAAAAATATGAATAAGACAAAGTTTCTTAATTGATTTACTAAAGAAAAGGCTTTATTTGATTGGTAGCACTTGTCAACGATTACCATCCATATATATATAAATTTAGAAACATCTTCAATAATTCAAAAGAAAAAGAAAAGCATCTTCAATAATAAAGAATTTCAAAAGTAAAAATTTGACCAATATATAGTCAAGTAATGAAACTTGAGCCGGTGTTAATAAGAAAATTGGTTGAGCCCTGGAGGAGCGCGATGGAGTATTGGGCATGGAGACCATATCCCAATTCTAAATGAGCCCTGACTGCTTAATGGGAAACTATACCAAGTGACATATCAGGAGCTAATTTTGTGAATCATGCTTCGATAAATAGTCTTATGGATCCTTATTTCAAACGGTGGAACGAACCTGTTGTCCGACAAGTTTTCAGTGAGGATTTAGCTTCTAAAATTCTTAACACTCCTTTATTTGAGCAGATTCAACAAGATACTTTGATCTGGAAGGCTGAGAAGAACGGGCGTTATTCTGTGCATAGTGAGTTAGTAGATTTGTCCCACCTTCATAAACCGGGATATTGGGATAGAATTTGGAAGCTTAAAACTCTCCTGAAAGTGAAAAATCTGATCTGGCGTATGTGTCGGGACTGTTTACCAACTCGTGTTCGGTTGTTGGATAAAGGTGTTGATTGTACCACTCAGTGCGTAAGTTGTGATTCTAATCATGAGGATTTATCTCATGTTTTTTTTAGTGCCCTTTTGCTGTTCAGGTCTGGACTATGGCAGGCTTATGGTGAGAGGTTCAAGGTGCGGTGACATCGTCGCCTTCAGCCATTGAGGTCATTTTTGCTTTGTTACAATCTTTATCTAATACACTTTCCCAACGGATGGCTGTAATTTTTTGGAGCCTCTGGAAGCATAGGAACATAAAGGTATGGGATGACATTACGGAGACGTGCGCAGCAGTTGTGAAAAGAGCAAGGTCCTTAATTGACAATTGGCAACTTGTGAATGGCCCTGCTGTTGCAAACTTGACTGCAGCTCCTGCTGGTTCGCATCTAGCAGCTGTTAACACCGATACCTCTGCTGTAACAGAGGCTGCAAACTGAGAGGTATTAAAAGAGGTGTGTGTCTATGCGCACAAAAGTTTCCAAAGCTAAAGACTAGGATGCAATAAACATATATATATTGACTAATAGTTGAGCATTTTAAGCTATTACTTCTTTCAGCAAAATAATATATCTCAAATTGAACAAAAAGAAGGTATTAAGTAGGACAAGTTCTATGGTGGTCCATGGTGAATTGATATTCTCATGAGGATACAGGAATGAGGAATATAGTAATCACCTTTTCTTGGATTGTGTTTTTTTGGTAGCATTTGGCTTCGTGTTTTTTCATGGTTGGGAATTTCTAGCGTTGCAATTTGGTGGTTCATATCTGTTCAAGAAGATTATTCATCACTGCTTTCAAATGATCTTGTTGGCAAGTATCAGAGTCATTTGGACTTCAATTCTTAGATTTTTTGTAACAAAGTTTTGTTGTAGAAGAATTTACTAGATCATATTAAGCATTTTTCTTAACGGTGGGTGAAGGCTCAAAAGCGTAATCTTTTCTTTGAATTCAATTCTTGGTGGTCTAACCTGTCTATTTGGATTGGTTATTCCACCTTGTGATAATGTTTTTGTTTCTATTTTGCCTTTCCTTTTGAACTTTTGTAATATATTTGTATTCCCTTTTCCTTTTGAACTTTTGTAATATATTTGTATTCCCTTTTAGACACATCTTGTTCTTGAATGGGTTATCCTTTTGATAATGATATTAGCTTCTTTAACAAAAATATATAATGTATGAATATTTGTATTCATCATTACATGACGATGATTAAAATGCTTATTTTGCATATGTTCTTTTATTTGTTGTGGGTCCAAGGCATTGGTGGTCATTGATGCATATTTAGCATCAAGAAACTAGATAGAACACTTCCTAATTTGTTTCTCTGAACATCTTAATGAAGCCAATAGCCGATTCATCCACTTGTTGTCTAAGATTCACGAGATCGACTCTCATTTCTTCTAGATGGGGACAATAAAACCTGTCATGGAAAAACATTTATGTCTCTGCCCCTATGTTTGGATCGATTTTGGTTAGAGGGGAGACCACCATGAGAAGCTTGTTCCTTTCAATGATAACGGTAACAACTTCACCTTATGGAATTGTTCTTGTTTCCCTTACCACACTGCGCGGTGAATCTGCCAATGTGCTTGATAGTTGATTTGTCATCTTTCCACAAGAAATAGCAAAATCAAGAGTCTTATAACCTATGGGAAGAGGGACCAATTTGTCGACCCATTCAAGATATAGCTTCATATACACAACCTATCCATGGGCATTATTTGTTTCTCATGGTACCTCTTGATTGTATTATTTATGAGGTTTATATCCATTAGTTTTTGCCTTGGAGGTCCCACCTCGCCTGCAACTGGATGGAGCCACATTTTTTTTTTTTTTGGGGGGGGGGGGGGGGGGGGGGGGGGGGGGGAGTGTTTGGAAACCTTGTTGTGCCTGGAATTGAGGTGGTGGAATTCCATGTGGCTTCTCTAAGTTCAGCTCGTTATTGTTTCTCTATTAGGATGCTTGTGCTAATGGAGGGTATATTGGAGAAGTGGATTAGTGATCCATGGCTATTTGGCGTAACTTAATGTTAGTCGAGGTGTCGTCAACCCACCAGGGTTGATACTGATGCATCAAATCATGGCAGGTATGTTGCAGTACTAGTCGATGCAGATGGAAAACTTGTCCATGGTTGCTACATCGAAAATTCATGAATTAGACCATAACTTGTAATGATATAATGGCTTTGCTTAGCAACAACTGCCTCATAGTGGCTCCCTTGTACAACTTGAGAAGTATTGGTGACTGAATTGTCACAAGAATTGGCTCGTACAATATACAAATCCTTGGCTTGTTCAAACTAGTTTTGGACAATGGGTTTCACAATGTCTGCCAGTTATTTGGAGACTTCGTACACGATTTCATGTTGTCTAATGAAAGACTGGTAATTACTACAAGGGTCTCAAGTGTTTCAACCGATTGCACCTCATAAATGCTAGAAGGGGTCATGAAAGTTGGCATTCCCAACATTTGAGAAGGTCCATTTGATCGAGAATGTCCTAACTTTTTGGTTACTAAAGTTGACGGTTGTTCCATACTGTTATGACTATTTTGAGACCTCAAATGCATATGCCAAATGTAATCTTGACCCGGGGGTCGAGTTTTTCCAGTGGTAAAGGTCCTATTGTACCATCGAGCATGCCAAATTTTGTTGATGGAAAATGAAATAGTTGAGGGAGGAACTTTTTCCACAAGTTATGGGTTTTCTAACTACTCTAGTCTAGCATTAAGTATAATTGTTTTTTATTTTTTGACCTACAGTAAGAAATGAATAAATAAAAGCAGAACAATAAAGAGATAAGTTGCGAAAATAAGCTTGTTTGGTTTATCGGATGTGTTAATTACAATTTATAAACATAGTATTTATTAGTAAAAAGATCATGTTAACTTGTGTCCTAGAACACATGTTAAGGAATCTAAAAAGAGTAACTTTGCATTGGAAAACATAATATTTAAACTTTTATAAATTTGAATACACGACTTTTGATACGTAATATTTCTATAATGAGTTCCTTAACATGTACATTGAGGGCACAAGTTAGCATATGCCTTAGTAAAACTATTGCCTATTAGCCAAACATCATGCTTACAATGCTTAACCCTTATTCGACTAACTTTTGCAGATGTTTTGTGATAATTCCTCAGTAGTGGGATCATGCATGGCGCCTCACATCCGACTTCAATTTCCTTTTATCGACATGATCCATTGACAATGTCCCTTTGTGCGTTGCTCCACTAGAGATTGTGTCTTTTCCCTCATCACTCATAATAATTACTGGCGTTGAGAGCATGGATCATGGGTAAACATCATTTTTCAATCCCATTAATCCACGTTCGGAATTAGTGGTCTTGACTCTTGAGAAAGGAATCTTCTCCCTGCTCCAGCATCATCTATCATTCATTCACTCAGTTAAACATCACGTCATTAATGACGTCACCTCAGTATAAATTTGGGGAGAAAGTAACATAGGACCATCAAATTACAAAGAGGGAATACAAAGGTAAGGCATCGAAATCGCTCAATAAAATAAAGTGGGGAACCACAATCGTAATACTTGATGTCTTTAGTGCAATCAAGTCAAATTTTGTATTTGATAATTTCTTTTTGGTGAAGATTGTCTTTTTATAAATATATGGGGTCAAGGTCCTTTATCTTTCTATATAATAATCCGCATTGATTGCTCAACAAAACATATATGAAGTCTTAAGGACTCCCAAGTCGTTGGAAAACCATATATTAACGAATGAATAGATATATTTGTTTTTGAAATTGTATGAGAATCTCAAGTGATAGAAATCTATTAACTTTTGTCCCTATACTCTTAGACTATTATGACACATTAACCAACATGCAGCCACTTATGAAGACTATTCTGTCCATAATTGCTATAATCAATGTGAACAAAAGAAAATGTTAGTATGAATTGGAAAGTTTTATAAAAAAAAAAAGTATGAATTGGAAAGTTCAAAGAAATTTGATTACCTGGCTCTTCGCATTATATTTCGTTGAGACAATAGTTAAAATTGTTATAAAATTATTTTTAGATCATTGAAGAAACTACTGGATGATAGGCAGAATATGTTGTTTCCTTTAGGACGTTATGTAAACAAACTATCTACCACAATGTTTCCATTTTAAAACAATTCAATTGTAACTGTGTTAGAGTCCTACTACATTGTAATATCTGTTAGAAAACATTCTCAAAATATGGCACTAGAACCACTCGAATATGGTACAATAAGACCACTCTAACTTCCAAAGGGAGAGAATAATGGAAGAGGCTTTTCTGTTTCCGAAGGGACCGAAAGAAATATGGATAAATTAATCAAAAGTGCGTCAAATAGAAAAGGGAGAAGAGAGAAAACTTAAAAATAGGTGTGACTTGGAATGAGACGCAAGCACCCTTTATAGAGTGAGAAAACCAAAACGAATGGCTTAGATCACATGACCATTAGGAATCAAAGCAAAAATTAAAGGGGGGCATGAAATGTGTTAGATCGCACCCTTTAAGTTCCTTCCAATTCGATTCCTTATCTCTTATCTTAATTTTGTTTTAACTTAATCATTTTCATTGAAGTTGTGTTAAAATTAAATAAGCAAAGGTTGACTATATATTGGTATCACCTTCAAATAAATACAGGAGCAATATTTAAGATAAAAAAAAATGGACGATATTAAACCAAAGAGCGATGTTATATCAAGCGAATGAAGATTTTATGAAGCATGCATTTGGGTTAACATAACTCAAAGTCAGTAGGCAACACAATTTTATTCGCTCTTTAATTTATTTTTATTTTTTTTGTGGAAATCAGGTAGGTAATGTTATTATTTTTGAAAGTTAAAGTAACAACTAACAAACTAAAGCAACAAAATAATATGAGGGAAAATGTTATTATTTTTAAATTTAAAACAAAGGGCATAAATGCATTTTAACCCATAAAGAATAGCACTTGAATGGAGTAGGTAACGCTAAAAAACTGATAGAAAATGTCAAGAAACATAGTGGGTGACATTGGCAATGCTTTTGAGAGAGGGACGTTAATTTAATGTTGTGTGAAAGTGTATGGGTCGTTAACTTAATGTTATTTTTTCGACGGAAACAACGTTATTAGGAACATCGTTTAGAGAGTACTTCATGTCTGTATATCCATTCTTTTTATTGCGTTAATGCGTATATATTACAAAATACTCTCTCCAGTTTTATATATATATAAGAAATATTTGACTTTTTAGATTTATTGAATAATTTATGTATGTGGTTTATATTCTAGACTAAATACTACAATTATTTAATTAATCTAAAATGACAAATATCTTTTATAAATAGGAACGAAGTAATAATACTATTTTTTTATGATTGTCCAAGACTTGGGAGTCCTCAAGTCTTAATAGTATATATTTTGCTCAGATGTCGATGCTGATTATTAAAATCAAAAGACCAAGGACCTTAGACCCTATAACTATTAAAAAACAATCTTTACCAAAAACGAAATAAACAATTACAAAAACAATCATAATATTTGTTTAGACGACTTGGAACGCGCTAGACGACTTATCTAAATTTTTTTAATGATTAATGTTAATAATTAATTTTTCTTCTTTATTGATCAGCATAATGTAACCTTTGTTTTTCTTTTTCATTTTTATATAATGTTGTGGCTGTGGATCATGAATTAATGTAAAAATTTGTGATGGTGTCGCTGCCGTCATAGTTATGGTTGTAGATTATGATATGTAAATGTAGACATCAACACCGAACACAATATGGATACCGACACGTTGACGCCGATAATATTTTGAGAAATACAGTAAAATAATTTTTGATGTTGGTGTCAATCACAAATGTATATCTCGCACCAGGACGAACGTACCTATTGTAAATCAAAGATAAAATTACTTGTGCGTCCACGCACAGGTTTCACTGTATTAAATAAAATGCTCTAATTGTTGATGTTGCCTCATATCAAACTTTTTTTAATTATGCAAAGGTGTGGTTGTTTGTATTCGATTAATATCAAATGCTTTGATATTGTCCTTTCTGTTACCATATATTGAAAAAATGATTTAATACAAATCGATATGAGGTCAGTGTAATTGATATGGAGTGTGACATGAAATGATTTAATAATATGATTTTGCCATTTTGAATATTTGATTTATGTAATATCCGTTGGTCTGATCGTGATCGTCGCAACGATTGTTATCGTTATGTGTGGAAGATAAATTTACTTGTGCGTACGCGCACGGGTCACACTAGGAGATTCGCTCCATAGCCTTAATGATGTGTGTTGTAATCCATGCTTGAACATCATGACTACCGTTGTATGAAACATGTGAGTAAATGATCCCTTTTTTTCTCGGAGATGTCTTCGATAATTAATACAATAAATGTAATGTAAAATAAAAGTGAGTTGAGGTTGAAAGGGTTGAATAAATATATATATTGATATGAGGTTAGCGTAATCGGTATGGTTTCAATCGCACGAACGTCGATATGGACATCAAATGTGACGTGAACAACGATGCGGTGGCATGTTAATCGTGTCGTGTCAATTTGAAAATAATATAATTTTGTGTATTCATCGTATCGTGTCATGTCAATCCCGGATATTGGCTGACGTGCATTCGATTTTGGGACACGTTTAATCTGATATGTAGTATGTGCTGATGTGTAAACAAAAGGTAAAGTTACACGTGCGTTTCCACGCACGGGTCACACACTAGTTATTGACAAACTAATAATTAATGTTGGATTGAAATTTGAAAGTAACAGGTAAAATGAAACAAAATTATTCGTCAGAAGCGAAGTGGATTGTGAAACGGATCGAGTATTACTTGAAAATAAAATGAAGCATCGTTTCCTTTCATTTATTATTTTCCTTCTAATAAATCAACTTGGCAGCACCTACCTACTTCTTTCCTTCATGTGTACACAAATGATTGATATAAATTAACGATACGGAAGATAACATAGCACTTTGAAATCAACTCTCCAAAAAAGTCAAACGTTGATTCTCATCATGGAAACATCCTCTGATTTCAAACATGATGTTTTCTTGAGCTATTCTAACAAAGAAGGAACCAGCAATTCATTCGTTGATCATCTCTATCAAGCTTTGGTTGACAAAGGAATCAACACCTTCATCAAAGAAACTGGTGAAATCAGCGCTTGCATTGAGGAAATTGAATGTTCAAGATTGTTAATGGTTGTGCTTTGTGAAAACTACGGATTTTCCACTTCATGTCTTGATGAATTAGTCAAGATCACTCAGTATATAAGGAAACAGAAAAATTCGGATGAAACACCTATACCAATTGTTGAAAACAAAAGTAGAAACGTTGCTGCAATTTTCTACAAAGTGGAACCCTCAGATATAAGGAAACAAAGAAATTCTTATAAAGCAGCCTTCGATGAACATGAAAAGAATTATGGGAAAGAGGATGTGAAGATTAAAACATGGAGGAAAGCTTTGAGAAGAGTTTGTAAACTAAGTGGAGTACATTGCAAAGACACTGCGTAAGTTTATTGTTTTATAATTTATCTACTTTCATTGGAATTAACAATTTAGTCCTTAGAGATTATATAATTCTTATAATTAGTATTGAAATTAACAAAATTTTGCCAACAAAGGAGTTGACTCATACCACGTGAGTTCAACTCCCGTTGTCAAGACCTCCTTAGTTGGTAATCTGAAAGGACCTCTGTCGACGCTCTCTGCTCTTTGAGCTCTGTCCTCACCCTAATGGATTAAAGATTTTCAATTTCAATGATCATTTTCAAACATCCTTAATCAATTTTGCTCAGTTTGTTATCTACTATATGAATCTCACACACAAAATTGGACACTGAACACGACACGGAGATATCAACCATGTTGGTGTCATACACTAACACATATTGGACACTGGATACGTCTTCAATCAGAAGTGTTGGTGCTTTAGATAATTACTTACTTTACATTTAGCCAAACCCATTAATATGACTATAACTAGTGACTAGACATACTTTTGTATTTTATTATTTGAGAATATAGAATGTTGAAGATTTTCATACCCTTATTGTAGTTAGGTCTTTATTATTGTCTAAATTCTATTAATTAATAACTACCATCAATATAGATAAATAGGAAGTGTATTATGTTCCCTGACTGCAGGTGTGAATCTGAGGACATAGAGAAAATTGTTAAAACCACATTCACTAAAGTAGCTCCTGCACCTGTGCAAATGAATCACATAGTAGGACTTGATACACGTTTTGAAAAAGTGAAATCAGTTTTAGATGCTGATTCTAATGATACTGTTCGAATGTTGGGAATTTATGGAGCTGGTGGAATAGGAAAAACCACATTTGCAGCCTATTTATATGACCAGTTCAAGCATCATTTTGAAGCTTCAACGTTTCTTCTCAATGTCGGAGAAAAATCAAACATTGGCATCAAAGGCCTAGAAGATCTCCAAAAGACACTTCTATGTCAGATGGGTGAAGATATTGGGACAATGGTGGGTAGTACATTTAAGGGAAGTGTTGAAATCAAACGCAGACTTGGCAAAAGAAGAGTTCTTCTGGTTTTGGATGATATTGATAAAAATGAAAGTTTGAAATTATTGGCTGGAGGACATGATTGGTTTGGTTCTGGTAGTAGGATCATAATAACAACAAGGGATGAAACTGTGTTAGATAATCATGATGTTGAAATTAAGAAACATGAAATGCAGGCACTAAATGATCGTGATTCACTTGAACTCTTTTGTTGGAATGCCTTTGATATTAACAGACCTGCAGAAAACTTTGAATATATGTCTAGTCGTGCTGTGAGTTATGCAAAGGGTATACCATTGGTTTTATGTGTAATAGGTTCCAATTTGAAGGGTAGAAGCATAGAGGAATGGGAAGTTGAATTGGGTGAATATAGGAAGGTACCACATGCTGATATTCAAGGTGTACTAGAAATAAGCTATCGTAGTTTATCCGACCTAGATAAAAAAACATTTTTGGACTGTGCTTGCTTCTTCAAAGGTGAGAAATGGGTATATGTTGAAAGAATATTAAAGGGTTGTGGTTACTCCCCAAGTTTAAGAGCATTTGCTTCTAAATGTCTAATGACTATTGATGAAACTGAATGTTTGAAGATGCATGATCTAATACAAGACATGGGCAGGGAGATTGTTAGAAAGGAATCTCCATCAATCCCTGGTAACCGCAGCAGGTTATGGTATCATAAAGACATTCTTCAAGTACTCAAAGAAAACTCGGTAAGAATGAGGATTCTATTATACCTCCACTTCATTTTAGTTATTTATGTTGCTTAATTAAGACAAATTTATTAGTGTTAATTCTCATAAAAATTTGGGTTGGGTCTAACTCATCGCTTACAAAATTGGGTGGTAAGGTGAGGACTGTCCACCGTTTACTTATAAGACATTTTTAAGCCTAGGATTGAACATCTGGAGTGTGGCCTGAATGGCCTGATAGCGGGTGGCCTAACATATCCTAGATAGGATCAAATACCTTTTTAGGTACTTATATCTGGGCTGACTCATCCTTACAAAACTAGCCTATAAGGAGAGGACTGCTCATCACTTATAAACACATTTTTAGTCCATATCTCATCAAATATGGAACACTTAATAATTTTTATTTTTTTTATAGGGAAGCCGCGATATAGAAGGGATAATGCTTCATCCTCCTACACATGAAGTAGTTAGTCAGTGGAGTAATACTTCTTTTGAGAAGATGAAGAATCTCAAAATTCTCATTGTTAGGAATGCAACATTTTCAACTGGACCAAGTAGTTTACCAAATAGTTTACGGCTACTTGACTGGATGGGATTCCCTTCAAAGTCATTCCCACCTGATTTTTATCCTGAGAAAATTGTTGACTTCAATTTATCTCATAGTCCTATGATATTGGCGAATCCATTTCAGGTACACACATTGGCACTCTTGATTTCTTTTTGTCTCAAGTAAAACATGTAACGAGTTTATCCTTGTAACTAGCATGATCAATTACTTGATATAAGTGTAATATGGTACTAATCATTGTTGACATGTTTTATTCCTTAGGCATTTGAAGATTTGACATTCATGAATCTCTCGCATTGTCAATCCATAACTCAAATACCTAATCTATCTGGAGCAAAAAACTTAAGTGTATTGAAACTTGACATGTGCCATAAATTGGAAGGGTTTCATAAATCCTTTGGACTATATATGTCCAAACTAGTGTACTTAAGTGCTTCAGATTGCACTATGCTCAGAAGTTTTGTGCCGACAATGTATTTTCCATCTCTTGAAGTGCTTTCGTTTAACTTTTGTATAAGACTCGAACACTTCCCCGATGTAATGCGGACGATGGATAAACCATTAAAGATTCACATGATAAAGACGTCTGTTAAAGAGTTCCCAGAGTCCATTGGTAATCTTACAGGTCTTAAGTATGCAGACATGTCAACATGTGAACAACTCATAAATCTGTCAAGAAGATTTTTATTGTTGCCGAAACTTATCACGTTAAAAGTTGATGGATGTTCTCAGATCAGAGAATCACTTAGAAGGTTCAATGACAGCCGTTCAATGGCAAATGGCTGCCCAAATTTGAAGGAGCTGTGTTTCAGCAAGGCTGAACTGTCGTGTGAGGATCTTTACATGATTCTTGAATTATTTCCAAAATTGGAATATTTGAATGTGTCTCACAATGGATTTGTCTCCATCCCAGAATGCATCATAAGATCTATGCAGTTGAAAAATCTTGATATAAGTTATTGCAGGAATCTTATGGACATTCCAAAACTTCCATCAAGTATTCAGAAAGTAGATGCAAGATACTGTCAATCGTTATTTCCAAAAGCTTCCAACGTGTTATGGTCCAAGGTTTCACTACTTTCTACATTATTTTCATTTTTCCATTTCCTTAGTTTAAAGTTTTATGCAAAAAAATTAAAATTCTCCTCGGAGATTCTTCCAGAAATTTACCTTTTTGGTATGTGTTTTCTTTTTATGATTCCAGTAATATGTCTTTTAATTTTACCCTATGATCACAATTCTCAAGTATATAACTAGTAGCTTACTATCTTTTAATTCCAATTTTGGGGATGCTACCTTTTTAATGTCACAGGTTTGTGAAGAGAAGGACAGAATACAAGTAGTGATGCCAAAATCTGAAATTCCAAATTGGTTTGATTATGTTAGCTGTGATGATATTCCAATTTTCTGGGCTTGTCAGAGCTTCCCAATCGTTGCATTAGCATTAGAGTTCGGTGAAGTCAAAGAGAACGATGAGATAAAGATTGAAACTTCATTAATCTCGAGATCCTTACCTGAATTGATGTCAGATACGTCTTACATCATTGATCTGCATTTGTTTATAGAAGGTCAAGAAATATGTCGCAAAGATTTCCATTACTGTAGTGTCGGGAAATGTCATGTATTAATCTGTGATCTTGGGACTTTTTTCAATGCTGCTGAAGAGAAGAAGGGTCTTGATGCATGTCGAGATGGTTGGAAGACTATCCAGGTTCAATGTGAATCACAGTTGATTATTAATCGTTGGGGAGTTTATGTGCACAAACAGAAAACAAAC
Organism: Medicago lupulina; assembly: GCA_958299785.1. NCBI lineage: Eukaryota > Viridiplantae > Streptophyta > Magnoliopsida > Fabales > Fabaceae > Medicago > Medicago lupulina. The sequence goes on along the minus strand of OY283142.1, from coordinate 61,909,467 downwards.
ATCGATAATATCCGATTCAGTTGTCCCTATTCAACAGATGACGTGCCAGTGCCATCATCAATTCTGGTTCCGAAAATTTCTCTTAACCATAAAATAAAACATATACAAAGAATTGATGTGGTAGAAACATTTGGCCATTATTTAAATACTTTCAGATTAGAACAATGTGCCTCTGTTGCAAACGAACTATTGAGGTGGTGTAGGAACACTGGAGGAGGACCTCCTTCAGCATGTGTAGGTGGGGAGGCAAGTTTAATGCAAGAACAGGAAGAATTTCTTTGGAATTTGGCACAGATTTATGAGATAATGGGGAATGTGGCGAATCATATTTCTGAAGCAAAAGTACAAAGCACAGGCCAATTGGTGGTAGAATTATTGACAGCAAGCGCGCAACATGTGAAGGAAAAAGGCCATGAGGTGTTTCACATCAATTTGAGTATGCCAATTATACTAGAGGAATGTAAACGTCATCTGACAGTCCTGAATCTGAATCAGAAAGAGACAATAGTGGGACGACAAAGAGAATGGAGAGAGGCTCCAAGCCGTTGCTATTGGGGAAGTGTTGAGTTAGAAGAAGGAGATCCACTTGTGTGGAGAATTTGGAAAGGAAAAGAATCAATGAGGGAGAGGGTAAGCAACATTGTTATTCTATTGAAGTGCCAGCATTGTTCTTTGGCAGAAGCTTCGAGTTCTAACAATGTATTTTCTTTGGAGGAAGATTACAAGGATCCTTCGGTGCAAGAATTGTTGGAGGGGATTGAGAAAGATGTAATGAGAACGAGTAAATCTCAAGGGAAGTTAAAGGCATATATAGTTCCAATGGATGTAACAGTTAGTGATCAATATGTGATGGAAATGGCAATCATAAGAGGACAAGAAATATTGGGAAGGTTTGGATCTAATTTCATTAAGACACCTTATGGAAAGTTGAGGGTGGATATTAATACCAAATGTAGTAATATTAATATGCAACATGAGTTGAGGATGGAGCACAATGTTCAGAATCAGAAGCAACATGAGTTGAAGCGTGAGAGTCCGAACACTAATAATGATCAAAGTCAGAAAAAGATTGGTTGGACAAAGAGTCTTACTAGGTGGATTGGACTCTCCAAATGTGAGTGAAGGGAGCAACTTCTTCCACTCACATATTTCTCAAAATCCACACATGTTTTCGGAAGTGTACTTTCGGGTGGTATAGCACACCCTGTCTTATTATGTTGATTTCTCTAATTGAAGTAGAGACTGTAATTCTTATCTAATTATAGCACACCCTGTGTTTGGAATTTGGATTAGTTACTGTTAAGGTTTTTTCCTTTTTTTTTTTTTAAAAAAAAAAAAAAATCATAATTCGAAAACATAAATATTATTGGTTTACCCCTAAAAAAATATTATTGGTTTAGATTTATTATTCATTGCAAATATAACACTTTTTGGTTTTGACTCCAGTAAGTTTTTTTGTTTTGATTTCATCCCTTCAAAGTCAAAGACCATCATTTTTAGCGTATAAGTATTTTAAACTAAATTCGTGTACCTGTTCTGCATATGATTTCTGTTAATTCATAGGGTCCATATGGTAAACATAGTTTAGAAGGAGACTAGAGAGTTAACATGCGCAGATAGTTAACTAAAATCTCAACCACTTGCAACTGTTTTTTTAACTAGGATTAGTTAGAGTATTAACTATAGTTTGTTAATAGTTAGAGAGTTATATAATCTATATAAACTCTTGTAACCTTCACTTGTTTTTCAGTTTGGAGAAATACTTAAATTAATAATTCAGTTTTCTTGTATCTCAAGCTTTCTTTCTCCATTAACGAAGTTAATTCTATAGCTTTAACATGGTATTAGTGCCTGTAATGGGGTCTTGCCATCGTGCTGCGCTCTTCTCATTCACTGAATTCATCACAAAACTCTCAAATCCATCCCTGAATTTCATCTATCTTTTCTTGTTCTTTGTTTGATTCTTGTTGAATCATTTCATTTTTCTGTTGCTACTTGAAGATTCACCAGGTCTATCTGTGATTCATTTTCATATTTCATCATGTTTGTAGATTGCACAGCTGGAAGTGTCGATGGAGGACATGCTTCTCATCATCAAAATGGGTATCAAACTGACACATTAAACTCTTACTTCATGCATCCAAGTGAAAATCCGGTAAATGTTCTTACAACTCCTTTGTTGAGTGGAATCTGTTAGCGGCCAACACTCAGGTGGGATTTAATCCCACATCGGATAGATAGGATTCTTGAGAAGAGTTTATAAAGAGGAGGCACTCCTCACCGTACAATCCGGTTTTGTAGGGTTGAGTTAGGTCTCGATATTCATGACATGGTATCAGAGCTTATCGGGTCCATCGTTGGGCTTGCATCGTCCACGCTTCAGGCCTGTTGGACTGGGCTGAAGTGAATCAATTACCATTCTTGGTCACGTTCTATCATTGTTGCCTTACGTTCAAAGCATAAGCTTCCATTTCATCAATGACGATTTGACTAATCCTCCTAATGAAGATTACGATTCCATTGCTTGGGATTGTTATAACGTGATGGTTATGTCATGGCTCAACAATTCAGTGGAACCAGAGACATCTCGAAGTATTTAATAGATTGATACTGCATCTGGAATCTTGAAAGACTTTATGATTGTTTCCATCATGGAGATATCTTTTGCATTTCTAACATTCAAGAAGAATTTTACACGCTGAAGCAAGGTGATTGTTCAATTTCTTCATATTGCACCAAATTAAAGAAACATTTGCAAGAACTTGATAACTTTAGACCTATTTGTGTTACTTCCTTTCTTGATTACTGCAAATATGTGAATAAAATGCAGGAATATAGAGGCAATGACCAGGTTATTCCCTTTCTAAAAGGTCTCAATAATCAATATTCAGCTGTTAGATCACAAATCATGTTAATGGAACCACTCCCTAAGATTGGCAAGGTAGAACCTCATATGGAAGAGGTAGAGGTCCCAGAGTATGCACTCAATGTCGGAGAACTATGCATATTGATACCTTCTTCAAAAAGCATGGTTTTCCTCCATATTTTCAGCATGGTGTTGTGATTAACAATTGTGCAAATGTTAATATCAAAGAAAATGATTCTCAATCTGTTTCTTATGTAGAAGATCATCATGAATTAGATACAATCAAGTTTTCTTTTACACCATATCAACACAAAGCTTTGATAGCTCTTCTCCAAGGTTCATCCATATTACCTGCTCACAGTGTGAATCACCTCACCACAAAATCATTCTCGGGTAGAGGCATCATTTGTACTTTACCAAATTTACCTAAAACTGAAACTTTTATTCTTGATAGTGGTGACACAGATCATATATATGTTTTGCCCGAAAAAAAAATTGTGCATGAAGAGGATTCCACCAATACATATCAAATTACAAAATGGTTCTTTAGTTACCACTTCAATTGTTGGCACTATTGTTTTAAATCATGATTTTTACCTTAATGATGTTCTATACTTGCCAAATTTTCATTTAAACTCAAACCATCAAATGTCAACTAATTTTGAAAATGATAAATGTATACAAGACACTTAAAAAAAAACACACTTACTCATAGAGAATGATTGGTGTAGTTCATGTGAAATATGGATTGTATATGCTCATTGAACCTTTAGTTAGTCTTAGTGAGATTCCTATTTCTCAATGTAGTAATGCTGTCTCATGAAAATAATATATATATATATATATATATATATATATATATATATATATATATATATATATATTAACAAAATGAATAACTCATGTTTGAAAGAAGTATTATTCTATTGCATTGAATTTATCAAATTAGCATAATATGGTATACAAGAATAACATTGAACTTCCCTAGGCCTTTCCATGAAGCACGGTTAAAGACCTTGTAAACACTTTGTCCTTCCATTTTACTTTACTTCACCAACTTTACTTCTTAAATGCACTCACAGATATCTTTTGGAGGACATTCAGTTCTTTGATTCAGCAGTTACCAAAATAAACCTAGCATCAGTTGGGACCATCAAAACCGTCCTCAAAATAAACCAATATTAAAGGTCCGACTCTGCCCTAAATATAAAATTACATCTAATTCAATTCCGAAAAATGTGAGGTGGTGTCACTATAATCTTTGAATGTAGTGATTTTACAAAAACATCATCAAGTCTGTCTTTTATTAGCAATTTGGTGAACAAAAGTAACAAATGAAAGATGCAATCAAAGATCAAACTAACTAACGAACTAACAAACTAAAAACACATTTGAGGGCCAAACTAACTGACGAAAGACACATTCGACAATGTTTTTTGTAGTTTTGATTAATTCTGAGATTAGGCCTAAGAAATTCATTAGCCAAAATAACTATATGTTATAATATCATTCAGGGCTACAACAACACAAGATCCACCTCATAAAAGCCTCGATCGAACCCATATTATTCTGAATAATGATCTGAGGATCCCTGAAGTTATGCTGCATTTGATTCTGACTATATACAGTTTGCTGCACATCATGCCTTCTCCTTGACTCTTTCTGTTTCTGAGTAGTGCTCTGACTATCATTGTCTTCCGCCCTCAACTTCCCATAATGTGTCTTCTTAAAATTTGCTCCCATTCTTTCCAATCCTGAAATTCCAGATTCCATCATTTCAAATCCTACCAATCCCATTTCAAAATTTCCCAATCCTGTATCTCCCTTTGCCAAATTTTCTTGTCCTCTAAGGAATAAAGTTTCCACCAAATATTTCTCAGAAACTATTTCATGAGTTAAAACAATAGATGCTTTCAACTTCCCATATGATTTATTAAATCTCATAGCATCCTCCTCTATCATGCTCATCAACTCTTCAAAAGTAGGATCAAAGTACTCTTCCTCAAAGGATTCTTCCTCATAGGACTCTACATAGCTAGATCTTGATGTTGAAGCTTCCTCTGTAGATGTTCGTTGACATTTCAATAGAACAACGTCCACCCTAGTCTTTGAGGTTTTATTTGTGTTCAAGTTTTTCCATGCAAGTTGGCTTGTCTTGTTTAATACAGCTTTGAACTTTGGATCTTCATGTTTTATCTCCAACTTCCCCCAATAGCGACGACTCAGAGCTTCACCAAAATGATGCGCTTCAAGGATAATAGGCATATCGATATCCAACCTTTCACGACCCTTTTCCCTCATAAATTCTACTCGTGCCCTCAACACTTGTTCCAAACATCGTTGTGCAGTCTGAATGTGATTGTTATCTATACCGTACAATTCACCAATATCCTTTGGAGTATTATTGGTTATCAATTCTACAACTCGCACAACATCCCAATTAGATTATTCATGTTGTTGTTTCAAACTTCTGCCAAAGGTAGTGGCCGAAGCTTCCCCGTTAATTTCAACCTTGGCAATTCTCCACGACCTCAACAATGCCTTTGCGAAACTTGGAGTTTCCTCCAAATCTAAAAGAGGTAAAAACTCGCCAACTATTTCTCTTGGATCCATATTTTCCGACGCTTGTCTCATTCGTTGGCTAGACAACTGAGGAGATCCTCTTGGAACCAAACCTGATGCTGACATTGGCATGTAGTTTTCACCATAGGAGTTATGATTGGGAAGCTTGAATGAGATATCACTGGTGTTTGTTTTCTGTCTGTACACATAAAATCCCCAATAACTCAAACTCAAGAATGATTCACATTGAAATTGAAGAACTTTCCAATCATCTCCAATACATGCATCTAAACCCAGCCATTCTTCATCGCTGAACGAAGTCCTAAGGTCACAAATTAACACATGATGTTCTCCGACACTGCAGTAATGGTAATTTTTGCGACATACTTCTTTGCCCTGTATAAATATATGCAGACCAACAACATCGGACATATCTGACATCACATCAGGAAATAATTCAGAGAGGGTGGTGTCCTTCTTTATCTCATTAGGACGCATGGATTCCCCAAAAACCAATGCTAAAGCAACCACAGGGAACTTCCGGCGAGCCCATAAAAGAGGCACATCTTCACTGCCAACAAAATCAAACCAATTTGGAATTTTTGTTTTTGGCATTACAACTTGTATTTTTTCCTTCTCTTTGCAAACCTGTGACATCAAGGGACCCGGATCCTCTGCTGCCGCATGACGGTGTTGTGCGATCTGGACCATTAATTTCAGTCAAATATAGCAGTCAACAACACTAATTAATTGATGAATGGTTCAGATCAAAGAGCAGGACAAAAGGCATGAGAGAGAGGCAGGAGAGGATCTGTTTTCGTGACGGACATCAACAAGGCAGCAAACTGAGAGGTATTAAAGAGGTGTGTGTCTATGCGCACAAAAGTTTCCAAAGCTAAAGACTAGGATGCAATAAACATATATATATATTGACTAATAGTTGAGCATTTTAAGCTATTACTTCTTTCAGCAAAATAATATATCTCAAATTGAACAAAAAGAAGGTATTAAGTAGGACAAGTTCTATGGTGGTCCATGGTGAATTGATATTCTCATGAGGATACAGGAATGAGGAATATAGTAATCACCTTTTATTGGATTGTGTTTTTTTGGTAGCATTTGGCTTCGTGTTTTTCCATGGTTGGGAATTTCTAGCGTTGCAATTTGGTGGTTCATATCTGTTCAAGAAGATTATTCATCACTGCTTTCAAATGACCTTGTTGGCAAGTATCAGAGTCATTTGGACTTCAATTCTCAGATTTTTTGTAACAAAGTTTTGTTGTAGAAGAATTTACTAGATCATATTAAGCATTTTTCTTAACGATGGGTGAAGGCTCAAAAGCGTAATCTTTTCTTTGAATTCAATTCTTGGTGGTCTAATCCGTCTGTTTCGATTGGTTATTCCACCTTGTGATAATGTTTTCGTTTCTATTTTGCCTTTCCTTTTGAACTTTTGTAATATCTTTGTATTCCCTTTTAGACACATCTTGTTCTTGAATGGGTTATCCTTTTGATAATGATATTAGCTTCTTTAACAAAAAAATATAATGTATGAATATTTGTATTCATCATTACATGACGATGATTAAAATGCTTATTTTGCATATGTTCTTTTATTTGTTGTGGGTGCAAGGCATTGGTGGTCATTGATGCATATTTAGCGTCAAGAAACTAGATAGAACACTTCCTAATTTTTTTCTCTGAACATCTTAATGAAGCCAATAGCCGATTCATCCACTTGTTGTCTAAGATTCACGAGATCGACTCTCATTTCTTCTAGATGGGGACAATAAAACCTGTCATGGAAAAACATTTATGTCTCTGCCCCTATGTTTGGATCGATTTTGGTTAGAGGGGAGACCACCATGAGAAGCTTGTTCCTTTCAATGATAACGGGAACAACTTCACCTTATGGAATTGTTCTTGTTTCCCTTACCACACTACGCGGTGAATCTGCCAATGTGCTTGATAGTTGATTTGTCATCTTTCCACAAGAAATAGCAAAATCAAGAGTCTTATAACCTATGGGAAGAGGGACCAATTTGTCGACCCATTCAAGATATAGCTTCATATACACAACCTATCCATGGGCATTATTTGTTTCTCATGGTACCTCTTGATTGTATTATTTATGAGGTTTATATCCATTAGTTTTTGCCTTGGAGGTCCCACCTCGCCTGCAACTGGATGGAGCCACATTTTTTTTGGGGGGGGAGGGTTTGGAAACCTTGTTGTGCCTGGACTTGAGGTGGTGGAATTCCATGTGGCTTCTCTAAGTTCAGCTCGTTCTTGTTTCTCTATTAGGATGCTTGTGATAATGGAGGGTATATTGGAGAAGTGGATTAGTGATCCATGGCTATTTGGCGAAACTTAATGTTAGTCGAGGTGTCGTCAACCCACCGGGGTTGATACTGATGCATCAAATCATGGCAGGTATGTTGCAGTACTAGTCGATGCAGATGGAAAACTTGTCCATTGTTGCTACATCGAAAATTCATGAATTAGACCATAAATTCCTGGTACTAGGTTGTAGGCGTATCCTCTAGCGTAAAACATGTTTCTCTTCTACAAGATGGGGGTATATGGTAGAACTTACAAGATGTCAATGTATCTTACTACTTCGGGTGGCCACCGTTCCAAATGTAACTAACATACTTCAAGGTAAGCCTAGTTATTACTACCATTCACTAATGGGTGCCCCTGTAAGATTAGCTGTGGCAAAAATACTTGGCTGGTAAAAAGTTGTAACATGTGCCAATTGTATAAGAATCAGATAGACAGGGCCGACCCATAACCCGTTGAGGCTGGGCTATGCCACCGGACCTCAAAATTTTTGGGACCCAAAATATATATTTTTATATGTAAGACACAAAAATAATGGTTATATATCTATTAAAAGTGAATTATTTCAATCATTACATCAAACTTCAATGGCGCGGGCAACTTTTGTTGAGTGTGAGGTCATGTGTTCAAGTCCCACCAAAGTTTGATTTTTAATAACTTTTTTTAAAATGACTTTTTTTTTTGGGCCCAAAATTTAATTTAATTTTTTTGCATCCCTTATAAAACTAAAATTGGGCCTATGAATTTGTTAAGACGGCCCTGCAGATAGACATGTTGATTCTGTATCAATGTAATGATATAATGGCTTTGCTTAGCAATAACTGCCTCATAGTGGCTCCCTTGCACAACTTGAGAAGTATTGGTGACTGAATTGTCACAAGAATTGGCTCGTACAATATACAAATCCCTGGCTTGTTCAAACTTGTTTTGGACCATGGGTTTCACAATGTCCGCCAGTTTTTTGGAGACTTCGTACACGATTTCATGTTGTCTAATGAAAGACTTGTAATTACTACAAGGGTCTCAAGTGTTTCAACCGATTGCACCTCATAAATGCTAGAAGGGGTCATGAAAGTTGGCATTCCCAACATTTGAGAAGGTCCATTCGATCGAGAATGTCCTGACTTTTTGGTTACTAAAGTTGACGGTTGTTCCATACTGTTATGACTATTTTGAGACCTCAAATGCATCTGCCAAATGTAATCTTGACCTGGGGGTCGAGTTTTTCCAGTGGTAAAGGTCCTATTGTACCATCGAGCATGCCAAATTTTGTTGATGGAAAATGAAATAGTTAAGGGAGGAACTTTGTCCACAAGTAATGGGTTTTTCTAACTACTCTAGTCTGGCATTAAGTACAATTGTTTTTTATCTTTTGACCTACAGTAAGAAATGAATAAATAAAAGCAGAACAATAAAGAGATAAGTTGCGAAAATAAGCTTGTTTGGTTTATTGGATGTGTTAATTACAATTTATAAACATAGTATTTATTAGTAAAAAGGTCATGTTAACTTGTGCCCTAGAACACATGTTAAGAAATATAAAAAGAGCAACTTTGCATTGGAAAACATAATAGTTAAACTTTTATAAATTTGAATACACGACTTTTGATACGTAATATTTCTATAATGAGTTCCTTAACATGTACATTGAGGGCACAAATTAGCATATGTCTTAGTAAAACTATTGCCTATCAGCCAAACATCATTGCCTACAATGCTTAACCCTCAATAGTGGGATCATGCATGGCGCCTCACATCCGGCTTCAATTTCCTTTTATCGGCATGATCCATTGACAATGTCCCTTTGTGCGTTGCTCCACTGGAGATTGTGTCCTTTCCCTCATCACTCATAATAATTACTGGCGTTGAGAGCATGGATCATGGGTAAACATCATTTTTCAATCCCATTATGTCTTTAACTTAATTTCAAGCCTTTAACAATCCACGTTCGGAATTAGTGGTCTTGACTCTTGAGAAAGGAATCTTCTCCCTGCTCCAGCATCATCTATCATTCATTCACTCAGTTAAATATCACGTCATTAATGACGTCACCTCAGTCTAAATTTGGGGAGAAAGTAACATAGGACCATCAAATTACAAAGGTAAGCATCGAAATCGCTCAAAAAAATAAAGTGGGGAACCACAATCGTAATACTTGATGTCTTTAGTGCAATTAAGTCAAATTTTTGTATTTGATAATTTCTTTTTGGTGAAGATTGTCTTTTTTATAAATATATGGGGTCAAGGTCCTTTATCTTTCTATATAATAATCCCCATTGATTGCTCAACAAAACATATATGAAGTCTTAAGGACTCCCAAGTCGTTGGAAAATCATATATTAACGAATGAATAGATATACAGTTAAAACTCTATAAATTAATAATGTCAGGACCGAAGAAATTTATTAATTTAGAGAATTATTAATTTATCGATAAATTAATAATTATTAATTTAAAGAGTTTTTAAGTAATTATACTGTACATACCAAACAAAAAGGCAAATTAGTCTATGCCTCTTAGAATTATGTTGCAGCAAACCTTGGGACTCAACGTAAATTAGTAACTACTGTGTTCATATACATTGGAATTCAATAATGACTTTTGAAGCACAGACAACTATTAAATCATATTTCAATAGAGTGTAATATATATTTTTTTCAGTTTCTATGAATTATTAATTTATGATTTTCTTGGGACCGAAAATTATAAAAGGATCTCCCGAAAAATTATTATCTTATTCTTTTATCGAGTTTTTCAATTTTTTACATTGATTCAAATCGGGACCGAACAAATTTATTATTTTAGAAAGTTTATTAATTTACCGAGAATTAATTTAAAGAGTTTCTACTGTATTTGTTTTTGAAATTATATGAGAATCGGTTAATTAGCATTTCATATGTTGTTTTGGAGATTGATATATGCATCTATTATTTTGTAAAGCATCAATCGTATTATCGTAATAGAAATCTATTAACTTTTGTCCCTATACTCTTAGACTATTATGACACATTATGAAGACTATTCTGTCCATAATGGCTATAATCAATGTGAACAAAAGAAAATGTTAGTATGAATTGGAAAGTTTTATAAAAAAAAAGTATGAATTGGAAAGTTTTATAAAAAAAAAGAGTATGAATTGGAAAGTACAAAGAAATTTGATTAGCTGGCTCTTCGCATTATATTTCGTTGAGACAACAGTTAAAATTGTTATAAAATTATTTTTAAATCATTGAAGAAACTACTGGATGAGTGGAAGAATATGTCGTTTTCTTTAGGACGTTATGTAAACAAACTATCTATCACAATTTTTCGATTTTAAAACAATTCAATTGTAACTGTGTTAGAGTCCTACTACATTGTAATATTTGTTAGAAAACACTCTCAAAATATGGCACTAGAACCACTTGAATATGGTACAATAAGACCACTCTAACTTCCAAAGGGAGAGAATAATGGAAGGGGTTTTTCTGTTTCCGAAGGGACGGAAAGAAATAGGGATAAATTAATCAAAAGTGCGTCAAGTAGAAAAGGGAGAAGAGAGAAAACTTAAAAATAGGTGTGACTTGGAATGAGACGCAAGCACCCTTTATAGGTTGAGAAAACCAAAACGAATGGCTTAGATCACATGACCGTTAAGAATCAAAGCAAAAATTAAAGGGGGGCATGGAATGTGTTAGGTCGCACCCTTTAAGTTCCTTCCAATTCGATTCCTTATCTTTTATCTTAATTTTATGTTTTAACTTAATCATTTTCATTGAATTTGTGTTAAAATTAAATAAGCAAAGGTTGACTATATATTGGTATCACCTTCAAATAAATACAGGAGCAATATTTGAGATAAAAAAAATAGACATATTAAACTAAAGAGCGATGTTATATCAAGCGAATGAAGATTTCATGAACCATGCATTCGGGTTAACATAACTCAAAGTCAGTAGGCAACACAATTTTATTCGCTCTTTAATTATTATTTTTTTGTTTTTTTTTTTTTGTGTGGAAATCAGGTAGGTAATGTTATTATTTTTGAAAGTTAAAGTAACAACTAACAAACTAAAGCAACAAAATAATATGAGGGAAAACGTTATTATTTTTAAATTTAAAACAAAGGGCATAAATGCATTTTAACCCATAAAGATTAGCACTTGAATGGAGTAGGTAACGCTAAAAAACTGATAGAAAATGTCAAGAAACATAGTGGGTGACATTGGCAATGCTTTTTAGAGAGGGACTTTAATTTAATCTTGTGTGAAAGTGTATGGGTCGTTAACTTAATGTTATTTTTTTCGACGGAAACAACGTTATTAGGAACAGCGTTTATCAACTCTTTTTATTGCGTTAATGCTTATATATTATAAAATACTTTATCTAGTTTTATATATATAAGAAATATTTGACTTTTTAGATTCATTGAATAATTTATGTATGTGGTTTATATTCTAGATCAGATACAACAATTATTTAATTAATCTAAAAAGAAAAATATCTTTTATAAATAGGAACGAAGTAATAATACTATATTTTTATTAATTAATCTAAAAAAGACAACTCTCATAGTTTAGTAATATATCGATTGTCCAAGACTTGGGAGTCCTCAAGTCTTAATAGTATATATTTTGCTCAGCTGTCGATGCTGATTATTAAAATCAAAAGACCAATGACCTTGACCCTATGACTATTAAAAAACAATCTTTACCAAAAACGAAATAAACAATTACAAAAACAATCCTAATATTTGTTTAGACGACTTGGAACGCGCTAGACGACTTATCTAATTTTTTTTAATGATTAATGTTAATAATTAATTTTTCTTTTTTATCAAAATTTGAAACAAAACCTTCAACTTTTTATCTTTTTTTCCTAAAAAAAATGTCCTTATTTCTTAATTCAAATTAGTTGAGTTGCCAAACCCTAAACTGGTGGTTTACTCATCTTATCTTATGAGTATAATAACAGCTGTGTTATTTCGTTTATCATCAGCGTGACTTTACTAGCAGCGTTCACACCATTGTTCTCTACTTTCAATCCTATAAATGAACAAGGCCAATGCTTGTTTCATTTAAGCATTGACTTGCTGCTAAACTCCCCAAGTTCACCAAGCAACGTTTACTGTTATCATTATCATGACAAATACGAAACATGCTGATGGAACATCCTCGGATGATTTCTTCTACGATGTTTTCATAAGTTTCAGAGGCGACGGTGGGACCCGATATGGTTTCACTGATCATCTCTATACTGCACTCCATCAAAAAGGAATTTTCACTTTCAGAGATGATAAGGAACTGAAAATAGGAGATGAAATAAGCCCTTCACTTTCCAAAGCTATACAGAAATCAAGAATGTTGATAGTTGTGCTGTGTCAGAACTATGCGTCTTCTACTTGGTGTCTTGATGAACTTGCTGAAATCGTTGAATGTTACCAAAACAAAGGGAAGAAGGCTTTGATTATATTTTACAAAGTGGAACCTTCTGATGTGTGGGATGTGAAGGAATCTTATGCAGCTGCCATGGTTGAACATGAAGTGAGATTTGGGAGAGACTCTAAGAAGGTCAATGATTGGAGAAATGCTTTGTCCAGTGTACGCTCTCTTACAAAAGAACATTGCAAGAATGAAACGTAAGTTTTCATTTATTTATTTATTTGGTCAAGTAGATCAGTATTTAGAATTTCACTCTTAACTGTGAAGCACGGACACCTCTAGGACTAGATGTGTCGCAGTGTCACACGTGTTGAACATGTGTCCTAAATAATTGTTTTTTTTCTTTACTTCGACACTCCTACGAACGGTATCCCGCACTTATATACCTTTATACGAGTCATGTCGGACAATTAGGGGTTATAAACATTATAGTTGATTATATTATTTTTAACTTTTTTGATAGTAGATGAATAAATAAAGGTTAAAATGTCAAATACTATGATATCTTGTTGTTGAACTTTTTCCATTGACATAAATTGCTCAAGTTAGATGTTTATATATATATTTTAATTTTCATTTTAGACTGTCTTTAAATAAATCTAGCATATGTCGGTGTCCTATATTTTTTACATTAACGGTGTCGACGTGTCCGTGTCAGTATCGTGTCAGGGGTCCGTGTCGGTGTCCATACTTCATAGCTAGCAAGACGAATTCAGGATCGACCCTTTATGTGTTTTAAATTTGAAAATAAGATTATATTGTTTTTAGGGGGAAAATAAGATTATTTTATTAAAATAAAGATGGGTAGACACCCTTAATGTGTACACCCTTTGTACCACCCTGAAAAATTTTAGTTAATCAAATATATGGTTTGTGTGACCACATTTTTCAGTTGCGTAATCACTATTTAGAAGCTGAAAAAATGTGGTAACGCAATAAAATGTGCGTAACCATTATTTTTCCACTTAGTTAACCAAATAAATTCTCGAAAACTATTGGTTACGCAACTAAAAAAACGCAGTCATATACCATATATTTGGTTAACTGAAATTTTTCATAGCCTCTGTTTGGTGTAGCTTTTGGAGAGGCTGGACGTAAGATTGGTGTAAAGCTCACATTTCTGGCTTCTCATTTCACCATTAAATAGTGCATTAGGATGTGGTTTTTCACCTTTTTTGGTTTTAAAACTCTATACCAAACACACATTGGTACAAAGGGGTATACACGTTAAACGTGGCTACCTATAGAGACATTTTTAGCATAAAAGACATTTTTAGCATAAAATTATTCAACTAAAACATAAATAGTTTTTTATTTGAGCAATAAAACATAAATAGTTGTCATTCTGTCTATCAACGAAAAAATTTACCGTTTGTAAAAAAAAAACCGAAAAAATTCACTGCGGCCTTTGCCTGAATACGCATAGAATTTACTGTATATTACTTTTATTCTCTAGCTAGCTTTAGTTGCAAAACATAGTATACCACTGAATTATGAGTAGTTTTTTATTTTTTATTATTTATTTTATTAAACAATCAATGTTAGCATTGGAACCCAATCCGAGACCACTCTTACAATCTGCTTCTTAACTTTTTCACCTCAACCACCAAGCCTGAATTATGAGTAGTAAGTCCTGGTCTACTTGGAATGGGCTAAATGAAATATATTTTTTTTTTTAAATAAACAGCAATCCATCAATCGCATTAGAATGAGATTGTATGTTTATAATAATGTTTGGGAGACATATTGTTGATCCATGTTACTTTTCGTGACTACAACTTGTATTTCCTTATCAGTTAATTATTTGTTTTTGGTTCTTTGTTAGATAATTGAATGCATGTATAGAAATAAATAGGAAGAGAATGTTATATGCAGGTATGAACCTGAGCTTGTCAAGAAGATTGTTGAAGACACCTCTGCGAAATTACCTCCTATCCCTTTACCAATGAAACACATAGTTGGACTTGATTCTCGTTTTAAAATGGTGAAACCACTTTTGAATTTTGAGTCTCCTGATTCTGTTTTAATGCTGGAAATTTTTGGAGCTGGTGGAATAGGAAAAACTACTTTTGCCGTGGATATCTATAACAAGATTCGGCATCAATTTGAAGCTGCGAGTTTTCTTGCTAATGTCAGAGAAAAATCAAGCAAAAGCATTAAAGGCCTCGAAGATCTCCAGAAGACACTTCTATCTGAGATGGGCGAGGAGACAGAGCCCATGATGGGAAGTACTTTTGGTGGGGGATTTGATATCAAGCGCAGGCTTGGCCATAAAAGAGTACTTCTAGTTCTGGATGATGTTAATTCGATAAATCAATTAGAAGCACTAGCTGGAGGGCGTGATTGGTTTGGTTCCGGTAGTAGGATCATCATAACAACAAGGGACAAATCATTGGTGGATAAGCATGCGACGGATGGTGCTATAATTAAAAAATATAAAATGGAAGAGCTGAATGATCACGACTCTTTAGAACTCTTTTGCTTGCTTGCCTTTAATAAGAGTAATCCTGAAGAAAACTTTGAAGGTGTTTCTAGCCGTGCTGTGAGTTATGCGAAGGGTGTTCCATTGGCTTTGAAAGTAATAGCCTCTAATTTGAAGGGTGGAAGGCCAAAGGATTGGGAAATGGAATTGGAGAAATATAAGAAAATTCCAAATGCTGAGATTCAAGGAATACTTGAAATAAGCTATCTTAGTTTGTTTGAGTTGGACCAAAAATCTTTCTTGGACATTGCTTGTTTCTTTAAAGGAGAGCGATGGGAGTATGTTGAAAGGATACTAAAGGCATGTGGTTTCTTCCCAAGTATTCGACCATTTGTCATGAAATCTCTCATAAATATTGATGAGAATGGCTGCTTGGATATGCATGACCTAATACAAGATATGGGCAGAGAGGTTGTCAGAAAGGAGTCTCCGCTAAACCTTGGTGACCGTAGCAGATTATGTTCTTATGAGGAAGTTATTGAAGTACTCAAAGAAAACTTGGTAAGAAACCTTAACTTTTTAGTTTAACTTTATTTATTTATTTATTTTGCGCGTGTGTGTGTGTGTTTTTTGGTACTATATATTGAACATGTATCTATTGTTAACTCTGTTTATATGTTTGTATATACAGGGAAGTAGTAAAATTGAAGGAATAATAATAGACCCCCCTGCTCATGAAGAAGTGTATAATTGGAGAGATAATGCCTTCAAGAAGATGGAAAACCTTAGAATTCTGATTATTCGGAATACAACATTTTCAACAGCTCCTAGTTGTTTACCAAATAGTTTACGGCTACTTGATTGGAAGGGGTATCCATCAAAGTCTTTTCCAACTGATTTTTATCCCGAAAGAATTGTTGATTTCAAGTTACCACACAGCTCTCTGATGTTGGAAAAGCCATTTAAGGTACACACATTTACTAATCAATTTAGGAGCTTGAAAACAAAATTGGTATTCTAACTAGCATGATCTAATTGAATGTATTCCTAATCATTTTTATTCTATTACATTTCACAGAAATTTGAGGATTTGACATTCATTAATCTCTCTCAGTGTCAATCCATAACTCAAATACCTGATGTGTCTGGAGCTATAAATTTAAGAGTATTGACACTTGACAGATGCCATAAAGTGGTAAGGTTTAATGAATCCATTGGTTTCATGCAAAAACTTGTTTGTTTAAGTGCTTCAGAGTGTACCATGCTCAAAAGTTTTGTCCCAAGCATGTACATGCCATCTCTTGAAGTTCTCTCCTTTAATTTGTGCAAAAGACTTGAACATTTCCCTGAAGTAATGCAAAAGATGGATAAGCCATTAAAGATTTGGATGATAGGTACTGCTGTTAAGAGGTTTCCAAATTCCATTGGTAACCTTACAGGGCTTGAGTACATAGACATGTCATTTTGCAGAAGACTTTGTGATCTATCTAGTAGCTTCTTCTTACTGCCAAAACTTGCCACATTAAGAATTGATGGGTGTTCTCAACTTAGAAAATCATTTAAAAGGTTCAAGGAGAGCCATTCAGTAGCAAATGGCAGCTCAAATTTGGTGACACTGTACTTAAGTGATGCTAATATATCAGATGAAGATCTTCTAACGATTCTTGAAAATTTTCCAAATTTGGAAGATTTGAATGTGTCACACAATAAATTTGCATCTCTCCCAAAATCCATCAAAGAATCTTTGCATTTGAAAAATCTTAATGTGAGTTATTGCAGGAATCTTATGGAAATTCCAGAACTTCCATTAAGCATTGAAAAAGTAGATGCAAGATATTGCGAAAGCTTAACTTCAAAGGCATCAAACATTCTATGGTCCAAGGTTTCACTACTTTCTCCACTACTCATATGTTAATGTTATTTTATAAGTTGGTACAAGACCTTTTTTTTCTTTTCTGAATGACAAATAGAAGTGTCAAATAAATTTTAAACTTATACTAAATTTTATAAGTGAGGGGTAACCTTGGCGTAGTTGTCATGTGACCGTAAGGTCACGGGTCCAAGTCCTGGAAACAGTCTCTTGTGTAAAAACATGGTAAGGCTGTGTACAATACACCAAATGGTGGGACCCCTTCCCGGACCCTGCGAACGCGGGAGCTTCAGTGCACCGGGTTGCCCTTATACTAAATTTTATAAGTGCATTTGCAATGTAACCAAGCACTAATGTGAAGTCTTTAAGTAGGATATCTTGTGTTTCCTTTTTCATGTAGAGGTACTTGAACTGCTGAAACTTTTTATTCCTCCCTAAGAATCTTTTACAAACAGTTTTGAAAATGTCATTTTCAGAGTACAATGAGATAATTTGTTATTACATTTTTCCATTGCTAACCAATCTCAATTCTTATGTACTTATTATAGTATTTTGTATCTATTGATTGCATTTGATATTTCTTTATTTTTAGGGATCATGGTATCATTTTTGTCAACAACTGTAATTCTGTTTTTTTTTTTTTGACTGAAGAAATAAGTGGGCTTTCGTTTTTTGAAAACAAAATAATTTAATGACTGAATCTCAATTTTGTGTTTTTACTTCATCATATTTCAGATTGTAATTGTAAATTATTATGTTTTTCAAAATCATGTTATTATTTTTTAAATTTGGGGAAATGGAAAATATTATTAACAATAGCAACACTAATTGCACACCTTGTGCTCGGGAAGGTTAATTTAATTCATTTTGGCTTCTTAAAAAAAATAGTGACACTAATTAATGGCCATTTTGCAACAGTCCCGGGTGGGATTTGACTAGGTTACAAAGTCAAGCTCTTACCCTTGAACTGACAATCCTCATTGAAGTTTTAGACTATTTTTAAGTACTGGTTCATCGTGCACCATTATATGTGCCTTACTTAATAACTTTCTTCTGATCAATTTGAGAAATATTATTTTTCTGAAGAAAATGATATCATAAAATGCTTATCTTTTACGCGCGAACACACCTCTTTTTACATATCTCAGTTTGCTAAATTTGCTACCTTGTTGATGTCACAGGTTTGCGATGAGAAGGAAAGAATACAAGTTGTGATGCCAAAAACCAAAATTCCGAATTGGTTTGACTGTGTTGGCAGTGAAGATATTCCTCTTTTTTGGGCTCGCCGGAAGTTCCCTATGGTTGCTTTAGCATTGGTGTTTGGGGAATCCCAACAGATTAACGAGATACCGAAAGACACATTCATCTCCGACTTCTTCCCTGGACTGATGTCAGATATGTCACACATTGTTGGTCTGCATATATTTATTGATGGCCAAGAAGTATGTCACAAGAATTACCATTACTGCAGTGTTGGGGAAAATCATGTCTTAATGTGTGACCTTAGGACTTTCTTCAACAACAATGAAGAGTGGCAAGGTTTAGATACTTATGTTGGAGATGATTGGAAGGTTGTTCAGGTTCAATGTGAATCATCGTTGACATTGAAATGTTGGGGAATTCATGTTTTCAAACAGAAAACAGACACTGATGATATTGATATCTCATTTAAGCTTCCCAATCTTAATTCCCATGGTGGTGACTATGTGCCATTGCCAATGTCGGCATCAGGTTTGGTTCCAAAAAGATCTCCTCAGATGTCTGACCAAAGAATGAGACACGCGACGGAAAATATGAATCCAAGAGAAATATTTGGTGAGTATTTACCTCTTTTAGAGTTAGAGGAAACTCCAAGTTTTACAAAGGCATTGTTGAGGTCGTGGAGGATTGCTAAGGTTGAAATTAAAGGGGAAGCTTCAGCCATTGCTTTTGGGGGAAGTTTAAAGCAAGAGCATGAAGAATCTGGATGGGATGTTGTGCGAGTTGCAGAGTTGATGAAGGATAACATTCCTAAACATATTGGTGATTCATATGGTTTTGATAACAATGACGTACAAAGTGCACAACGAATTGTGGAACAAGTTTTGAGGGCAAGGGTAGAATTTATGAGGGAAAAAGGTAATGAAAGGTTGGATATTGATATGCCCATTATCCTTGAAGCATGTCATTTTGGTGAAGCTCAAAGTCGTCGCTATTGGGGAAAGTTGCAAATAAAACACGGAGATCCAAAGTTCAAAGCTGTATTAAACAAGACAAGCCAACTTGCATGGAAATCCATGAACACCAAAGAAGTCTCAAATGATAGGATGAACATTGTTCTATTGAAATGCCAGAGACCATCTACAGAGGAAGCTTCAACTTCAAGCTCTAGCTATGGGGAAGAATCCTTTGAGGAAGAGTACTATGATCCTGTTTTGAAAGAGTTGATGAACATGATAGAGGAGGATGCTATGAGCTATAATAAATCCTATGGGAAGTTGAAAGCATCTATTGTTCTAACTCATGAAATAGTTTCTGACAAATATTTGATGGAAACTTTATTCCTTAGAGGACAAGAAAACTTGGCACAAGGCAATACAGGATTGGGAAGTTTGGAAATGGGATTGTTAGGATTGGGAATGTTGGGATCTGGGATTTCAGGATTGGGAAGGATGGGATCAAATTTCAAGAGGACACATTATGGGAAGTTGAAGGTGGAAGATGATGATACTCAAAGCACTACTCGGAAACAGAAGGAGTCAAGGAGAAGGAATAATGTTCAGCAAACTGTATATAGTCAGAATAAAATGCAGCATGAGTTGAGGGTGGAAGATGATAATACTCAGAAACAGAAAGAGTCGAGGGTGATGCATGTCGTTCAGCAAACTGTACATAATCAGAATCAAATGCAGGATGAATTGAGGGATCCTCAGACCGTTATTCCGAGTAAGAGAAACCCAGGTTGGGTCACGGCTTTTATGCGATGGATTCTGTGTTGCTGTAACCCCAAATGATATTAGAAAAAATAGTCATCTTCGTCTTTATATTGGTTTATTTTGACTCAAAACTGATGCTAGGTTACTGCTGAATCAAGGAATCGAATGTCCTCCAAAAGGCATTTGTGAGTATATTTGAGGATTAAAGTGTTTACAAGGCCTTTATGCTCTGTGATGTTCCAAGTTATTATTGTATACAATGCTATGTGATAAATTCAATTCAATGGAATACTTCTGTCAAACATTGAGTTGTTTAATTTCTCTTAATTGTTGTTTAGTTTTAATACCTTAATTTTTGTTTTCTATTTTCAATTTTAATTTAAAAATATCTTCTAAAGTTTTACTTTGGTTCCTATTTTTGTTACTTTTTATACAAAGGCTCTATATACTCTGGATAACCAATTTGTATATGGTTCATAATAATTGTATAGAAGGCATAGTTTCTACTTTAAAATGTGGATGTGCATGAAATAACACTACTTATTTGAAGCGACTAATTTCAAACTAAAAAAATTAGGCTAAATTAGATATATAGTCCCTTAACTTATTGACTATTTTCATATTGGTTCTTTAATTAATTGACGTTACATTTAGGTCCCTTAACATTACTTCCGCTAGTCAGGTTGGTATCATTTTGTTAATTTTTTACCTCAATCTGTCAAGTGTACCAACATTATAGGTGGTCTACATAAGACCTCATTAATGTTCAACATGTATTTAAACTTTGAATTTCAACTGAGATAGGTAGGTATTCACATTTAATGCTTAACATGCCTCAAATATGATTATCTACAAGGATAGAACTTGTTGAAAACAAAACAAAAATCTCTTAAAAAAAGAGAAGATATTCAAAGTAAAAACATTTCATGTTTCCCTCCTACAAGAATTTCATCTAAGTCAATCCATATGTGACCTTCACTCTCATTTGGAGTGTCCAATCCATCTAATAAAACTCTTAGTCCAAATCATCTTTTCCTGATTCTGATTACTATCAGTGTTCTCCATCCTCAACTTCCCATAAGGTGTCTTGTTGAAATTAGATCCAAACCTTCCCAATATTTCTTGTCCTCTTATGATTGCCATTTCCATCACATATTGATCACTAACTGTTACATCCATTGGAACTATATATGCCTTTAACATCCTTTGAGATTCATTCAATCTCATTGTATCGTTCTCAATCCTTCTCAGCAATTCTTGCACTGCAGTATCCTTGAAATCTTCCTCCAATGACGCTACATTGTTAGAACTTGAAGCTTCCACTAAAGAACAATGTTGGCATTTCAATAAAATAACCATGTTGCTTACCCTCAATCTCATTGATTCTTTGCCTTTCCAAATTGTCCACACAAGTGGATCTCCTTCTTCTAACTCAAGGCTTCCCCAATAGCGACGCATTGGAGCCTCTCTCCATTCTCTATGGCGTACCACTTTTGTCTTTTTCTGCTGCAGGACAGTCGTAGAGGATCCAAATTGCACTTCTGAACTTGTAGAAGGGTGACATGCACATTCCTCTAGTATAATTGGCATACTCATATTGATATGCAACAACTCATGATCTTTTTCCTTCCAATGTTGTGCCCTTGTTGTCAATAATTCTACCACCAATTGGCCAGCACTTTGAACTTTTATTTCGGAAATATGATTCGCCACATTCCGCATCAACATCTCCAAAATCTGTGCTATATTCGACACATATTCTTCATGTTCTTGCATTAAACTTGCCCCCTTTACACATGCTGATGGAGGTCCACCTCTAGTGTTCCTGCACCACCTCAATAATTCGTATGCAACCATCGCATATTGTTCCGATCTGAAGGTATTTAAAAACTGACCAAATGCTTCTACTAGATCAAGACTTTGTATATCTTTTATTTTCTGGTTTGGAGATGTTTTTGGAACCAAACTTGGTAATGGCGTTGGCACATAGTTTGTTGAATAGGGAAAACTGAATCGGATATCATCATTGTTTGTTTTCTGTTTGTATACATAAACTCCCCATTGATCAATAATCAACGGTGATTCAAATTGAACCTGGATTTTCATCCACTCATCTCCAAGACATGCATCAAGACGCTGCCACTCATCATCGTTGAAAAAAGTCCTAAGATTACACAGTAACATGTGATGTTCGCTGACAATGCAGTAATGGTAATCTTTGTGACATATTTCTTGTCCCTCTAAAAACAAATGCAGACCAACAAAGTGAGAAGACTTATCCGACGCTATTCTAGGAAATAATTCTGAGGTGAAGGTGTTCATCTTTATCGCATCATTGTCTTTGATTTCACCAAACTTGAATGGTAATATGCACAAATGTCTTTTTTACCGTTGAATAAAAAAGACGCATCATATTTCATGTAATATAATTGAGAGATAGATTAATACAACGGTAGAAACTAACTTGTTCATGATGCAATTATATTTCTCATTTGTGCACTATATGATTGACTTATAAGGAGGTTTCAAATTGAACCATTGTAATTTTATTTAGCTTATTAATGAAGTTAGAAAAATTTCACGCCTCACAATTAATTTTTTAAAACACTTTTCTATACAAATTTACATTTATGATCAGTTTATTTTGTAAAAACATTTTTTATATTTTTAAAGTGTGTGTTAATTTTAATTGCTAATTAGGTATAAGAGACGACTGTTTGAAGCGAAAAACTATTTAGGTAAAGTAGTCTGAACCCCCTTGGTCTAGGGCCCTGGATACGTCATTGTCTCTAAGGTTCAGTTCACCATGAGCTAAACCCCTTCTTATTGTTTAGACATGGTGGAGTTACGATACTATTTACTTACGATATATAAAGCTATAGTTCCGTGCTTCTATCAAACAAACTGATTTAACTCAAGATATTTAGAAGTGAGAATTTATCACTTTTACTTCTAATCCTATAGTTTCCTGAAACCATAAGGCATGGGAATGAGACATGTTTGTATGATATGAGTAAGTCCCTATGCATCGGGAGGTGAAGGGATAAAGAGATACCAATTTGTACAAGTACTATATCTTGGAGGAGGCTTTCATGCGCTAGTTATAGTCTTGATTGAATATCATAAGACTTTTTTATAAATGACAAAGAGTTTTTATTGAATACCACAATACTATTTTAAAGTTACAAAAAATCTTAATTAAATATCACAAAACTTTTTCATGGTAATAAAATCTTTTAAAATCTCTCTATGTTTGGATGGAGGATTTAGGATGGGAAGGGATGAGAGAACTTACTTTTCTTTTTCAAATTATGGACATTATAAAATAATTTTTCGAAAATTGAATTAACAACATGATAAATGATCATATAATACTTCAAAAACACTTCATTTATTTATATATAAAAAAAAAATTTACATTGTTCATAATTTAAAAAATAAACGCAAGCTCTCCCCTCAATTCAAACACACCATTAAAATCTGTATCCAATACACCCCGCTTAAACTTGGAAATTCAAAATCTATCTTTTTACCATCCGACACCCCTCTGTGTTTAGATTAGGTAATTAAATTTTTGACTTAATTGCAGTTTTAACCCCTAACTTTCACAAAATTACGATTTTGGTCCCTGAGAAAAAAAAACTACAAAACGGCCTTCTGACAGTTTTTTGGTCCCCAATACCAATTTTGAATCGGTCGTGTCATTCATCTCCCCTTTTCAACTTTCTCGTGTCGTGTTTTGTTCTGTTAGAGGTTTTTTTGGTTCAGCCGGTTCAATCTGGTATTTTCCCGGTTTAATGACATCATCATTGATCTTTAAAACTCGGCTTATCATAACACTAATTCAGTAAAATTAGGGTTTTTCGAATCACAGTGAAGATGAAGGCGGTGGTAGAGAGCTCGGAGGAGAAGAAGAAGAAGACGTTGCATCTTCCTCATGAATTGGTTATTCAAATCTTGATTTGGTTACCGGTGAAGTCTCTTATACGTTTCAAGAGCGTGTGTAAGCTATGGTTTTCTCTTATCTCTGATCCTCACTTTGCAAATTCACATTTTCAACTTACCTCCGCAGCTCACGCTCCTAGAATTATGTGCATATCATATCTATCTCATGAAATTCAATCTATAGATTTTGAAGCATTTCTTAATGATCATCATGCTTCACAGAACCTTAATTTTTCGCTTCCAGAATCTTATTTTCCGGTTGAAATTAGAGGTTCGTGTAGAGGGTTTATACTTTTGTACCGTCGTTCAAACATCTACTTATGGAATCCATCCACTGGATTTAAAAAACAAATACCCGAGTCTCCTTTTGATTCCAAATTAGTAGCACAATGTCGCGTTCATATACATGGTTTTGGTTATGACCGTTCAAGAGATGATTACTTGGTGGTTTCATTGTCCTATGATCCAACCGTAGCTAATGCTGTTTCAACACATTTGAAATTTTTCTCATTTAGAGATAATACATGGAAAGTAATCGAGGGTACTCACCTCCCTTATGCTGTTGTTCCTTATCACAGAAAAGGGTGTCTATTTAATGGGGCTATTCATTGGCTGGCTATGCGTCGTGATTTACGTTGGAATGTAATGGTTGCATTTGATTTAATGGAAAGGAAATTGTTTGAGATGCCTCTTCCAGGTGATTTTAACCATTTTCTTAATTCTGGTTTGTGGGTATTTGGAGAATTTCTCAGTCTATGGGCTATGGACTATGATAATCATATAGTTAAAATATGGGTGATGAAAGAATACAAAGTGCATTCGTCTTGGAATAAAACTCTGGTTCTTTCTGTGCCTGCCAATCCTGATCGCTATTTTCACCCTATTCACTCTACAAAAAACGGTGATATTATTGGAAGAAATCTTAGTTCTAGATTGGTCAAGTATAATGATAAAGGACAGCTATTAAGGCATCGCTCCTTCTTTAATAGTCCATCTGATGTTGTCATGTATACGGATTCTCTGCTTTCACTCCCTGGTGACAATGAGCAGGTTTAAGAAAGATCACACAAACAAGAAGACTGAGGTTGTGAAATATTCTCAACCATTTTCTTCTTAAATTATAATTAAATTGTATTTTGAACTCTTGGGTGGTTGCATTTGTAGGGTAATATATGTTTGACTGTATTGGTAACTGCATTGTAACAAGATGTAGTATGTAAATGAGGTTAACCAATATGTCATGGAATGTTTATTGGTTAACTATTTGTCATATGCTTATTGGAAATATTGACAACTTTGTTTGCGATGTATTAGTATCTGTCACTACTTGAAATTGTTTTATATGATGAGTTTATGCATGTTAAAGAAAAGAGAAAGTTTTGTTCTCTAATATCAGTGGCCTCTGTCATTCTATTAACTTTTGCCCTTGCCATTTCTCTGTTTCAAACCAGGAAAAGAAAAACTAATTTAAAATTAATGAGTTACACATGAATTTATGAATTTATAAGACTTTAGATCAGAAGAAACATCAATATTAAATCACCCAATGATTCTAAATAGTGATACAATTACAACTTAAAGTCTCAACGCTAGACTCTATTCAATGAATAAAGCATATATTCGCTTTGGGGGGGGGGGGGGGGGGGGGGGGGTTAACACATCTGCATGTTTAAATTTAACACAACTTGAAGTCTTAGCACTGTGGAAAGCTTTATACAAGTTTTAGAGAAACTATGACTTGCACAATTTAATAGTTATTATTCGTATTTTTATCTACTGTAATAGAAGTGATTCAGATTCCAAGCCTTTTGTGGTTCTGAGTTCTGTTGTGCATTGAGGAGTTTGCAGTCGAAACTAAAGGTTTAAAAGTAATTCAGCGAGCAGTATTAAGGTTTTAGAAGTCTCTGCTGCGGTTAAGGCCTTATTATTAAAATGTGATTCTATACAATATATCAAGCAGGTTAGTATACATTCTTCTTCCTTCTACTTCATGGCAGTATCTTTTAAATAGTTGACATAATGGCCATGTTGGTTGTTGGTTTTCATGACAGATTCTATCTTTTTTGTTTGTATCTTTGGTTTCATTGGTTTGAAAGGGATCAGGTCTAATTGCGAAGCTCTTTGGTCTTTACTTAGTGTTTGTGGACTTTCTCGTGCTTATTTCATGTTAAGTTTAAAGGAAAATTACACTTACTTCCCTTGAGATATGTCAAAATGTCACTCACACCCTCTCTAGTTTTCTAAGAGCACTCACCTCCCCTCATTTTAACATTGTGAAGTTTCCGTTTGAGAAATAGCAAAGTAGATGGATGCTCTTGCTGCTCTTCATGAATAACAGAGTCTGTGAACTTAATTTAGTACCATTGGTGATGTCTTTTAATTTATATGACAAAAAAGTGCTTTCGTTTTTTATTTTTCTTTTGATGCAGAAAGTGCTTTTGTTGGTGACTTTCGATAACATATCTCAGTTTCATTGATAATGGCTTTCAAATAATACCTTACTAGTTGATGGTACTTTTGTCGCTATGTCATATATTAGTTGCAGCCGCATTGATATTCACAATTTCACATTACTTACAGGGGTAAATGTTAGAGATGCAAAAGAGTTTTTTCTCCACACAATCATCAATTGTTTTTGCTTGTTTTCATGATTTTCGATTCAGCTGTTGTGTTCGAACATGTTATGTTTTGATGATAAAATCGTAGCACAATGCATATTGATAAATGTCTGATTGGCTTTGGGTGTTAACAAGTCTCTGTCAAAAAAAAAGTCACAAAAGAGCAATTTTGAGTGAAAGTGGGGGAGGTAACAGATTATTAACAGTGTAAGTTGTAACGCAGGCGTGTGTCAATTTAAAAGAAAAATAAGGGAGGTTAGTGTTTACTTAAAAATTAAAGGGGGGGTTGTGCTATTTAGAAAGACCTTAGGGGAGGTCAGTGCAATTTTCCCTAAGTTTAATACATGAGTGGAAAATATGGTATGGTGATGAATGAGTGTTATAAAATATACCTTGATATAATGGAAACGACATAATGCCTATTGTTCCCTAAGTTTAATACATCTTGAACACCAGAATGCCTATTGTTCTAGAGTACATTCATATACTAGGAACGAAAAACAGACACTTTTCGGGAATCATGGAGATAATATTTGGAGAACCAGTTTTCAAATCAGTGTTGAGTAGGTTTAACGATATTCCGTATCGAATTGGGTCTGTGTTTTGAGTTTTGTTCTTTTTACCCTAATCATACAGTCATTTCTTTTCATTAGATGTATATGCCTTTATTTTTGTTGGATACCAATAATAAGGAAGTTATTTGTGTGGGGTTGGAGGCTTGTCAAGAAAAACTTTTTGTCCTGTCAAAAATTATATGGCAGAATTGACAATATTATTATGAGAATAAAGGAGAAGCAAATGTAGTGTAATAGTGGCAGAATGTTTGTGAATTTGTCCATAAAAGTTACGTTGGTAGACAGTCTATAGCTATGTTCATACGGGTTTGCGTTTGTCTATAATAGTTGCATTGTGACATAATTTGTCTTGAATTGCATTAAAGTATGAGGGAAAGATCCATTTTGGAATTTGTACAGCAGACAAAGTTCACTGTCGGTAGAAGACATGCATGATTTGTCTTTGTATGATCCTTTATCATCCCTGCAATTTTTATCTTGCATTCTGATTCTCATTTGTTGTAACCTGCTGTAATATTTTTATTTTTTTGTGAAGTTTTCGAGAAACATCTTTTCCTTTTATTACCACCATGTGTATGTTTTGTCCATGATACAAGTTAATGTTGTAGTTGTCCTTTGCTTGGATGCAATCGCCTTTTCCTGAATGCACATGACTAAGGTGACTGACTATACATGATGATGGATGAGAGAATGATTCATTTTGGAGTATGCAAAGCAGACAAAGTTCACTGCTGGTGTGTATTCTGTTTGATTGGATTGTGAAGACATTATGGATAGAAGTAGAGTGTTTGCTTTTGTTTCTTCATGTAGCATTGTGGATGCCAATTGCTAAACAAACGATTTCGATGTATGATTGTTTTGTCAATCTGACATAGTGATAAAGACCTTGTTTATCAAATAAAGGCCCTGGTGAAGTTGTTATATAAAGCAGGTTTCTCTTTCATTTTGCTAATATATTGACTTTCCATATCTGTATGTACTATAGTTTTAAGATAGTGAAGATGGAGTTGGAAACAACAACAAAAACTTGCGTTGTTAGGATTTGGTTATAAAGAACATTGGGGTCCTAAATTATCGTGGATGATAAATTACTAATCTATTGTTTGTAAATGGTGAAATGGAAGTGGACACACATATTAGAATAACTTCCAATTTTAGGTTTTTGTTGTCTTTCACATTAAATTGTACAAGAAAATAATGTTGGCCAAATCACAATATGAGAAGGAACCAGAAGGGATTAATTATTTTTTTAAGTAATAATAATGAACAAGGTCATTAAAGCTGGAAATTAATAAATTGCAGACTGTTATTACTATATGTATATAACACATATCACTGAAATGATATTGTTATTTGTAAAACAACAGATTTGCATTATACTATCTGTTCTAGCATGGAGCCTATAATATCTTTTTTTTGGGTAGAAAGCTTATAATATCTTTTAACTAATTAAGAATTGAATACTTCAAACATTCATATTTGATTCTCGTAAAATAGGTTCGATAAGAAATAGCTTATCTGGAAAAATAAGCTCATTTCCAAATGAAATTAATAAACATATAATTATTCTCTGCTTAAAATGAATGAATTTAGACCATCTCCAATGGTTTTTTTCTTTCAACACCCACTTTTTCAATTCCCAACACTCAACATCATTTTCTCTCTCTTATTCAACACTCATTCAACTTCTATCCTCTCCAATGGTTTTTTTTCTTTCAACAGTCTACCCCACCACATTTTATTTCTTATTCTTATTTAATTTTATATTTTTGTTTTTTATTACATAAAATTACAATTATCGATTATAATTAAATTAAAAAACACTTAACAAATTTTATTTTGTTTTTTGTAAAAACAAAATTTATTTAAATAATTTATTTTGATTTTCTTAACTTAAAATGTAATACAACAAACTAAGCACGCAGCACACAAATAACTTAAAATCCAAAACAACAAACTAAGCACACAACACACAAGTAATCAAAAGAATTTTGGGTGTTGAATTGATTATTATTGGGATCCATTTTACTTAAATAAAGACTAAAACTTCACAAGAAAAGCTAATAATAAGATTAAGAGATTGAAAATTTTGGTTTTTTTTCTGTGTCCAAATCAAATGATCCAAGTCTCTATTTGTAGAGAAAAAAAAATCACGAATTTTGGTAAAAAAATAAAATAAAAATTGCAATGAAATAATTGAGTCCAATACATAAAAATGATAAAAATCGAACCAACCAATCGTAACAAGCCACGTGTCCCAGCTTTATCCAAAACAGTTTCTCTCTCCGCGTCACCTGTCACCACACGCGCCCTGTCGGCGCGTGCATCTCACGCGCTCGTTTGGACCAACAGAAATGCGACGCGTGGCATCTCGGTCAGAGTTTCAACTTGTTGAATGCATTCATCACCTCTTTCCTCCACATCATCTTCAATAACCCCTCTTCAATGGTTAAATATGTTGAAAATTGCTTTCAATAGCCTCATTGGACATGGTCTTAGAGAGAAAGAGGAAGAGAGAGTGAGAATGTTCTAAAGTAAATAATTAAAGTCATGCTAACTTGTGTCTTAAGCAAGTGTTAAACAACTTAAAAGTAGAAATATTTAGGTTAAATACCACTTTTGGTCGATTAAGTTTGACAAAAATACCAGATTAGTCCTTTAAGGTTTATAAGTTTTAAATTGCTCTTTTAAGTTGTTAATTTAATGCATTGTTACCCTTTTTAGGGCCTATTTGAAACATTTTTTTAGAGGACCTTAAAAAATCTTTTTTTTTTTATTTTATCGAAATTTCGAAATAATCCCTAACTATGAACTTCTCTAGTCGAAGTAGTCTCTCTTATTAGAATGTTTCATTAATATTAGCACATCAATCATTCAATACACTTACTTATTGTCATATCAATGATCATCATTCCAATATGAAAAACAATATTGTGAGTATTGAACGATTATTTTAGTGTTATAAACTAATAGAGTATACAATCGATGACTATTTTAAAATTTTGATATAATGAGAAAGAGTTGTGTTATTTGAACATCTTTAATATGACAACCCTTTGTAACAACCAAAATTTTACAAAAAAAATGAGTGATTGGCACAAAAACCAAAGTAATAGAGGGAGAAAATAAAAACATAATACGAGTATGAGAGAGAAATTTGTCACAAAAATTGTCAAAAATAGTTGTTCAAATAGTTGACATTCCAACAAAAATGAAGAGTGTTTCTTCTTATTCCCTCTCCCGCGTTCTGACTTGTGACTTTCGAAGCTCAAAATCTCAAACGCTAAACATTTCCACACTCACACAAACTCATCGATGGGAAATCACTACGAAGATTTCACTCACGATGTATTTCTGAGTTTCAGAGGAGGAACACTGTTATGACCCAAGATGATGCACCAGAGGAGATTGATGAGTTGAGTGAAGAGGATGAGTCACCCAGACCACACTTCAGGCCCAAACGCAAGACAGCAAGGCCCAAACACTTGAATGACTACCATGTGCCCAAGTTGGCTGTTAAGAAACGCTAGGTGGCATGTTAGAAGAATGTTCCAGAAGAAGTCTATATTCCCAATGTCTATCTTTATGTTTTGTCTTGTCTAGAGGTGACCGTTAGATTATAATGAGTCACCATCTGAGTACTAATGAAAGCTGTCTCCAAGCTACTAGGACTGTAGGGCTAGCTGTCATCTAGCCTCCTTTTATGTATCTTTGAATGAAGGGAATGGACATATGAAATTAAGTAAAGAAGTGTTATTTTTTCTGTCTTTTATTCTAGCTATCTTTTCTGCTATTCTTTCCACAGAACCTTTGTGCTCTTACACCACACCCTTACATTGGTGCTTTCATTGCTATGGCCTCATCCAACAACGAGGATGTAACTGCGGTGCTTTGCCAAATCCTTCTCAATCAACAAAACTTTGAAACAAACCTCACCACTCTCTCCACTGAAGTCTCCAACCTGCGTACTCGCTTAGCACCCCCAGGTTTTGTCGCCATGGGATCTGATATACCAACACCACCATATCACTCATCTTCCATCAAACTTGAGCTTCCAAGGTTTGATGGATCTGACCCTTTAGGTTGGATTTTCAAAATCAAACAATTTTTTGAGTTTCACAACGTTGCCGAGGACCAGCGCCTACGTATGGCTTCTTTTTACATGGAGGGCGAAGCTTTAACTTGGTACCAATGGATGCACCCCAATGGCCAACTCCTCTCCTGGCCTATGTTCCTCCACGCCTTGGAGCTCAGATTTGCACCGTCTCACTACGACGACCCAAAGGGCGCCATGTTTAAGTTGTGTCAGACAACTTCCGTCAAAGAATACCAAACTGCGTTTGAAAATCTCGCAAATCGCATCACCGGTCTCCCTTCAGAGTTTTATTTGAGCTGTTTCATTTCAGGCTTGAAGCCAGAGATTCGACGGGAATTACTAGCTTTTCAACCCCTTTCTATAGCTCAAGCAATCAGCTTGGCAAAGTTACAAGAAGAAAAGCTAAATGACAAATCCACCTCCTTCTTCACAAAATCAGGTAACTCAACTCACTTCACTCCACCACGTTCTTCATTTCGCCCCACAGTCACAGCCTCACCCCAAAAAGCCACCAACACGCCAAAACAATTCCCTATCAAGCGTCTCTCCCCAGCAGAATTACAAACCCGCCGTGAACAAAATCTATGTTATAACTGTGATGAAAAATATGTTTTTGGTCACAAATGCAAAAGACAGTTTCATCTTCTCATTGCTGAACCAGAAGATACCAATGATACAGTTCCAGACCCAACAACTTTACTACTACCCGAACCCGTTACCCCATCACCCGAACCCACCGTGTCACCAGATCCGGCCCAAATTAGCTTACATGCCTTAATGGGTCACACCATTCCCCAAACACTCCGCGTGTTGGGTCACATAGCCAAATCCCAGGTCCAAGTTCTCATTGATTCGGGTAGCACACACAATTTTATTCAAGACCGGGTAGCACGACAATTGGGCCTTCCATTACACCAAGCCCAATCCTTCAGTGTATTGGTAGGGAATGGAGAGGCTCTGGATTGCTCTTTAATGTGCCCCCAAACCTTACTCTCTCTTGATTCTCATGATTTCCTGGTGGATCTCTTCATGCTTCCTCTTAGCGGAGCAGATTTGGTTTTGGGTGTCCAATGGCTCCGCTCATTAGGCCCTGTCCTCACTGATTATGAGGCGTTAACATTGAAATTTATTCGGGATAATAAAGTCATACAAATATCTGCCGGTCCCAAACCACTACCCGAAGCAGCGTCGCTGCATCAGTTGCGCCGTCTCGCCTCCACTGATGCCCTTGATACAATATGCCAACTCCACCTCTTATCCCCAAACCCAAATGAACCACAAATTTCCCCAGCTATTCAACAACTACTTACCAAATTCAACAACATTTTTTCAGAGCCTACCACTTTACCTCCACCGCGAGAAATCAACCACCATATTCCACTCTTAGAAGGAGCAAACCCAATCAATGTTCGCCCATATCGCTATCCACAGTTTCAGAAGCAAGAGATTGAGAAACAAATCCGCAAGATGTTGCGCCAAGGAGTTATCCAACCCAGCTCTAGTGCTTTTTCTTCACCAGTGTTGTTAGTCCGAAAGAAGGACGGAACATGGCGTTTCTGTGTGGATTATCGAGCGGTTAACGCCATCACCGTGAAAGACCGTTTTCCCATTCCATCTATTGATGAGCTCCTTGATGAATTATATGGTACAAATTGGTTTTCAAAATTGGACCTTCGATCGGGGTACCATCAGATTCGCATGAACCCAACAGATATTCATAAGACGGCTTTCCGCACTCACCAAGGGCACTATGAATTTCTTGTCATGCCTTTTGGCTTATGTAATGCACCATCATCGTTCCAAGCTACCATGAACCTGATTTTTGAGCCTTATCTGCGCAAGTTTGTGATCGTTTTTTTTGACGACATCTTGGTTTACAGCCGTAACATGGAAGACCATATAGTTCACTTACAACTGGTTTTTCAATGCTTGATGGAACACTGTTTTTATCTAAAACAGTCTAAATGCATCCTAGCTCAACAGTATATTGAGTATTTGGGTCACATCGTCTCTTCCAAGGGTGTGGGACCAGACCCAGCAAAGATTTCTGCGATGACACAATGGCCGACACCAACAACGATCAAGCAGTTAAGGGGTTTTCTCGGACTCACTGGTTTCTACCGTAAGTTTGTTAAAGACTATGCAAAGATTGCTCAACCACTCACAGAGCTGCTAAAGAAGGACGCATTCCAGTGGAATGATCAAGCAGAAGTAGCTTTTAGCAAGCTCAAAGAGGCAATGACCAAAACACCAGTACTAGCCTTGCCAAACTTTGAGGAAGATTTCATCATTGAAACAGATGCCTCAGGCATAGGCATGGGAGCAGTGCTGATACAGAACGGACATCCTATTGCGTTCTTTAGTCAGAAATTTTGTCCAAAATTGCTCAGTTCTTCAACATATGTACGGGAACTCTGCGCAATTACCGCTGCTGTCAAGAAATGGAGAACTTATTTGCTGGGCAGAAAGTTCACTGTCTACACAGATCAAAGAAGCCTTAGGGAGCTCATGACTCAAGTGATTCAAACTCCGGAACAACAATATTACTTGGCAAAATTGCTGGGGTTTCACTATGAGATCGTGTATAAACCCGGGGGGCAGAACAGAGTTGCAGATGCTTTGTCTCGGGTTCAAGACAATTCCATTTCTATGTTTGCCATTACGGTGCCTCATTGGGAGTTCCTCACTAAGCTGCAAGAGGTGCTTCAATCTGACCCTGAGATGATGAAATTAATCCAAGAAGTGCAGCTCGATCCATCAAAACACCCACACTTTCAAGTGCGACGTAAGCTCCTGTTCTTTGACAATAAGTTATTTATTCCCAACTCATCCGGTCTCAAATCAGTGTTGTTAGAAGAATTCCACGCCTCCACCATAGCAGGCCACAGTGGAATCACAAAGACTTATGGCCGCCTCAAGGAGAATGTTTATTGGGAAGGCATGAAGCGCGATGTTGTTGATTTTGTTAAAGCGTGTCTCACCTGCCAACAAACAAAAAATTCCACCCAGCTTCCTTTTGGCTTACTGAATCCGTTACCTATTCCGACTGCAGTATGGGAAGACATTTCCCTAGATTTCATAGTTGGGCTCCCTTCATTTCAAAATACCACGGTGATTTTAGTGGTGGTTGACCGTCTATCCAAAGCAGCTCATTTCGGATCTTTACCAACAAACTTCACTGCCTGTAAAGTGGCTAAACTTTTCTGTCAATTGATTTGCAAACTCCATGGTATGCCTCGCAGTATTGTCTCAGACCGTGATCCCATCTTCCTTAGTCATTTTTGGCAAGAGCTTTTTAAGCTAAGTGGTACCAAGTTAAGGATGTCATCTGCCTATCACCCACAAAGTGACGGTCAGACTGAGATTGTCAATAAGACTTTGCAGCAGTACCTACGGTGCTTTGTTCATGATCAGCCAAAGAAATGGGGGAAATTCCTACATTGGGCGGAGTGGCACTACAACACTTCTATTCACGCATCTACAGGACTCACACCTTTTGAAGTAGTCTATGGAAGACCACCTCCATCACTCCCTCAATATATCCGAGAAAGCACAAACATAGAAGCTGTGGAGTTTGAGCTCACCACACGTGATGAAATTCTGGCAAAGTTGAAGAAGAAGCTCATGAAGGCCCAGGAAACTATGAAGCTATACGCAGACAAGAAACGGCGCCCTCATGTTTTCGCCCCAGGTGACTTGGTGTTTGTGAAACTACGTCCGTATCGTCAGTCTACCATGGGAGAACAACGGACCAACAAGCTTACTAAGAGGTACTACGGTCCTTTCAAATTGCTGAGAGCCATTAATGAAGTGGCATTTGAAGTGGAACTGCCACCCACCAGTCGCATTCACCCGGTTTTTCACATTTCTCAGTTGAAACCGTGTCACACTCACAGTGCTGCCAATGTTCCATTGCCACCCCAAGACCATGACAATTTACCTCTCGTCGAACCGGCTCACATCCTAGATTTGCAACCCCCAAAGGTCCTTATTCAGTGGTCTGGCCTATACCCTGAAGATGCAACGTGGGAAGACATTGATGAGATGAAAAGGTTGTACCCATCCTTCCACCTTGAGGACAAGGTGTTTGTGGAAGGGGAAGGGGATGTTATGACCCAAGATGATGCACCAGAGGAGATTGATGAGTTGAGTGAAGAGGATGAGTCACCCAGACCACACTTCAGGCCCAAACGCAAGACAGCAAGGCCCAAACACTTGAATGACTACCATGTGCCCAAGTTGGCTGTTAAGAAACGCTAGGTGGCATGTTAGAAGAATGTTCCAGAAGAAGTCTATATTCCCAATGTCTATCTTTATGTTTTGTCTTGTCTAGAGGTGACCGTTAGATTATAATGAGTCACCATCTGAGTACTAATGAAAGCTGTCTCCAAGCTACTAGGACTGTAGGGCTAGCTGTCATCTAGCCTCCTTTTATGTATCTTTGAATGAAGGGAATGGACATATGAAATTAAGTAAAGAAGTGTTATTTTTTCTGTCTTTTATTCTAGCTATCTTTTCTGCTATTCTTTCCACAGAACCTTTGTGCTCTTACACCACACCCTTACAAACACGCTACTCCTTCACGGATCATCTCTATCATTCACTTGGAACTTCACTTCTAAAAGCAATTGAAGCTTCTAGAATCTCAATCGTTGTGCTCTGCAAAGACTACGCTTCTTCAAGTTGGTGCCTTGACGAATTAGTTAAGATCGTTGACAGTTATTATGAAAATACAACTTGGTAGCTTATCCTTTATCAGTTAACTAATTTGGTATTCACTATATGTTCATCTACTATGAACTAACTTATTAGCTATCAGCTACATGTTACCAAACATAGTTTAATGATTAGATATTCAATGTTTTTTCTAAAACTAAACTCCCATTTCTCATTATAAGTGTCTTTTCAACTTCTTTTTTTATGAACTAAGTGTTGTTAACTAATGCATACTTTTTTTTATTAACAATAATAATTAGTTGTTAGATTAATATTTACTCCGTCCAGGGTTTAAACCCAGGACATCCAACTCCTTATCCCTTGGCTCAAACGAGTTGAGCTACCCAACCCCCCACTAGTGCATACTTATTAAGAAAATCATCGCTTATGTATGTTGATTTTTATAGTAAAACAATGTATTAAAATTAAAATGGTGATAATAATGGCATTTGTTAAAGGTAGTAGCATTGAATTAGTTAGGTAAAACGTTTGATTAAATGGGAGTACTATTAGAGGAAAAAAATTAACAAATGTTGTTTTGATATTGTAAAGTGATAAATAATTTGAGCAAAAGTATCCATTTGGGGTTGGCCTAGTGGTTGGTTTGGGATCTTAGAGTTTGCTCCTCTCAAGGTTTCAGGTTCGATTTTCGATTCCCCCTGCTGCCAATTTTGGTGGGCTAGTCCATAGTGAGCTTTGTTCTAGGGTCCCTACAAGTGGGCGGTGGGATTAGTCCCCTTGGATTAGTCGGTTCTTGGATCGGATACCGAGTTTTTAAAAAAAAAAAATGAGCAAAAGTCTACAAGAATAGAAGAATGGCTGATTGATGTACATACTTGTAATTATCACCTCTCTCAATATGCTGGTTTGATGGTAGTTTAGCTAGAGGTAGTTATTCTATTAAGTTGAATTGCTATACATATATATAGGACCAATGCTTGTAAACTAGCATCTCTCTTGTATTCCGTTTTTTTTTTTGAGTTGAGAAATCAATTGCATTGAATCATTTTCTCCTCACTCTCTTTTGATTTCTCATTCTTCATATTGTATTTCTATGCAGCTATGAATCTGAGTTTATTGAGAAGATTGTTAAAGACATCTCAGCCAAACTACCTCCTATGCCTTTGCAGATCAAACACCTAGTCGGACTCGATTCTCGTTTCGAACACGTGAAATCTCTTACTGACATTGATTCTGTTGATGATGTTTGCATGTTGGGAATTTATGGTGGTGGTGGAATAGGAAAAACCACATTTGCCTGGGAAATATACAACAAGATCAGACTTCAATTTGAAGCTGCAAGTTTTCTTAAAAAAGTTAGAGAAAAATCAAATGAAAGCAGTAGGGGACTGGAAGGTCTCCAAAGGACACTTCTGTCTGAGATGGGTGTGGAGACACAAACCATGATGGGAAGCACATTTAGAGGAAGCTCTGAAATAAAACGCAAGCTTGCCCACAAAAGAGTTCTTCTGATACTGGATGATGTTGATTCAGTAAAACAATTGGAATCATTAGCTGGAGGACATGATTGGTTTGGTTCTGGTAGCATAGTCATTGTAACAACAAGAGATATTGATGTTCTACATAAGCATGATGTTAAAATCAAAACAGAAGAGCTAAATCATCATGAATCCACTGAACTCTTTTGTTGGTATGCCTTTAATATGAGCACGCATGTAGAAAACTTTGAAAAAGTCTCTTCTCATGCAATAAGTTATGCAAAGTGTATTCCATTGGCTTTAAAAGTAATAGGATCCAATTTGAAAGGTAAGAGCATAGAGGAATGGGAAATTGAACTGCAGAGATATAGAAAGGTTCCAGATGCTGAGATTCAAGGTGTACTGGAAATCAGCTACAAAGGCCTAACTGACTTGGACAAGAAAGTTTTTCTGGACATTGCTTGTTTTTTCAAAGGGGAAAGTTGGGATTATGTTGAAAGGATACTAGATGCTTGTGATTTCTTCCCTGTTATAAGGGTATTTGTTAGCAAATGTCTCTTAACTGTTGATGAAAAAGGTTGTTTAGAAATGCATGATCTAATACAAGGCATGGGTAGAGAGATTGTTCGGAAGGAATCGGCATCAAACCCTGGTGAACGTAGCAGATTATGGTCCCATAAAGATGTTCTTGATGTACTGAAAGAAAACTTGGTAAGAATCGTGTCCTTTTTTTTTCTTTTCATAAGATACCTTTTATTTTTGAAATTTGGCAAATATATCTAGTCTCATTTTTCTCCATTTTTCATGTATTTCCATAGGGAAGTACTGCAGTTGAAGGAATAATGCTTCATCCCCCAAAACAAGAAAGACTAGTTCATTGGGCTTATTCGTCCTTTGAGAAGATGAAAAATCTCAGAATTTTGATTGTTAGGAATACATTATTTTCATCAGGACCTACTTATTTGCCGAATAGTTTACGGCTACTTGATTGGAAGTGCTACCCATCAAAGGATTTCCCGCCAAATTTTTATCCATGCAGAATTGTTGACTTCAAGTTACCTCATAGCTCTATGATATTGACAAAGCCCTTCCAGGTCCACATTTGCTTCTATTTTCTCTTTTTACTTTAACATAGTTGAGTATGCTCTAGTCATTTAAATTATATTTTGTTTTGCAGATTTTTGAGGATTTAACATTCATCAATCTCTCCCACAATCAATCCATAACTCAAATTCCTGATCTGTCTGGAGCTAAAAAGTTAAGAGTGTTTACTCTTGATAAATGCCATAAATTGGTAAGGTTTGATAAATCCATTGGATTTATGCCTAATCTGGTGTATTTAAGTGCTTGGGGGTGCAAAGAGCTCAAAAGTTTTGTGCCAAAAATGTATTTGCCCTCCCTTCAAGTGCTTTCATTTAATTTATGCAAAAACTTTGAATACTTTCCACATGTAGAGAAAAAGATGGATAAGCCATTAAAGATTCACATGGTATACACCGCCATTAAGGAGTTTTCAAAGTCTATTAGTAACCTTACAGGGCTTGAGTATATAGATATCTCAATTTGCAAAGAGCTCAAAGATCTGTCAAGTAGCTTCTTAATGCTTCCAAAACTAGTCACTTTAAAAATTGATGGATGCTATCAATTACGAACATCATTTCAAAGGTTTAAAGACAGCCATTCAGTGGCAAATGGCTATCCAAATTTAGAAAAACTTCATTTTAGCGAGGCTAATCTATCATATGAAGATGTTAGTGCCATTATTGAAAAATTTCCAAAGCTGCAAGACTTGAAAGTTTCGCACAGTTCGTTTGTAGCCCTCCCAAATTGCATCAGAGGATCTTTGCACTTAAAAAGTCTTGATGTGAGCTTTTGCAAGAATCTTACAAAAGTTCCAGAACTTCCATTGTATATTCAGAAAATAGATGCAAGAAACTGTCAATCCTTAACTTCAGAGGCATCAAGTTTGCTATGGTCTAAGGTTTTACTTCTTTCTCCATTATTTACATAATGAAAGATACTGTCAATTTTTTTGCAGTATGCTGATGCAAACAAGCTAACATCTATTGGCGTCACAGGTTTCACAAGAGATACAAAAAATGCAAATTGTGATGCCGCTACTGAAAAAGGAGATTCCAGAATGGTTTGACTGTGTTTCCACTCAAGAGATTCCACTTTTATGGGCTCGCCGGAAGTTTCCAGTTGTTGCTTTAGCATTGGTGTTCCAGGAAGCAAAAGAGATAGACACTTTTTCTAAATTGGCTGGAATTATAAATTTTCCGACTGGAGTGAAGGACTGGCACAGTATTAGCCTCCATATGTTTATTGATGGCCAAGAAATTTGTGGCAGCCATTGCCATTATTTCAATGTTGGGGAAGATCACGTGCTATTGTGTGATCTACGAGTTTTGTTTAGTGATGAAGAGTGGCGGGACCTTGATGCAAATCTTGGAGATGACTGGAAGGCCATTCAGGTTCAATATCTTTCAGACTTGATTCTGACTAAGTGGGGAGTTTATGCATACAAGCAAGAAACAAACATGGATGATATCCAATTCACACGTCCCATATGCAACTCCTTTTCCTACATGCCATCGTCATGTTTGGTTCCAAAGGGATCTCCAGAGCAGAAAATGAAACATTTTCTGGAAAGTTACAACCCAAGAGGTTACCTTAATGAACCTTTGCCTCTATTAGAATCAGAAATAGGTAAAATCAGGTGTTTGAAAGTGTTTTTTCAGACTTGGAGGAATGCCAAGGCGGAAGTTATAGTGGAGACTTACTTTTCTGCCTATGGAGTAAGTCTAAAGCAAGACCATGAAGATTCTGCAGATGATGAGGTTATTAATCTAACAGAGATGATAATAGAGAGTATACCAAAAGTTATTGCTGAATCGTTTCCGGAAAATCTTAGTATTTTTAGGGGAGTATGTGAAAGATATTATAGGGCAGGATTAGAATTAATGAAGAAAAAAAAGTTGGACATAAAATTACAAATTGTTCTAGAATATAGTGATAGACGAGGAAGTACAATCCGACGCTTTTGGGTAATCACAGAGATAAAATTGGGGCATCCATTTTACAAACCAGTGTTGAAGAGGATATACCAACTTGATTGGGAACATGTGGCAAGCAATGAACCCTTGGGCGAAAGTGATTTTATTCTTGAATTGAAATGCCAGCATCCAGTTAATGAGGAAACTTCAAGATCTAGCTTTGAAGAATCCTGGTATGAAGGGAACTACAATCTTGAATTGGAAGAGTTATTGAGGACAATAGAGCAAGATGTTATGAGCTTGAATAAATCTTATGGGAAAATGAAGGCATCTATTGTTCGAACTAGTGCATCAATTTCTACAAATTTTCTATCCGAAGCCAGAATCTTAAAGAGAGCGATTGTTACAGGAGGATGGAGGATGTCTGCATGAACCAAGATTAAGATCACACCTTATGGGAAGATAAGGATAGAGGACGATCCTTTTCGCATTCTGAAGAAATGTTTCTGGTGTTTGGTTGGTGTTCCTGTTGTGCTAATCAAATGTGTGTTTTCTATCATATACCGTATGTTCTTTCTATTATTTAGTGCAACAATAAATGGAAAGCTGGCAAGGCTCGGTTTGTCGTCTTACCTACTACTACATTGGGAGTCCTTTTTGGTAGCCGACCTCTCAAAAATACTGATTATTTTGGAAAGATGGACGACGTTAGCATCAACTACAGGAGTCCTTATTGGATGCCAACCTAATGGGAAGTGTTTTTGGGGCTTGAGCTTTTTTCTTTTTGTCCTAATCAGATGTCTGTTTTTTGCGTGCCTTCAATTATTTAGTGCAATAATAACAGGGATGATTATAAGGCGCACTTTGCTTACTTGCCTACTAAATCCGTCCTATATGTCTACTATTAGGTACATCGTAGTCTATTTGTTTACTTTCTTTTCATTTTTATTTTTTTGATGAGAACAGCATAGTCTATTTAGACACAGTTTAGTGATTGTACTCTCCGTCACCTTTGAAATAATATTCAGATATATTTTCTACATAGTATCAGAGCTTTGGTTTGATCATACAAATTATTATTATGCTTTGTGATTGCAACGTTGTTAAGTTTTCACATCAGAAAATAGGGTAGTACAGTGAGAGTGCTGTTTTAGAAAGGTTCCGACGAAAACAAACTTGGTACATATGTGTGTCTATTTTGACTCCACATCTCTTTTATCGGAACCTCTCTAGCTTACGATTTATGAAACACGCTAAATTTCTTGTTAATAGAAAAGTGTGTGTGTGTGTATATATATATTTTTTGAAGGATAAAAGTATATATTTATATATACGCGTTGTGATTAATTTTCTTTATATGTGTATCATCGTATTATGTTGTTATGCACTTATGCTAAGAGAAAGTGGAGGTGAGTCGTCATCGTTGGTGTCGCATGCAGAAGAAGCAGAAAGTGGGGTCAGTCAGGTTTCAGAGATTGGGACAATGTCATAGCCCAGCACAGTTGTGGTAGTTTTAAAGGGCTTGATATGCATATTAAATTGAAAGCTTCTTCATTATTTTTATTTATTTATCGTCATTATATTTTAGTTAATAGGGATGCATTTCATATGGGGTTAAATTGTTAAAATGTGGCTCGAATTATGATTTTGGAAAAGAACCATAGCATCCTCCATGATTCCTAAAGCATTGAAATGAAAGGGTTTAAATATGTTTTTGGTTCATGCAAATATCATTTTATGATTTTAGTCCATGTCAAGGTTGTTAAAATCGCGATCTAACACCCGAGATCGTACGATCTTGCGATTCCGATGGCCGCCACCGATCTGGAGCGGGTTGAAGATCGGAAACGACGGCGGATCGGGCGGCGCGCCGAGGAAAAGCGGTGGTTTGCCGGATCGGCGCTTTTTTGCGAATCTGGGAAGGCTTTTGACCAGGTTCAGAAACGAGTGACCCGACCCGATTCTGTTTTGACCCGCCTCCTGCAAGCTTTTTTTTTTCTTCTTTTCGGTATCATAATAAAAAATCCTCATTTATTAGTTATAAAAGCTGATTTATGATTTCTTTGACCTGCTAATTACTTGGTATTCTTAATAAATGTGTCTACTAATTGCTTGGTATTCTTAATTTATTATTTAATGCCTTTTTTTTACAGGACTTTTTATTTTTTAACTCTAATTTGCTGAGTGTACTCTCTATTTTAAATTATTTGATTGTTTTTAGCCTTAATAAATCTTATATTTAATTATTAATTCATCTATATTTTAGTAGTTATTTTTCTGACAAATTATTTTAATAGTTAATACTATTGGTTATTTATTTAATATAATACTGTTTAATAATATAATACTATATACTCAGTAATATTAATTATTTTTCTTAATTATAGTAGAATTTTGTTTTTGGTGGGATCTTACGATCTTTGTTACGATCCTACGATTTACGATTTTTCAATACCCAAACGATCTTAGGTGAGATCTCGATTTCGACAACCTTGCATGTAAACATATTTTCTTGTTTTTAGTCCTTGCAAATATAAGACTTTTTGCTTTTCGTCCTTGTTTTGCTTTATTCCTGCAAAATTTGTTCATATTGGAATTGCTCCCTTTTATATGTAAAATATTTGATTTATTCATGTGCAACTGGTCCTTGTTATATATAGCACACCTGGTAAACTTGATATGTTGCCTACAGCCCTATAATGTTAGCCAAGTCACATTATGAGAAGAAGGAATCTGAAGGGACTACATATTTTTGAAGTTATAATAATGAACAGGAAGATTAAAACTGGAAATGAATAAATTGTATTCTTAAAAATAAAAATTGCAAAGTGTTACTGTATGTATGTATACAACACAGATCACTGAAATGATATTATTATTTGTAAAACAACAGATTTACAGTAAACTATCTGTTCTAGCAGGGAGCCTCTTGAAGAAATTGCTCGGTACAGAAGGTAGTTTGTTCCTAAACTTTGGATGTCTCAAATTATACAAACCTGTCACCAAAACAACAACTCTAAATGGTGTTGCATAGAAAATCACAGCTGCACAAAGGCTAAACAACACAAACAGTGTAGTTCCTCTAGGGTCTCTCCAGCTCAGTAGAGACATAAATCTCTCCCCTTGTGTAGCTATGTCACCAACAATTGTTTGAATCCTACCTGCAACGGTTCTAAGTCTATCGTACCTCATTCTCACTGCATCATACGA
Organism: Medicago lupulina; assembly: GCA_958299785.1. Taxonomy (NCBI): domain Eukaryota; kingdom Viridiplantae; phylum Streptophyta; class Magnoliopsida; order Fabales; family Fabaceae; genus Medicago; species Medicago lupulina. Next base: position 61,865,474 of record OY283142.1, on the reverse strand, counting down.
TCTTGATGTTGGAAATGTGTCAAACTCTTCATCAAGTTCATCAGGATGAACAGATTCGGCCCATGAGAGTTTAGTATCCATGTGAGGCGGTTGTCTCGGACGAAACCGATAGTTCCATAAGCCAATCAAGAACATGTAGAGAAAACAAGTCGGTAGTATCAGTTCTGGATACCATATCAGTATCAAAAAGAGGATGTGAACTAGTATTGATGTAATGTGATTCTTCCACTGACAAACATCATTGAACCATCTTCCGATTGTGATCAAACCGGAGAAAAGGGACATCACACGAAAGAAGTTAGCTTTGCTTCTTCTCATGCTCCATATGTTGGAATCAACATCCAACATGTACTCAACAACTTCCTTCCTAAGTGGCGGTTCAGCTCTACCAAGCCTCATTGCTACAATATTCATTGCTTGGTATCTTAAGTTGTCAATTTGATTAACTGTGAAAGGCTGTAAGTAATGCATCTTTGGGAGTAAAGGTTGGCCATAAATATGAAACATGTTAGCTAGTGAGAGTGCAGTGAACCTCACTGTGAGTTGAAGCTCACCCATTTTCTTAACTCCATGTTGGTGTAAAACAAGAAGTGGATAAGAATTGGTGTAAATTTTATTGGCTTCAAGTGTTGATAGCCTAATCCTTACCTTTCCAATTCTTGAATCTTTAATTGAACTTCCACTGGGAGCTTTTTCACCTAAATGACAATTGTCAAAAACACCAAGTGTTATGACAGTGCAAGGATCATAAACCTCCCATGTGTATTGCTCATTCCATTTGGGACTGAAAGTGTTTAAAAGTGTTCTGGTTCTGATCCATTTCTGACCATATTTAGCAACACAGTATGCATCTGTGCTACCATGACCATCCTTCATCTTCATAGGGAGAAGCCCTTTTGCTCCTAAGATGCCCATCTCAAGTATTCCAATAGGCTGCTTCCATAGCTGTCTTGCTGTTGGTCTTTGATCACTAATGTACAAAGTGGATTCATCTAAAACATGGTATCCACCTTCAAGGCAAACTCTAAGATGAATCCTACTTGAAAATTTCTGCTCATTTCTTCTATCACCTTCTAGCGCACCAAAACCAAATTTCTCAAGGCTAAACCAACGAGAATGAACCGGTCTGTGGTCTAGTCTCTTCTCAAAGAGGTTCAAAGGTAAGCTTATCCTCCCAAGTACCTCATCTTTTGAAGGTTGCACATGATCCTCCACAGTTATTGTCAACTGCTCCTCAAATGGTTCAGCTGCTACAAAAACCAAATCTTCATTCCAAAGTGGCGTAGTTGTTCTAGTGGAACAAATCTTGGTCTTCAGTACTTGGCAGCCTAGTTGAGCCTTCACAGAAACCTCCGGTAAGCGGTTTCTGTCGCTCGGGATAACATCTTGTGCTTCAATGACATTGACTCTTAGATACCATAGTTTTGGAGACACATAAACCTTTGATCTGATGTTGAAAACACCTTCACCATAGACAGTAGCAGCATCAGAATGCCAAGCATCTGAGAAAGCTTCATCAGCTTGTGTTCCCATCCAAACTGCAAGCATAATATCGCCTCTCACCATACCTTCGCCTCGCAAGTGTTGGAGTCTGTACCATTGAGGAGCTAGTGGACTATCTGGTGGAACTCTTGTTGGAATCTCATTGAGGTCGAAGATCACTCTTCCTAGATAATCATCTCTTCCTACCATTTCTTTATCTTTGACAAAGACTTCGAGAACCGAAGATTGAATCCGGTCTTTGGAGAAAGCAAATACTTGGTTCCACTCTGGATTCAATTTCTTCTCCAAATGCTTTGTTCTTCCTCTATAGTTCCCTAGCTTCACTTCCACATAAGGATCACAGCTTGAAGTGATTGTTCCTGGAGGAAGATCCTTTGCTTTCACTACGCGAACGTAGAGATAAAACATCTGTTCAACAAGGTCATGTGTGCTGGTGAATCTTTCACCACCACTTGTCCATTTTCTTCCACCATAAGCTCCACCACTGGACCACTTTTCACCAATCTGTGGATTAATAGTTTCCTCGACACTGTAGTTTTCATCATTGCTAGTGTGTACTTGCGAATCTACACCGTGCCTTGGGGGCGAAGAAACATGTCGAGGTGTCTCTACTAAAATCCTTGGTTGTTGGCTGGTTCCCTTGAGATTGTATCTTTCATCATACCTAGGATGGCCTTGTGGGTTAACTGAGTATGTTGTTGATGGAGGAATACCTTGCGGATCTTCACAGTGCCTTGGGGGTGAAGAAACATGTCGAGGTGTCTCTACTAAAATCCTTGGTTGTTGATTGGGTCCCTTGAGATTGTATCTTTCATCATACCTTGGATGGATTTGTGGATTGACTGAGTATGTCGTTGACGGAAGAGTACCTTGTGGTCGTGGTCGTCTCTTGATTGAAATCCTTGGCTGCATGTTGGCGTCATTGCTGTGATTATAGTTTTCGGCACGACTAGATTGAAGTTGCGAATCAACTGAGTGCATTGTGAATAGATTATCTTGTGGTCTTTTCTTTATTGAAATCCTTGGTTGCTGATGAACTTGGTGTTTGTCTAGTTTTTGAGAAGATATCTGTTCAACAGGTTCTTCGGTTTCTATATTTGGCTCTTGATCAATATCAATTCTGCTAGATTGAGATTCTTCAATGGAGTAATTGGATGCAGCAACAAAATATGCTTTTTCTACTTCTGTTGTTGCTTTTGAGGTATTAACTGCAGTACCTTCTTCTTTAGGATCAGCTTCTAATGTTTCTGTGGTTGATGGAGTACCATGGAGAGGAAGAAGGTTAGTAGCAGTGGATTCTGGTTCTTGTTTTGGAGTAGAAGGTGAGACTTTTTCTAGTTTTGAAGGGAAAATGGGAGAAAATTCTTTAGTTTTGGACTCTGATGCAATGTAAACTTTTAGGCCAATCTCACCCTTAACAGATGAAAAAAACCACTTATTTTCTAGTGGTAAAATCTGATACACTTCATCACCTTCTTTAACAATATTTGAGCAAGGAATTCTTACCCTTCCGAGGAAGTTTCGGCCAGGAATCGGTTGTCTCCTATCGTTGTAGACGGAGACTTCAATAGTTTTGTGATGGTAAGGTTTAGTTGTATCTAAATTAAAGACAAGTTTTTGATTCCATGTAGGGTTGAGATTTTTTGGGACAGTTCTTGTTCTGCTTAATTGGTTTTCAAAGTCTACTTCAACAAAGGTACTTGCTGATCCTTCACCATCTTTTGGCATAAGATCATGAGCATTAATAACCTCTACTATTAGTTTCATATCCTTTTCTTTCTGGTGTTTATTTGCCACAAGTAGGTGCAGCTATGTGGATATCTATCAGAAGCAATTGGAAATTTGATTTTGAAGCAAAGAAGTTGTACTTAAGAATGAAATTGATAAAAGAAGACAAAGTTTTGGTTAAGCAAAGAATAATTTCAGTGAGAAGCTGCATGATTTTTAACAATATGAAGATGGAAAAGAAAAAAGGAAATGGGAAAAAGTTAAGAGATTATGTAACTTGAAGCTGACATTCTTCATGGTCTAAAGGTTATTTGTACTTGTTAAGGTTCTATATCAATTCTTCAATGATCATAAATATGAAACTAATTTGTCCAAAACTATGAATGGTGATGACAAATGGTAATAACATAACTTTTTATTTTTTACTTTACTTTTTCAGAATTTTTATAATTTCTTGTTATTTTCATATATATCAAAAATATTGTCAATGTATTTATGTGTCTATTTTGTCCAACTTTGACTTCTTATCTTCCAATACAAGTTTGTTATTTAGGAAAAATAATTAAGGTAAGGTTAATATGTCTTTACCCCTGTAATTTGGGCGAGTTCTGGTTTACTCCCCTGTAAAATGAGACTTATACGTAGGGACAATTTTTTTCTAAATTATGTTTATAATAATTAGGGACATCAGTATTAATTTTCTGCCTTCAATTTTCTGCCTTAAATAACCACATAATTTTCTTAATTTTCTTAATCTTTGTGTTTATAATATTCTGGAAAGTTTGTTTGATTCCTAACTTACTCAAACAGCATAAAGATTCTCAACTTTTGTCATGTAATAGTTACTTAATGATGGAGATAATAGCATAGAGGGACTAACTGAATGAAGAAAAATAAATGTATACTTAGTTATTATATGTGCATTTTAGTATCATTATTACTTTCTTCCATGTACAGCAATGCCAAAGTGAAGGAAAGAAAGTGAATAAGCAAGGTGTGAAAGGCATAGCTGCAGTACCAAAAGAAAAGGAAGATTAGCTTAGGCTAGAGATTCTTTGCTTGTGTAGTATTGTCTTCTTTTATAACTGTCCCCTACTTTGCTAAGAGTTTTGCTAGATTTAATATATGTATGTTATATTAATATAATATTAATGCCAGAATTTGTTTGTCTTTTTATTTTACTTTTTATTTTTTGTAATTTTTTACCTATTATTTAAATTCTTTACTCTATTAAATAATTGATTGTTTGAAATAACCAAAAAAAAAAATTAATTTCTATTATTTTATTGACAAATTATAAATTCCATTATTTACCATTTAAAACATGGAAGATAAAAATCGACAATATTGGATAGTTAGTCGTGGTCATAGTTTTCAGAGAAAAAACAAAGGAAAAAGCGAGTGATTCAGAAAAACAATGAATATGTAAATAGTGATCATAAACTCATAGTTATTGAATTTTTTCAATAATTATGAATTTATGATCACTATTTTTTTTATATAAATATTTAAAAAGTAGGTGATTATATTTAAAAAATTTCAAGATTTAAAGGAAAACTACTATTTTCTGTATGTTTTAGTGGATAAAATTGTTAAAGTTCATTTTGTAGGGTTATATGCACACATTGGGCATTTGTGCAATTCTTCAAACTTATTATAATATAAGTACAATTATGAAGATATGCATGTAATTTGTTGTAGTTTACAAATCACACATATGAAATACAAATTCCTTTTTCCAACACATGTACGCTTCTGGTGTTTCCTTTCGAAAGTATGTCTTTCAACAACTCAAACAATTCACTGAAGCTCTTATCAATCTACTTATTTATATATTTATTTATCATATTTAGATTGAACAATTTAACATTTGTTGACAATCAAGTGAATTTTGTGCACCTTAAGTACAAAGTATACATGGTCTTTGTTGAGGCAAAATCTCTAATTAACTTTAAAGATAATAAATTTTAATGATTAAGGATTAAATGGACATTGATTAATTTCTTGGTAATAACTTGTGTTCTTGAGTGTTTTACTAAGACAGGAACAAGGTTTAAATCATACCAAGATATAAAGAAATCAAAGGACAATGAATTCACAAACTAATTCTGAAGTTCAGAATGTTTGAGCAAAATTGATCCAAAACGTTCTGATGATAGTTCATAAGGTGGTTCATAAGCAAACCCAGAATCATCATGAACATGAAGAACATGCAAGTACACTTGACATGAATAAAAAGCCCAGAAAAGTACATCTTCATGGGTGAATCAAGCAATAAAGACATTTACAAGAGTAATGTCAAAAAGGTACTTCAAGGTTCATTCAAGACTATCAACACTTGAAGATCTAGGAATATTCCAAAGAGGATATTATCCTAGAAGTTACATTTACTGCACTTCAGTTACGTCTCTACTATTAGGATTGATTACATCAAAAAGTTAGTCTTACAAATCTTCCTAAAGTAGGAACAAAATGGAACATTTTGAAGGTTAGAATGTTCATCTCAGCACATGCTTCAATTCATGAACAGTATAGTTGGTGAATAGATAAAAAGCAAAGCAAAAGGAGATCTTGTTCCGATCAGTCAGAGATAGACACGTCCTCTGATCTGCATCAAGAAAAAATCTCCTAGAAGCATGGGCCTGAAGTTGCAGATCCACTATCTCTCTCCTGCACACAAAGTCCAAGACAGATTCAGTAACTTTATCTCACTTTATCCAGCAACTTTTAATGCATATGGAGAAGTAACTTTTTAAGGATATAACCTGAACAAATCTTATGTCACGCATTGGACAAACCCAGAAACTCATCAGACATTCATCATTGATGAACCCAGATGAAGAACATCATGAATATCAACATTCTGATGAAGAACACAACAACATTTTGATGTTCATCCTGGGAACGCAACAACATTCTGATAGTCAGAATGTTCATCCAGATTTTCAAGTAAAAGTTTGTGGGGTCTAGGACAATTGGCATAACACCATTGGACATTCTACAACGGCTATATGAGCCCAAAAACTCTATAAATAGATATCAAAGGCTCATCATTACTTGCACTATTGCAAAGCATTCTTAAAACATCTGTAAAGTGTTTGAAGCTCTTGCAGTTTGAATTGATCACCACTGAAGGCTCTTTCTGCCTTCTTTATAGTGTAAATCATTTCTCTCTGTTATCTCTCTTAAAGATAACTTCTTCTTTCTCCTCTTCTGTTTGATTCACAAACATTCAACCTCCATACAAATTGTAATCAAAGTTTCATCTAGCTTTAGGGGTACTAAAGGGTTAGTTTGAGCAAAAGTGTAAAAGTCTAAGTAGGTAACTTAGCAAGAAGGTGCAAGCCTTAGAGAATACAGTTCTTGAAATTGTTCAGGTGAACAAAGTTGTAAAAGTGCAGGATTAAGAGGTTATCTCAAGCATAATGGAAACTCTCACAAAACTGTGAGGAGTGGACTAAACCACAATGGGGGAACCACTATAAACTTTTGTGTGTTCTTTCTTTCTTCCTTATACTCTTTAATTACAGTATACACTACACACACAAACACTTTTATTTTGTTAAATAGTTTTTACATAAGAACTTCAGAACGTTCTGAAGTCACTACACTAACTTAAATATTCCAAGTAAACAACTTGAGAATTAATTTTAAGTTGCAGGATAATTTTTAAAGGGTCACAATTCAAACCCCCCTTCCTTGTGACTATTTTATCTACTTCAGTCTTTGCACAAAGTATCATTCACTCATTCTTTAAATGTCTTTTATCCAATCACACGAATCATCCGATTGATCATCCATATCTACATTGACTTTCACATTTTTTGATGCACTTGTTTGTACACAAATCATGCATTATATTGTATCAAGTAGTAATGGATTCCGATTCACATATTCAACACAAGGACAACCAAAAGGTTTACCAAAAATTTAAAAATAAAAATACAAGTAATTATCCATAAAAGTACAAAAGAAGAGGAAAACGAAATGCAGATGTTGTGAAATGAAAATACAGAATTAACCCAAAACAATATGGTCTCTTCAAACCAAGCAAGAAAAATAATTTAGAATTAATTTACATATAAATCATTCCTAAACATTTGAGTGGTTGAGTGCTCTATTAATGAACGATCCCCCCTTTTAACTCCAATTGATCGGTTCAGTGACGATCAATGAGTCTTGATGGTTGTTCACGGTGCTCCGGTGTGGCGGAATTTGAGTCTTCGCGGTGGAGGAGAAAGGTGAGTGCGGACACGTTAGCACTCTAACGTTCAAGTTAGTATCCAAAAGATGTGGTTATGTGTGAAAAGTGGTAAAAGTGTCGTGTACTTTGAGAGTAATGTTGAGTCTCCCTTATATAGGCGCAAACTACGCTGGTCTACGTGAAATACAGTGCCATCTTAGTAGGTCAATGGTGATGATTTGGATGATGGAGATGGAGTCAAGGTGTCCTCCTGTGCAGTGGTCTGCACAGGACTTCGCATGCTCCGTCACAGTCTGCCTAATTTGTCTTGGGCTTCAGCTTAATGGGCCTTGCTTTTAGCCGGTCCGGAACAGTGTTGATCTAAATACTTCAATATTTTTAAAATTGGACATTGAAGATGATGATACATTCCATTTCCTAAATAAAATGGAAATGTAAATATTTTAGTTTTGAACAAAATAAATAGTGAGTTTAGTTCAGTTGATAGGGATATTGCATATTATATGCAGGGGTCGGGGTTCGAATCCCTGGACACTACACTTTTCCACATTTAAAATGTGTGAGTTCTAGTCACTAGACTAATTGACATAAAAATGATATAAATGCACACATTTCTAAAATTGAAGACATTAAATGAACATTTATATATCAAAACTTTGGTAATAATAGAATAATGGAGAGAATAAAAAAATAAGATGATTCCTTAAAAAAAAAATGAAGAGGATCTTAAGTTGAAATTGCTCTAATAAAGGAATTCCTCCATTTTTTTTAGTTGGATTTTCTCTTCTTTTTTTATGCCCTCCATTTCCTCTTTTACTATAATTTTAAAGATATGCCATTAAATTAGTTTAAATATTTTTTATACATTGAGTGATCCTAACTTATATACACTTTTTTACTAACAAAAAGTTAAATGTGTTTTTAGTTTTTTGAAGAAATTAAATGTGTTTTTAGTTGTTGTAAATATATCAACTTTTTCTTTTGTTCCCTTTAATTTTATTTTTTTATAATTTTAGTCGCTCAAAAGTTTTTAAGCACCACTTTTGGTTTCAACTTTTAAGTCTAACTGATGTGTAACTTTCATTTTTTTTGAATGAATATCTCCACGAATGTTTTTTTTTTTTTTTGTGGTGGCCGGAATTCAAACCATGAACCTTATATATATTATGCATTGTCCCTACCAATTGAATTATGCTCACGAGGACCTAAGAATGTTATTATTTATAATATTATAAGAACCTTTTCAATTTTTTATTTAAAAAAAATATATGAATTAAATATGAATATTTTATTTTTGACGCTTAAAAATTCATATTTAATATATATTTTGTTAAAAAAATTTATTTTTTTTGGAGAGATATTTATAATTTTATAAATATTGTTGGAAATTTTCATTCAAAATTACGAAGTCAACATATGAGTTGATTTAAAAATATAAATTAAAAATGATGATGAAATATTTTTAAGGGACTAAAATGAATGACTAAAACAAAAATTTAATATATTTATAAGGACCAAAAATATATTTTAAAAAAAATAATAAAACATATTTTTGTTATCTTAATTTTAATAACCAACAAAAAAAAAACATAACACTTGAAAGTTGAAAGTTGGAACAAACATAACCAACCAAACACTTGTGAGAGTGTGACATCACGTGATAACCAACTGTGACTCATCCTCGCTTCCCGGTTCTACTAGAATCTTCCAATTTCCATTTCCTCTAATTAGGGATTTTTCTAGGGTTTAATCACCCACCCCAAAAATCCCCAATTCACCAATTCAATCTAAATCTTCAAAATTTCTTATTCAATTCAATTCAATTCCCCAAATGATTCGTCCTACTGGCATCACCCTCTTCACCCACCTTGCTCGTCGATCACTCTTTCGCGCCAAAGATTCCGTACACATCTTTCTTCTTCTGTGTATCAGTGTGTGTGTGTTTTTTACTGACATTTTTGTTTGTATGAACTATGGTTAACAAGTTTGTGGAAAAAATTTCATTTTTTTGCAGGTATATCAAATCGTGTTTCAAAGGGGTTATAGGACATTGAATTCATCATCTAGTGTTATTGGTAGTAGTTATGCAACAAATGGTATGCATTCAATTTACTTTTCTTTTTTTTTTTGGGAAATTAAGCAACATCTATGAAGCACAACACACTACTCATGGATTAGGCGTGTCCTTGTATCGGATTTGTGCTTCATTGAGCAGCATGTTTTTATTTTTTACTAAAATCCAATTTGGTCCTTCATAATTTTCTCGCGGCTTAATTCAGTCCAAGACAAGAAATCATACCTAAATAGTCGTTGACATTTTTATATAAGGGGACAGTTTGTCCCTCAGTTATAATGTGTTAAGATTAACCGAGCTATTGATTTGTCCCATGAACTATTTTAGATGTTATTTTTTTGGCTGGGACTGAATTGGCTGCTAGATAATTGTGAGGACCAAATTGGGTCTTTGGTCCCTTTTTTTGTAATATGGTTGTGTAGTTATTTTGGAAAGGTCGATAAGTTGCTAAAGTAATTGACTGTTGATCCTTTTCTTGCAATGTTGAATTTTAGTGTTACCATCTTTTCCGAAAAAAATGCTGTTAAGCTTTTCTTTTTATATACAGTTTTCTATTATAGTATTTTGATCACCTCCTCCCTTTGTTCATTTGCAGTTAGAGATGGTGTTAATTTGAAGAATTGGTTGCTATTGGGAGCTGCTAATTCATATTTTGGGGCTTCTAGATCAATTCATGGCTCGGGTATAAATTATTAAATCATGTGTTACATCCATGCCTGGTTTTTTTTTATTGCTCATGAAATCACATGTCATTGTGTTTGCGAGTTTTTTTTTTTGTTTTTTGTGTGTTATTTATAGCTTGGATATTGTCTACTACTTTCTATTGCTTACTAGGATAGTAGATGTAGGCATGTAGCTTGAAGTTCCTGCATTTTTCGTTTAAGTTTCTCCTTGCTTTCCTGTGCTTAGTTGTTTATTGTCTCGTGCATGTCAATGACTTGTTTTGCTGCACTCCCAAACTATTTCGCAGCATCGTTGGCAAGGAGCTATTACGATGTTCTTGGTGTGAGCAAGGATGCAAGCTCTTCCGAAATAAAGAAAGCTTATTATGGGGTAGGTTATTCCTCATAATTGTCAATATACATGAATCTATCTATTGAAATATGGGTTTATGCATGTTTTTAAATATCTAGCCATTTCAAAGTAATCATATATTTTGTGAGTGGAAACTCAACCATTTCCTATGATGTGGGATGAGGGAGGAAGAGTGTGTTTTATTTTGAGTAACTTTCACATTATTATATAATTGTGTGCAGAGAGACACTGACCTGTTATTCTGTCGGCTTTTCTCGAATGAAGGCCATAGCTGGCCTCCGTCATGGCAAAAATTTATTCATTTAGTAATGTTACTATAATTTTAATTTTTATAGTTTTGAATAAAAATTGAATAAGGATTTGTTTAGATTGATTCTAGGATTAGATTATATTTGATTTAAAATTTAAATTCGGCTTAGATCAAGTTTGATTCAAAATTGAAATTAGGATACAACAACCAGGTCTTATCCTGCTAATTGGGGTCAGCTTTTGTAAAGAATGATAAATTGTAAATAGAAGAGTTTAGATAGCGCTAACAACTCTCACTCTAACACTCCCCCTTTTGTTGGGTGAAATACACGGGGTCCCACCAATTTGAGGGGCCTAGTTCTAAAATGGTGGACTTCATTTCTAAATGATGTTACGCACGTGCATTTCACCCAATAAGAGAGTTGTTGAAAAGAGATTGGTAGAGTGAGTGTTGATAGTACTACTCAAGAGTTTAAATGAAGGGTAAATTTGGAAGATAAAAAGCTATACAAAGACATGCCCTTTTATATATAGGTATAGATGAAATCACATCTGTGTTTTTTGATACGGAGTTGTATTTTATGTGTTCTGGTTTTCAGTCGTTGCCATAAATACTCTGTTATACAATTTTAAAAATATCTTAGACCCTTTACCTTTTCCCTTTCTTCTTTGACATGAACTTTTTAAGCAGGGCTGATTGACATGAGTTATTCTTCTAAAATTATTTTGTATTTTCTTATTGCCGACTCCGCTTAGTTGTATAAGGCTTGGTTTTTGGTTGTTGGTTTGTATTGTTCTTCATTTCCTCTCCATATTCTGCAGCTTGCAAAGAAGCTCCATCCAGATGCAAATAAAGATGATCCTGAGGCTGAAAAAAAGTTTCAAGAAGTTACATTGGCATATGAGGTGTACTATTGTTGTTTTTGTTTGTCATACTTCCCAGAGTCAAATATCTATCTTAAGTATTCATATCCCAAATTAACTGACTGCCGATATATTTCCATTTTAATGTTTGTAGGTTTTGAAGGATGGGGAAAAACGTCAACAGTATGATCAGGTTTAATCCATTACTGCCTATTTTGTTTGAAACTTTGTTGAATTTGTTTTGAACTACCTTTTCACTAAACTCAGATATAATATTGTAACAAAAAAGAAACTGAGATATAGTATTGTAGGATAAGTTCATGTGAATTCTAATGAATGAAAAAAGTGGACTGTAATGTGAATTTTAATGCATATGGAGGGAATAGTATGATTTAAGTTGTTGGCCTCTGTTTCATGGAGATCCGGAAATTTATTTTGAGCTACTTGATAGAAAAAGAAAGACGGAGGGATGAAGAAATGCGAAGCTCGTTTTAGTTTTGCTTTCTCGTGGTCTCTTCTTACTCTGTTCACATTTCCCCCAAAGCGTTCATTGGAATGGAAAGAAGAAAACTTTAATATTAGGAATAGTAGATTGCTAGAAGTAGAAATTTTAAAGATCTACAGCAACGTTTCATATTTCGTTTGAATAAGAATGTATGTGTGTTTGTTTCTACGTTTGTGGAGAACTTATGCTTAATGTGCTTTTGAAGTTGTGCATGTTTCTCAGCTGTTTGTGTATTTTATTGAGTGGGTTGTTGCTTTCTTCCTAGTATCTACTGCCTCTTTCATTTGATTTACTTTAATGTGTCATGAATGTGTAGGTTGGACATGATGCTTACGTAAACAACCAAAGCGGTGGTTTTGGAGGCAATGGTGGCTTTAATCCTTTTGAGCAGATGTTCCGTGGTGGCCATGTAATGACTTGCTACATGCTTCTATCTATCTTGTTAATCAAGTTTTCAGGAGATATTTCTTTTTTAATTATGTTCATACTTATAATTATAAATATTATCACTTAACTGATAATTTCATATTTAACAAAAGAATCTGGTATTCATATTTTGTGTATACCATACGAGCAGATCCTAAGCAATCCTACACAACCATCATATTTTTTGTTTTGAACATTTTTACATATGAATGTGCTGAAACTTCAGTCGCATCTTCCCGTTTAGATCTGTTTGGTTACTGTTAAAGAGTTTCACATCGAACAAAAGATGGCTTGAACATGTGTTTATAAGTGGGGGAAATCCTAACATCACAGTCCGGTTTTGTGGGGTTGTGTTAGGCCCAACCAAGATTTTGAAGATGGTATTAGAGCCTCTCCAAGATCCATTGGGCCACCTGCTATCAAGTTTCCACTATCGGGCCACCCACCATCCACGGACCAAGCCCAATAGTGCTGGTCGTGAGGGGGTGTGTTAAAGAGTCCCACATCGGACAAAAGATGGCCTGAACATGTGTTTATAAGTGGGGGAAATCCTCACCTCACGAGCCGGTTTTGTGGGCTTGTGTTAGGCCCAGCCATGATTTCTGAGAGTTTTTTGTTTTAAATTGTAAGCTGATACACTTGGCTCAGTGCATGTTATTTATAATTATATCTGTGTTTTATTAATTATGTAGTTTTTATTAAATATAAATAAAGAAATGTTTTAAAACTTTCGTGAAATTAATTCCAAATATGAATCTAATATTATCTCTCAATTCCTTTCATGGTGATCAGGATATTTTCAGCAGCTTTTTCCATCAAAAATTTGCCGGAGAGGATGTCAAGGTTTTTTTCTTCATATTCAGACATTATTAAGCATGCTAAGGGATTGTTTGATCAAAACCATATTAATAATCTTTATGTTCACAGACTGTGGTTGAACTATCTTTCACGGAAGCTATCCAAGGGTGCACCAAAACTTTGTCATTTCAAACAGATGTGCTTTGTAATGCTTGTGGTATGTTTGTTATTAAGCTATGAAATGTCATCCTTCACTGGTATTTTGTATTCTGTTGGGTTTGAATTCTGACAAGTCAATGTTCCTTGATATCAACACATCTCACCCTTGCCGAACTGTTTCAGGTGGGAGTGGTCTTCCTCCTGGTACAAAACCTGAAACTTGCAAGCGATGCAAAGGGTCAGGAGTGGTCAGTATCGTGTTGGAATTAATTTAATTCTTGTTACAAGCCTGAGAAGTGTTGTTCAATTGATAATTTTTGAGATGTCCAGATGTATGTACAAACTGGAATATTCAGAATGGAAAGTACTTGTGCTACATGCAAGGGAACTGGAAAAATTGTATCGGTATGGTACAAATCGTCTTCTGTACTATGCCATATTGATTCTCTTCTATATGATATAAATGATATATAAGTTTACGGAACTTGCTTAATGTTGTTCTTGTATCCATTTATGTGGCAGTCTTCAGTTATTGTTCAATCTACCCTTAATTTTTGTAAATAAATTCATGCTATGAATGAAACCATAGTCATTACCTGTAACTTATCGATATGGTGGTCTTTCATACTAAAGTGAAATATGACTATGTGGGAATGTACTGATGGTTTTTAATCTTTTGTTGTTGGTATCAGAGTTTCTGCAAGTCTTGCCAAGGTGCCAAAGTTGTCAAAGGAACAAAGTCAGTCAAGTTGCATACTTATCCTGGTAATTATTATTTCAAATTGTTTCGAATGCATTGTTGTAACTTGTAATTAGGCCATGGTTATATGGCATACAAAGAAAAAATTGTTTCATTAATGAGAAATTCCATATTGATTTCTCTCAAACTTGGCTAAAACACTCTACCAAGTGAACTTAACAACAGCAACTCAGTAATATTGAATTCATCTCTTTCTTTTTGTCATTTGAATTGGTTCACTCGAGCCGAAGAATACACACATAAACACAACATACACATTTCTGTCTGTATGTATTTGTATTTATTCTCTGCTGTTGGTAATGCACATCCCTCTTATCATTTCTCTCAAGGTTGCACTACGAAAAAGGTTGAATGATGTATGATTTTTTCCATTTGCAGGGATAGACAACAATGAGACCCTAAAGGTGTATGGAGGTGGTGGAGCAGATCCTGATGGAAATCGTTCCGGTGATCTATATGCTACTATCAAGGTACTTCATTAGCTGAAAAATTACAGCCATTTTTGTTATTCTTTATATATTAAAGTCAGTCAATTATATTTCTTTCCTCTATACTTTTTGCAGGTTAGGGAAGATCCTGTTTTTCGCAGAGAAGGATTAGATGTTCACGTGGATGCTGTTTTAAGTTTCACTCAGGTAATGTTTCATGAAGTAAATGTTGAGCAATGATTTTACTTGGTTATCTGGTTGTGTATTTTTTTCTTCAGACCATGCGTGTATTTAATTTTAGTCATTAATTTATAATTTTTAGGAATTCTCTTGCTTACCAGTATAGATTATTTTATTATAAGAGTAAATATCGATTTTGGTCCCTGTGATGTTTGAAATGAGCGCGAATGTGTGATCAAAGATAGCGCAGGGAAAAAAAAGTACGCAAATCAATGGTTTTCTATTGTTTGGAACTTGAAGAAAAAGGAAGTATTGGAATTTGTAATGTTTGGCTCAATATAAGGTGGTTTCCGTCCACAGGTTGCAGAAAAAATCACTGAAGACAAGTTTCCCCTCTCTTACAATACTACCCTAATTATTTAATCGTATCTTTTATTTAATTTTGGGATATTTATATCATTTTAAAGGGTTTTTTTTTAATGTTTCTTTTCTGTCTTTTCTCTACACAACCCAGTCACACAAGAGAAGATAAAAGCTTAAAACTTTCTTTCCTTTCAGTTTTTACTATCTTTCTTTTTACCCTCTTTCCTATCTCTTTTTTTCCTCTTAATTTCTGGTCACTTTGTAGGATCCAATTCCTTCTCAACCAAATCTTTTAGGGCCCTAAGTTGTAGTTTACTTTCATAAGAGATCTATTGACTTAAATCGTTATACACTAGAGTCATGTGCGAGCAGTGCTCCAAGTAATGCAGCCCTACATGGAGTTGAGATGTCTAAGTGGTATAATCCTTCGGTAGTATGTGTATCTCTTGATCTTTTGAGGACCTTTGTAGGAGCAGCACACTGTGCAAGTTTTGATGGCATGAATTTTATTTGCCACCTTCCGGGAATATGGACTTTATATAATAATTAGTTAGTATATATTATATTACAATTTTAATTTGGCAGTGGCACAGAGCCTTTTGTTTGTGCTGGTTATTTTATCATAATACTTTGGATCCCGAACATTTTGTTTGTTTTTTTGACTCATCTCAAACAACTTAGTTGTTTGTGTAACATTTATTGATATTATTAGCTATAATAACTGTAAATAAACCTAAATAGCTGGAACTTTTGTTTTTCTTTTAAAAATTTGTTTCAGGCGATTTTGGGGGCAACTATTGAGGTCCCATCTTTTACCGGAAGTGTAATGCTTAAGGTAAGCACTAACAGCCTAATACTATTATTGACTAAAATTCATGTGTATTCTACAAGTTTATATGGGTTTCATTTCTTATATAGTGAGACACGTTTTCAAAATAGTGGGATGTATGTGAATTTTAGGCAACAATAGAAAAAGTGATGTAAAGAATGTGTTACTAGCACTCCTTTATATAATATTATTTCTTTTGGCATATCTAGTGACTAGGAAGGTTTGAATGACGAGTTCTGTTTGGCAGGTTCATCCAGGCACCCAACCTGGTCAAAAGGTGGTTATGAAAGGGAAAGGTATAATGAAAGGTATGCAAGTTGACATTATTTGGAGAAATTTATTGTCTTTAAAAAAGCATTTTTGGGAAAATACGTTTGGAATAGTGTTGTCAATAGCGTGTTATAGCGGTGTAGTCCCTAGCCGCTCCAAAGCAGTTAAGTGTAGCGGCCGCGATAGCACCTAGTTGCAACCGCTATAGAACCAGACCATATAATGAGATACATAAATTCCAAAAGAAAAAACTGATTTGGAAATAGGGGCTATCTTATAGCGTTTTTGTGGTCATTCATAACACTGATTGGGAATAGATGTACGTACATTTTGCTGCTTGGATTTTTAATAGATGCGCGTTTCAGTAAACTGACTTCTTTCATCAATCTGGTCTTGTTTTTTCTTTTAACAGGAATAAATACTTTCAAATATGGGGATCAGTATGTTCATTTTAATGTCAGCATTCCGACGTAAGTTTCTCATAATATGTTGCAGGGTTATTTATAAACTGTGTTTTCCTTTGTACTACTGCATGCTTATGTTTCATATGTATATTTAATGGTTAATTAGCATTTAAAGGGCCTTTATTTGATATCATGGTAATTGGTATCGGACAATACATGTGACTCATATCATGGTCTGAAACAAAACTGAACCGAATCATGTTTTACATAAATTGCAGCAGCATCAATCTTGATACATTTTGATGAGTCTGAATTCATTCTGATGAATTGCACTTTCCCCTTAACTTTGTTTAGTTCGTCATTTTTTCTTGTCAATTTAATTTATGACTTGAATCTTGAATCATTTTGAAGTCCTTGTATATGTATCTTGGTTTTTAACAATTGTTACGTTTTTATCAACCATATCTCTTACAAGTTACAATAAGAATCAATTCACAATTCAGAAAATGGATCTCTTGATTCGTGATTTGGTTTTCTGTTCAGTAACCATGTTAGAAATGTTTTTACAGAAACCTGACAGAAAGACAGCGTGAATTGATCGAAGAGTTTGCCAAGGAAGAGCAAGAGCAATCAGATAAACGAAAAGCTGCTTCGGCTTCTAGTTAAAAATATTCAGAGCTTCCATTTCTCATTATTTATTTAGTACTTACCAAAGTCATGATCAACAAGGTGGGAACCCACTTGCTGATAAAGTTTTGCAGGAGCATTAATTAAGGGTTCACTGTTTTAGTATGGCCCCTTCCGCTTGAAGAGTATCATAAGTGATGTTCACAATTCAAATTATAAAGGTTAGAACTTAGAAATATAATATTCTCATATGCTTGTGCATCTGTAGAATTCCAGTTAATGTGTACATATTCTTTCTAAACAGAAGTTGTGCAAGTCTCACTCAGTTTCCCAATTCTTTTTGTACTTTCATTGCAACCTCATCTGCGGCCTATAGCTAAAATTAGGAGTAGATGGTTTGTGTCAAGACTGAGGATTGCTATAA
This sequence comes from Medicago lupulina, assembly GCA_958299785.1. Classification (NCBI taxonomy): domain Eukaryota; kingdom Viridiplantae; phylum Streptophyta; class Magnoliopsida; order Fabales; family Fabaceae; genus Medicago; species Medicago lupulina. Next base: position 61,847,644 of record OY283142.1, on the reverse strand, counting down.
ATAAATTCATAAGTGGATACATGTATGAATAATATACTTTATCATTTATGTTATCATATTCTGTTTATAATTATTTTTTATAGTTTGGTATGCCTTTAAAGGTTAGTTGAACTAGAACTTATAGATAACGCCATTCCCTCGTAGCTTGTTTTAATCTCGCCTGTGTAAATTTACAGTGCACAAAAACAAGGATTAAACTTGAGTATAAAAAAGTCGGAACAATGTGAAGTTAAAAGAAGAGTTTTGACTGATTATTTGTAAAGTACTAACTAGTGTGTTTAAGAACATTTTAACTTTAACTTATCCAAGTGATTGTGTAATCTAGATAGTTTACGTTGTCAGTAGAATCTGTACCATTTAAAGTTCAATGTTATCTAGGTTGTGAAAGTGTCAATTGGTGCTAGTTATTATATTAATTTCTACATATATCGTCCAATGCACTTCTAGACACAATAGTCAAAGAAATTGTACAAACGAAGACAACTGAAAAAGCGAAAGACAAAAAAACCAAAATAGCAAAATGTAGGGGGGGGGGGGATTTAAGTTACTGGCCTCCAAAATAATTTAAGTTACTGTATATAGTCAAGCCTCCAAAAGTCCAAAATCAAGGACATTGTTTACTGATATAGATAAAGATTCACATTATATAGTCTGGCCTTCAAAACCAAGGGCATAGCTTGGTGGAAAAATCTATGTTTAGAACATGAAGCACGAATTGGTCACTGATTATTGCAACTTACAAGACGTGAACAATTTCCAGCACCTTGAAGTAGCTTACACATGCTCCTTTTTGTCTTTTAAACAAGTACTAATGCGATTTTATAAGTGTGAAACTGCACGAGGACAAGAACAAGTACTTATTAGCTTGAACCGTTCCATTCGTCATAGAACTCTTTGACAAACTCCTCCGTGAACTTGTGCCTTCTCTCGGCCCTCCTTTGCCCAGCCTGAAATGGATAGCTTAAATCAAAACTCCTTGACAGATTTAATACATAGGGATATATTTCTTGACAAATCTTATGAACGTAACATATAAACGTATTTTTTCAAAGAATGCAGCAGATAAATTTGGAACATGAAAAGAAACGAAAAATATATGCTTAGTCTTTTTTGGGAGAAAATTTGATAAGGTAAATAGAATTCTAGTAGAGGTGTACCTTGGTTTTCATCATATCTTTAAGCTTGAGGAGCTTCTCATGAAAATGGTTAATTGTACTTTGTTCCTCTTTGTTCATGTATTTTTCCTTAGATAGATCAGATCTTGGCAAAATAGCAGGATCATGCAGCGCCCTCTTCTTACTCCCGCCAAACGTGAAGCAACGTGCAATTCCTAATATTGAAGGCAAACAAAGAGATTAATTTAAGTATATCACGTTTTCATTTGAAGTGTTGGTGCTACATAGCCTCGAAGAGCTGTCGTAATTCTGCATTCAAAAGGAATTATTCCCCATTTTCCAGCAATAGGATATACAGACTTATATCAAATACCTATAGCACCAATAGCATCAAGCCTATCAGCATCTTGGACAACACCAAATTCTGGACTCCATTCAGTAGCTCCTTTTCCTGTCACCTCCTCCTTAAAACCTGAATATTGGAAGCAGCATCAACAATGAGTAATTTCCAATAAATAAGCATGGAGAAGTTGCAAACAAAGTGGCAGGAATAAGTTACTGTTAAGAACACAAAAACAATTAAACAATTCAAAGACGCGCCAGCTTTTGGAAGGAATTATACAAAAGATAAGAGAAGGGTATGAACTACGATCATATGGGATAGTACTCGTATTCTTTATAAAATCTAGGATAGTTTTAAAAATCTTTATTATTTTGAGATGTTAGTGTTCTTGAGAAAGGAGACATTAAAAGATAAGGATGATTCATTATATTCAATCGAGATTTTCAGCTAGCATGACTATCAGGTAATACTAAAAAAATACAATACTGTAAGAAATCATGAGAATTATATTTACTGAAATCAAGTTGACAATTATATTTACTGAAATCAAGTTGACAATCAACCCTAAACTTTGAAAAGGAAATAAAAATGAAAAATGAGAAGCCAAGAAACAGATTTTATTATCATTATCTGAGATCATTGATCAAAATTAAAGATGATTTACTAGCTTTGCAATTCATGTCAAAATGTTTCCCTAAACTAGTACTTGAAATAGTATTAATTTTAATTACTAAAGAACAACAAAGGTAAGTGTAACTCTTATGTAAAATCTTGTACCTTACATTAATTCTTGAGATTATATCAATTTCAATTGAAGAACATAAGTAAGAACATAGGCAAGAAAGTTTTAGTTTTTTTACCAACTTACCCATTTCTTTGATGATCTTCAAAATCTTTGATTTCTTGTTCTCCTCAACTCCCTCTTCCTCAAGAAAATTTTCAACAGTTTTTTCTTCAGATGGATCCCTAAAAGACAGTATTAGCTCGTATGAGGAGAAGAGGAAAAAAATATGAACAAAATGAAAAACAAAAAGAAGAAATTCGTAAAACCAACCAAGCCTTGGGGCTGGCTAACAACACCACATGTGTACTCTATGAATGAAATAAAGACAAACATGAGTCAACAAAGATGAATTAATCAGGGTATATTTATATTTACTAACCTCAGGTATTTGTAGTCACCTGCAGTTATCGACAAAAGTAAATTTATTAGCGAACTGCAATTTGGTACTTACTATTTAACAAAAAAAAAAAAAAACACACGCATGGATACACGGACAAAAAATTTGCCTACAATTATAGTTGATTACCTATATCATGGAGCAGTGCAGCAAGCTCTACCTAAAATGGAAAAATGAGAATGAGGCGACCATATGAAGGTTAAAAAGATAATGGTAATGTAGAAATAGGAAGAAGGTAGGATAGTTACAATTTCCATGGAATGCGGATCAGAAGAAAGGCCTTCCTCGGTAGCAAGGGAGAGAGCAAGGTCACGAACCCTCCAAACATGTGCTGCATCATGAGAAGCATCATTCCCTTTCATCGCTTTCTCAACCAACGCCTCAGCCTTTCTTATTGTCTCTTTCTTTTCCATCCTCTCTCTTGTTACAACGCCTGAAACTGCACACCTCGCTCGCAAAATATATGATCTTCTACTATCTTCACAAAATAACAAATTGCACCCTAGTCCATGAAACATTTAGAACTGTCAATTAAGCCAAGCTAATCCAACTCAACTCTACTTTGACCCATGTTTGTCAAAAAGTAATCAAAAGCTAAACCAAAAGCTGGTTTCAAATTATACAAAAACTATAACAAAAAAGTACTTGATCATGAAGCTAAGAAGTGGGCCGCAGTTAAAACTTAAAACTTAAAAAAGCAAGTACTTTGTCATCAAATTAACAAGTTCTTTATTAGGTATCTACTCCAAGTTGAACAAAGTGTTGTAAAATAACAGTTATAGCGTAATTTGAACAGTAGGGAGTCAAATACCAGCAGAATTTGAACAAAATGCTATTTTCTGCAATCCTTAAACTAGAGGGATCACTTCATGAGGTACAAATTAACAACAAAAACATCATATAGGGGAGTTTGATACCATACATGCCTGCAGAATCGTGAGTAAAATAGAATTCAGTGACATACTTGAATTCACAGTAAAGTAGTTTGTCTTCCTATGTATGTCGATGTTTCCCACTCCAGTCAACAAAAACGCAACTTTAGTATCCTGTAGAAAATAAAGTATAAATCAAAAGCCTTCAGGATGTTTGTATCATTACAATCAGAATGAAAGGCCATAAAAAAAATCACATCTAAATGGAATGTGGAAATGATATTGGCAACATTTAAACATGAAATGAAATATAAAAAAATAACTAGGACTAATGGCAATGTTACATACCCACTAGATTATTACCTTTGTCCCTAAATATAAGCCCGATTATAAATAATTAGTTACCTTAATTATTATTAGTTTTTCTCTAAATATACCCCTAATTAACACTACTAAGTTGTTTTGGGAAGATGAACAATCAGAGTAGGCCAACTTGTCAACGGAGCGGGTCAGTCACTAGCTAAATCCTAATACATTGAATCAGGGATGCTGCGTATAACTAGGGGTGGGAGAAAAAACTGAAAAACCGAACTGACCTGTTGAACTGAACCAAAAAAAACCTGAACTATTACTAACAGTTCTGAATTTCAGTTCAAAAACAGTTTAGTTCCATTTGAAACAGTTTGGTTCAGTTCAGTAACTAAGATACGATTTCGTTTTTTTTAATTTTTCAACTGTACCATTAATAACAGTTCGGTACAATTCGAAACAGTTCAGTTCGAAACAATTTAGTTCAGTTTGAAATACAAAGAGTTCAGTTCAATTATTTTAAATTTAGCAAACAGTTCAGTTTGGTTTGGTTCAGTTTTCATCCCAAACCGAACCATGCCCACCCCTACATATAACATCTAAATCGCCCATTCCGAATCCCAGGTGACACAACCCTAATCAAGGTTTTCAAGACCCCTTAAACCCTAATTTTCTACCCTAAAACCTCACATTCTAACTTGATTGTCGAAGTGTGTTTGGAATTGGATATCCCATTTTGTCTATAATAACAAAACAACTTATTCACATAAACAAGCTATTGGTAAACAAAATTAGCATAGCAAAAGTGATTATTTTGCACAGAAAGAATAATATAATATAAAACAGAGCCTTTAATTTAATAATCGAAATCCACAATGAATTTTACCTTACAGACAGAAAGCATAGAAGTGGTAACAGTGTGACGTAGGATGCAAAACAAAACGCAGGAACCTTTGACTGAGAGAAACTAATGAATGAATAATGAAAATACCTCATGAGGTTTTATTGAAGAGTGGGAAAGTGTGATTAAAACCATGAAATAAAATATAAAAAAAAAATTGAAAAAAAAAAATTATTATTATTATTGTGTTAGTTTACGATTATTTTACGCATCATTTCAACTATGAGTTTTTTAAAAACCATTTTAATTGTGAAATGTCACCTCAATTAATCTACTAACAATATATCTACTAACGATATATCTACTAACGATATATGAAAGTTGAAATACAACAAAATTTCATAATCGTCCTCTTTACAACTCATGATATCCTTAATTTCATGTGCATAATTGTAATTTTGCAAAATTTAATTTAACTGTTTTTAAGAATAAATAAATTATAGATAATTGTCATCACAACTGTAACTAATTTTCATGGATAACTATGAAATTAATTAATTTGTTAAAAAAATTACAGATAATGGCCAATTTCTATAATGAGTGCGATGTAAATATTTAACGGTGCTTTAGAAAAACAATACACAGATGCTGATATTTTGAAAATAGTCACAAATTTTTCAAATTTTATCATATCGACTATCACTTATCATTAAGTAAAAAGTTTAGTCCGCATTTATAAGCTTATAAAATCCTCAATGAGTGCAATGCAAATATTTATCGTTGTTTTAAACATAAAATAAAAAGTTATTTAATAAAAACAATACATTGATGTTGATATTTTGAAAATAGTCATGAGTTTTCAAAATTTTATTATATCGATTTTCTCATATATGTATATAAAAATTTATTGATGCATATATAAGCACATAAAATCTGTAACGGGTGCGGTGCAAACATTGAACGTTGTTTTGCATATAAAATAAAAAGTTATTCAATAGAAATACTATATTAATTTTTATATTTTGATGATATTAATGAGTTTCCACGATTTTATCATATTAACTTTCTCATATATTTACATAAAAATTTGTTTCTGTAGGTAAAACGCATAAAATTTACAACGGGTGCGGTGCAAACATTGACCGGTGTTTTGCATATAAAATAAAAAGTTATTTAATAGAAACTACATTGATGTGGATATTTTAGAAATAGTCGTGAATTTCTAAAATTTTATCATATCGATTTCCTCATATATGTACATAAAAATTGATTTATCCATATATAAATACCTAAAATCGGGAACAGGTGCGGTGCAAACAATGAGCGGTGTTTTGCATATAAAATAAAAACTTATTCAATAAAAAAGTATATTAATATTTATATTTTGACAATATTAATGAGTTTTCATGATTTTATCATATCATCTTTCTCATATATTTACATAAAAATTTGTTTTTGCAAATAAAACACATAAAATCTACAACGGGTACGATGCAAACATTGAACGGTGATTTACATATAAAAGAAAAAGTTTTTTAATAGAAACTACATCGATGTTGATATTTTAAAAATAGTCATGAGTTTTAAAAAATTTATTTTATTGAATTTCTCACATATGTATATCAAAATTTGTTTTCGGTTACGTAAGAAAATAAAATCCACAATATACGCGATTCAAATATTTAACATAATTTTCTATATATAAGAAAACAATATTCAATAGAAACATTATATTAATGTTGATAATTTTTATTTAATATTTTTATACATTTGACTATATTAACAATATAATTATTTTTAATATGATTACCGCAATGTTACGTGACCCGTGCGGAAGCACGGGTCTATTACTAGTTGAATATGAAAACACATCATTACCTATACATGTAAAATAGTTATATTTCTTCAAAAAAAATGTAGAATAGTTATACATTAATTATATTCGTAAAAAAAAAAAAAAAAGTTATACATTAATAGGGCAATACCAAAAAAAAATGTCCCAAAATTGAAATTGAAGATTTTTTGTTTGGCGGACAAAACTTTTCCGTGAGTTTTTCTTACTTTCTTTTGATACGATTCTTAACTTAATTAATGATGATTTCCTCGATCACAAAATTTTCTAAAAGTTTATTAGTATAACAAAAGAAATTTTATATTTAACTAAAGGGTGTTGCTAACCAGTACATTCCTGTCAATTGTTAAGAAATCTATACATAAAAATTTTATCTTAGAAAAAAGATGTTATTTTTTATCAAATAATTATTACACAACTTTTTCATAAAAAGTTACTTATTTTGAATGCTTAACCACATCCGATCACTAATATAAACAAAAATTCACTTTTTAGATACATTCAATAAATGATATATATGGCATGTAATAAAGATTACATATATCATTAATTAAATATATCTTCTTTTTTTTTTGAAGAAGCTAAAATGGATTAAAATTAAAAGCTTGACAATTTCAGCACAAGGAGTGCCGAAAATCCAGCTGAAAGAGTATCAATTACAGTAAAAACAAACGGGGAACAAAATTAGGAAGTAACCACAAAATAGAAAGCTACCCTGTTACATAATAATTCTCAAGCAAGGTAAATGATTTAACCACCATGAATGGTAGGAATAAACAAAACTAGGACGATTTGCTTTCAGCCACCAGTAAGATTGAAGTTTAACCTTATCTAACAATTGATTTATCGAAGCTTCTGTTTAGTGAAAAATCCGAGCGTTCCTTTCAAGCCAAATCACCCATACACAAGATAACCATATAAAATGAAAAGCTGAGCGATTGTTATTGGAGAGGCCTCCTAAGGTGCCAAATTGATATAAATGGTCTTGAACATGTTCCGGAAACACTAAATGGTAACTAAGCCAATGGGAAATACTGTACCATAGTTTACCAAAAAATTCACAAGATAGGAATAAGTGCTTTGCATCCTCCATCATACCGCATCCACCCACGCATAACTGAGCATTTGGAAGTAAAATGTGTCTTTTAATTAGATTGTCCGTTGTTGGTAATCTATCTCGCAACAGACGCCAAGCAAAGAGACTAATTTTCAGAGGCACTTCCTTGTTCCAGATTTTTGACATGTGAGTTGCTGACAAGTTGTTGCTGATTGGTGTCAACATATGGTTATAAGCACTTGTGACGTTATAAGTTCTGGAAGCATGTAAGTGTCAAATCCACCTGTCATAATGATTAGGCTGCAAAACAATATTAGTTAAAATATCGCAACACTCCCGCAATATTAGTTAAATATATCTAAAAAGTTGAATTTTGCTTATATTAATAATCGGAGGATGTATGTCCTTAAGGCAATAGTTAGCATTCTCCTTAACTAAATTCCATATAAAAAGCACATAAATAAGTACACATAAATTTTTAGTTTAGAAGTCTGACCATAAGAAAAGTTTGTTTTTACTTTTCATTTAATTTATCGGTGGAATTTATTGTTACAACAATAAATCCTAATTTGTGCATGATGAACAAAATAAACAACTTGATTGAAGATTGGACACGTCCAATCCAATTTTAATTAGAGAAATGTTATTTGAATAATTATTTAGTTGCTGAACAACATATTTCTATATTGTATAAAAACAATTTAGTTTTTTATTAGTTTAATCTATATTTTCAAGTCAAATCAATAGTTATAAATTATGCATTGTATACGGTTGTCAAATAAGTTGTAAAATTTTGGTTGTTTAAATTATGGGTGTTTATGGTGCGGTTTGATTCGATTTTGAGATTAAAAGTCATCCGAATCGTAAGATATAAAACATGCGGTTTAGCTTGATTCGGTTGACTTTTAAATAAAATTTGAATCAAACTAAACCAAACAAATGCGGTTTTGGTTGGACCGGTTTTGTTAGACAATACAATTTTTTTTATTTCCTTCATTAAAATCAAGTTAAAATGGTAAAACACAACATATTTCCGGCAATATTTTCAACAATGTTTGAAACTTCATAAATCATTACAATTTCATTTTTATTCAACAATGTTCCCAACTATATAGATCAAATTGAAAACGTGGGAAAAGGTAATCTTATTTTATAAGAAACACAAAAGACCAAGATTTTATCATTCTCTAAAAGTTCAAGGAGCACATAAAAACATTTTTAAAATAAAAAAATAAAGAAGAAACTTAATAAGAAAAATAACATGTTATTTTATAAAAGTTTCCATTGGGTTTATATGAGTATTGGTCTATGTTATATATATTTAATCGGTGTTTTTCTTATGGAAAATGCTTCTTATCACGAGAAAATATCACGCAAATTTATCCCGAACTGTTTACTGTAGCAGAACCCTCTTTTGCATCCCACCATCCTTTTTTTAGCATTGGACTAATCTAACGTTGGAAATTATTCTTGATAAATTTGTTGTGTTGTATGTCGGGACATATATCACTGTTGATTTTGCGGTTTGATTTGATTTAGTTTGGTTGCTAAAATAAAAACCTTAAACCAAACCAAACTATGCGGTTGAGTACAAAAATGATCTAATTATATTTGAACCAAATGCAGTTTTTTGTGTTTTCGACTTGAATTTGTTCATTTTGCAGTTTTTCTATTGGATTGTTTTTCAGATATCATTCCTCTTTCAATTTCATATACGAATTGGAGATTGAATAATTTTTGGTCAATAGTCCACTTATTTCAAACCAAACTCCACTAATTAAAAAACTTACGGGTTTATTTTCCAAAAAAAAAAAGAGATTTACTTTTTCCTCCCTATGCATTTCCTCGCGCGCCTTATTTTTTTTTCCAAAATTACCCTCGGGGCATTCCGGATTATATAATCCGGAATGCACCAGTACACAGAATTGGAACAGATACAGATTTGCATGTCATTGTGGTTTTTATCATTGTTTTCAATCATCATATATGTATGTATGTATAAAAGGCAATTAACTTAAATATTATATCAAAAAATTATATATATCATTATACCAAAAAAGAGTTGAATTTATATCATTACACATTTCACCTAATGATATACATTTCAACTAAACTAATGATATATATCTAATCTATGGTGCCGAAAGATCAATGGGACTATCATCCACTTCAACCTTCACACCAGGAGCAGGACCAGTACCAGAACCAACCCTCACATCGGGATCAAGATTTTCAATAATGTATAATTCTTCGTCATCTTCTATCACCTCTACACCCGCCGCCCGAATTATCTATCAGGCCAGCTGTCTGCATCCGCTCGATGGTATTGTCTCCAAAGACCGCAAGTGGGAGGAATCAGACAACCATCCTTCAAATCCAATGCCATAAAATGGTTGTCATTCACATATGCCACACACATCAACGAATCGATACTTGGCGGCGGCGGTGGCGGACCACATAGAGGGAAATAGGTTTCTGATTTTCCAATGGACAATACAACAACTGTTTGGTTGAATTTCTGTGCGATGAAGAAACCCATATTCAGCATGGTCATCCATTTATCCCGTGGTGCATTCCCAATACCGCCATAGGATAGAGCGTTTGAGACCTCATTATACCGCTTATCACCATTAATCATCCTCCGATAGCGGGCATTTTCTACACCGGCAAGCTCTTTGTAAAGGTTGTACCGGGCTATTTGGTGATCATCAACACTCAAGTTACGTAGGACCGCAACTGCTCGGAACCCACAATGGCCATCACCTGGCACATCTCTAACCTTCTCAATAAAGTCATGCATCCAAATTGGGATTTGGTCTTTGTGTGGTATGTTGACTTTAACGGGTGTTGGCTTCTTCGGATTTTTTGGAATTGGCTTAGGAGGAGTAGGAGACATGTTGCTTTTCCGTGCACTCTTTCTACTTGTCCCTGTTGAGTTTGTCTGTAAACCCCGTGTCTGTTGTTCCTGGGAGTCAACAATCTCCCAAAGCGAAGGGGACCGCTTTGTCGATCGAATGATTTGCTTATCTTTCTTTGGAGCTCCTTTGGTCGTGGCCTTATTTGGCGGTGGACACATAGAGGTGGTCTCTAGTAAAACAAACTACCAAAATTGTTCTTTTAGATGCAACTTCATGTTGTAATCGGCGTCCTTGAATCGAGCCTACAATGTGTAAAAAAAACTGTCATCGTTGGTGGAAAATAGACAGAAACATGCATTCTGGTCTGTGTACTGATAGAGTCCGGATTATGAAGTCCGAAACTTCCCGATACACCCTTTGCATGGGTCTTGAATGCACTTGCATGGGGCGTAAATGATACCATCCGGATTATATAATCCGGATTACACCAGTACAAGAAATTAAAACAGAAATCCTCTGGACAGAAGCTAAAGTAACACAGTTTTTAAAAAATATGCCTGAAGAATATGTCATTCTGGCAACAGAGAGATGTCCGCCTTCTTAACCTTCGGGTCAACCTCGTACTCGAACCTCAACCTCTTCCAATGAGTGTGAATTTCCTCCAAACGTATGGCGGTGCCGTTCTTGATCTTTAAAGCAATCATACACGCACACGGTAATCCGTAAGTGATCAAACTCAAACAACCATATTTTGATTTATCCGTACCAATTTCAAGTGCTTTATTATACTCCAAGACGAGATGATGCAAAGCTTCCCTTGAAATGTTTCAGATCAACCTAGACCACAACACCTTTCCTTTGAACCGATGTTCAAGCATGATAATGCTCGTCTGAAACGAAGCATGTATTGCGGTATGTTGCAACTCTAGCATTTCACGAACGGATTTCCAGTTTGTACTAAAATCACCCATACTACTACTCATATACTTTTTCAACCGAGCGTGTGCAGATTCAACTCTGTTTGTCATAGTATTCCCCATATGAAGGTTTTTGTCAACCCAAAACCTCACAAACTTCTCCTTAACCGAATCAAAAATTGTCTTTTCAACATAATCCAAAAACTTAGGAAATTTTGCGCATACAAATTTGAACTGGGTCCAATTATCAATATATGCTTCCTCCGTTTCAGAGTCCACAATATCCAACCATGCAGCCATCACTGTCTTCACCACCGAAGGAGCCTTGATCACTACTCCATTCTTGTGATATGAGCACAAGAATGGGGTAGTAGCATCAGGGAAAACCTTTCCCACATCATTGATCAAAGCATTGTCCCGATCAGTGACAACTACTTTAGGATAGAGATCTTTAGAATGCAACATCTCACGACACCTCTCAAGAGCTCAATTAACGTTGTCTTGCCTCTCAGACATCATATAAGCAAAAGCAATAGAGAAGGTTTTCATGGTAGACGTGTTACCCACAAACTCAAGTAATGGAAGACGATACCTGTTTGTCTTGTACGTGGAATCCAACACAAGCACCGTGGAGAACATATTAAACAACTTGATAGAATCCGGATGTGCCCAAAAAACGTCACTGACAGCATCAGAATCATGATACTTTCTACAATGAAACACGTAACCATTATCGACCAAAGACTTCAAGAGATGTTGCATGTCATTCCTCGTACCCCTAATGGACCGCCTATACATGTGAGTTGCATTATAAACGTGTTTGATAGTAGTTGAAGTGGTACGGTTCCTCTTCCGTAAGTTGGTAAGCATTTTCCTCGAAGGAATGTTTGAATCCACCATCTCTTGAAGGTGAACACGCTCATTTGGGTTTAGACGACCGACGGTTTTATGACCTTTCAACACATCTGTCATTTCATGGTTGTGTCTACCATCACCAACTTTGAGGCTCCAATCACCACCAGTCAACAAGTAACCTCTCAGCCGAAACGGACACTCGCATTTAACCGAACCAGCTATCTCGCGCCGACTCCTTCTCTTGTACTCGGTGTATGAACTGCCCCTTTCACATATCAAAGTAACAAATGTGCTTCTTCCATTGCCACTGTCATCAGATTTACCAATAACAGTGGAAAAACCGAGCTTCCTAGATTTCTCTCGAACCCACTCCAACAAATCATTCCGTGTTGGAAACTTCTCTTTAGTGGTAAACAGTTCTCGCTGATCAATACAAACAACAGGAATAGGAGGAGGAGCATCCTCTACTTTCGCATCGCCTAAACAAATTTCAAGTTTCGGTGGTGGCGGTGGGGGATTCTCGAATTTGGCATTTCCGGAATCGATGCACATCTTTAAGTAAAAGGACCGGCAACACGATAGGATGTTTAATCTCAGCTGGATCGTCATTTGGGGCATCAACCGGAACAACCATAACTTAAAATAGTGCCAAGCATAGTCAGAAAATGAACACAGTTTCTGTATTGGTGCAGTCCGGATTACGTAATCCGGAATACATGAATTTAGTCCGGAACGTATTTTTCGGATCCGTTCAGTACAGATCATATGACGTGACCAAAAGAAAATCGCCTAAAAAACGAATGGGGGAAGGTTTATATACACATTACCTTTGCATTCAGATGAAAATGATGATGTTAACCCCCAGATTGCTGCTCCAAACCATATTTTCGCCCTAAATGATATGTTTTTTTAGAGGTGTATGGAGTGTTTGTGATAAAGGGCTTGTGCTTCAGCTACGTTCTGGACGACTATATATAACCTAGCATTCCGGATTTCATTTTCCGAAAAAAAAAACGTCTATATTTCCTGCTCGCTTCAAATACAGGGCGTCTAGAGTATATAATCCGGAAAGATCATTATGCTGTCCGAATTATATTTTCTGAAACATCCTTCACCCTGAACATGTTCAAGTTTCAAAAATTACATGGCGCAACGTCCTCTTCTGATCATTTCGAAAAATATTATCTTGAAACTTTCTGGATTATATAATCCGGACAAGGGGTATTTTGGTCAAAATCACAGGGCACGCGAGAAGGCCATAGGATGGGAAAAGTAAAACTAAAAAAAAAAACTTACAGGTTTATGTAGGGTTTAATTCAACTACACAAATGATGCTCCCTAGTACCCACCTTGCTCGTCGATCACTCTTTCACCCCAACTACTCCGTACACATCTCTCTTTCTCTCTCTCTCTTTTTTTTTTTTTTTTTTTTCACTCACATTTTTGTTTCTATGAATTATCATGGTTTAATATTTTTGCAGGTATATCAAGTACTGTTCCAAAAGGGTTATAGGTCATGTAATTCATCATCTAGTCTTATTGCTTGTTGCTCACCAGACGGTAGGTAATTTTTTTAGGGGTGAATAATGCAACATTTCGGTCCATGAATGTGTAACGTGCTGTTATGCCATCCTTAAATGTATCAATATATTGCAAATACATCTCAAGTGTAAGTGTATTTGTAATTTTATGGACTAAATTGACTAAAAAAAAATAATATTTGACGACCAAAATGTGAAACAAAAACACACATTTCATAACCAAAATGACTAATAAAATAAAATATTCGTGTTGAATTTTTTGTTATACTTTTCTATTATATGATTCTTATCTCCTCCTTCCTCTTGGCCATTTGCAGTTAATTTGAAGAACTGGTTGCTATTGAGAGCGGATAATTCATATTTGGGGACTTCTAGATCAATCCATGGGTCAGGTATAAATTATTAATTAAATCATGCAGCGTCTAATGAATTGGATATAGATATGATATATATGATAGAATGTTATGGCGTCGTTTACGACCCCACTTAGTAGGATAAAGCTTGGCTGTTTTGTTGTGATGTGTTCGATGTACCTTGAAAGTTCAGGCATTTTTCGAATAAAGTTGTTTATGGTCTCATGCATGTAATAACTCCCAAACTATTTTACAGCGTCATTGGCAAGAAACTATTATGATGTTCTTGGTGTGAGTAAGCATGCAAGCTCTTCCGAAATAAAGAAAGCTTACTATGAGGCAGGTTTTTCCTTAAAATTGTCAATATACATGAATTTAGGTATTGAAATATGGGTTTCTGCGTCTTTCTAAGTTACTAGCCTAGCCCGTTGCATAGTTAAACTCTGTTGATTTGCTTAGTCTTTAACATAATAATAAAGTAATCACAATATTTTGTAAATGAAACTTTTATGATGTCAGATGAGGAAGAGTTTGATTTATTTCGAGTTACTTTGAGATTTTTTTATTTTTTTATAGAATGACATTTGCATTTTATGATGTTGAGTTGTGTTTTATTATATGCATTCTGGTTTTCAGATTATACAGCTTGTATTATATTCATGGCTGCATAAACACATGCTATGTTACACTATTTTAAAATGTTTTAGTCCCCTTACCCTTTCTCGACATGAAATTGTTAAGTACGGCTGGTTGGCATATGAATTGTCCTTCTAAATTATTTTGTATCTTTCTATATTTTCTTTTTGTTTCTCATTTCCTCCATATTCTGCAGCTTGCAAAGAAGATCCATCCAGATACAAATAAAGATGATCCTGAGACTGAAAAGAAGTTTCAAGAAGCTACAATGGCATATCAGGTGTACTATTGTTGTTTTTGTTTGTCATACTACTCAGAGCCAGATATCTATCTTAAATAATCAGAGTCTAATGAGCATACACTGTCACTGTAAAACAGTTTTACATTGACATCCAATGCAGACTACCATTTTTCCATGGCATAGTCATACCACTATTTTCAAAATATCATTACAAAAGTGGGGTGATGTGGCAAAATAGCAGATTTTCATCGGATGTCGGTGGAAAGTTGTTTTACATTGACAGTGCATATCCCTTATTAAATCCATATCCCAAATTAACTGACTGCTTGTATATTTCCCTTTTACTGTCTGTAGGTTTTGAAGGATGAGGTAAAACGTAAAGAGTATGATCAGGTATATATCTTACTAGCTATTTTCTTGGAAACTGGTGAATATTTTGTTGTATCTAATGAATGGAATATATAGCAGGATAAGTTCAAGTGAATTCTAATGAATGAAAAAAGTGTATTGTAATGTGAATTGTAACGCATAGGGAATTGTATGATTTAAGTTGCTGGCCTTTGTTTCATGGAAAACTAGAAATTTATATAGAGCTAATTATTAGAAAAAGAAAGATGGATGGCATGGGAGTAGAAATGCTTAGTGTTAGTAATAGGCCTCTTATCGCTGATGATCTAAGTAGCTTCTTTATGTAGCCGCTATGAAACGGGACAGTAGTTAGTAGTTATAGTATTTTATGTAATTATAAATAGAAGTAGTTTAGGACAGAGGCAGGGATTGGGTTATTTGTCAATAGATTTGGTATGGGAAAGACTAGGCTCTCTAAGTCCTAGAGGTTTGTTTAGTTTCCTGCAGTTTTTATTGCAGTTTGTGTCAGTTTATAATTCTCTCTATTTCCTGTAACTGCCTCTGTTGGACAGGTTCCACTGAGAAGAGCAATAACATCCGTGTACGTTCAGTCTGTGCATTCTGAATACTACCATATTCTATCACGAAACTCATTTTATTTTTGCTTTCTCATGGTCACTTCTTTCTATGTTGACATTTTGCCTTTTCTTTAGGTGGAAAGAAGAAAACTTAAATAGTAAGCATAGTAGAATGCTAGAAATTTTAAAGGTCTACAACCGCATGTCTTATTTCGTTCAAAAATAATGTACGTGTATTTGTTTCTATGCCTGTGAGTGAATTGTTGCTTTCTCTGTAGTATCTACTGCCTTTTTCATTTGATTCACTTTAATTTGTCATGAATGTGTAGGTTGGACATGATGCCCATGTAAACCAAAAAAGCACTGGTTTCGAAGACGAGCCTGACTTTGATCCTCTCGACTATGTAGTGGCTTACTGTTTTCTTCTCTATTTTACCAATCAAGCTTGCAGAAGATATTTATTTTTCAATTATGTTAATACTTACATAAATAGATATAATTTTTTATCATTTAACTGTTAAATTCATACTTGTAAAAAAAAACTGTTAAATTCATATTTTGTGAAAGCCATACAAGCAGACCCTAAGTAATCCAACAACAACCATATTTTTAGTTTAGTAAAAATGAAAAATGATATTTTTTTTTAACATTTGTACATATGTATGTGCTGAAATTCGCAGTCACATCTTTCCATTTAATTTAATTGAACTATATGTTTGGTCACGTATCAGTTTCTTGTTTTTTAATTGTAAGCTGATACACTTGGCTCAGTGCATGTTATTTATAAATATGTTGCCTGAATCTGTGTTTTACAAATTATGTAGTTTTTTTTTTTGTTAAATATAAATGCTGTAAAGCTCTGTATTGTGATCAGCATACTAAGCATGCTAAGTGATTGTTCAACGTGATCAGAATATTTTCAACTATGATCGGCATATTTTTAATCAGAGGATTGGCGGAGAGAATGTCACGGTTTTTTTCTTTCTTTGTATTCAGACATTATAAAGCATGCTAAGTTATTGTTTGATGAAAACCATGATAATAATCTTTCTTATCACAGACTATCATTGAAGTATCTTTTATGGAAGCTATTCAAGGGTGCACCAAAACTCTGTCATTTTGGGCAGATGTGTTTTGTAATGCTTGTGTTATGCGTTTAATAAACTATGAATTGTCAACCTTCACTGGTATTTTGTATTCAGTTAGCCTTGAATTCTGACAAGTCGATGCTTCTTGAAATTAACACATCTCCAACTTGCCGAACTGTTTCAGGTGGGAGTGGTGTTCCTCCTGGTACAAAACTTGAAACTTGTAAGCGATGTAAAGGATCAGGAAAGGTCAGTATCATGCTAGAATCAATTCGATTCTTGTTACATGCTTGAGAAGCGTTGTTCAATTGATAATTTTTGAGATTTCCAGGTAATTTTACAACCTGTGTTTTTGGGAGTGAAGGGTCCTTGTATTAAGTGCAAGGGAACTGGAGAAATTTACTCGGTATCGTACAAACTGTCCTCTGAACTTTCTGTGTCTATGTAACTTGCTTATTGTTGTTCTTGTATCCATTTACAGTGCAGTCTGCAGTTATTAGTTTGGTCTACCCTTAAATTTTGAAAATAAAATCATAAATCATGCAATGAATGACACTATAGTCATTAATAAGTCATGTTGGATATTATACCTGGTAATTATTTTTGTTCAATCTTTTTGGAATGCATTGTTGTAATTTGTTATGTAGGACATGGTCATATGGCATACAAAGAGAAAAATGTTTAGAAATTTCCATGTTGATGTTCGACTATGAAAAGGTTTACTGATGTATGATTGTTTCCATTTGCAGGGATAGACAACAATAAGACCCTAAAGGTGGATGGAAGCGGTGAAGCAGATCCTGATGGAGATCATCCTGGTGATCTATATGTTACTATCAAGGTACTTCACTAGCTTTGAAGTCACTTCCAGTTTCATTATTTCTTTATATTTTAAAGCCAAGTCAATTATATTTTTTTCATCTATACTTTTTACAGGTTAGGGAAGATCCCGTTTTTCGCAGAGAAGGATTAGATGTTCACATGAATTCTGTTTTAAGTTTCACTCAGGTAATGTTTCATGAAGAAAATATTGAGCAAGGATTTTTCATGGTTATCTGTTAGGGTATTTTTGCAATCCTTGTGTGTTTAATTGTAGGCTTAATGTTTATAATTTTTTAGAATTATCTTGCTTATTATACATCATTTTTTCAGAAGAGTAAATATAAATTTCTGTCTCTTTTTTTGAAATGAGCAAATTTGTGATGACATATAGCGCAGGGAAAGAAAGTACACAAAAAGAAATCGGTAATGTTTGGATCCTCATAAAATGGTTTCCGTTGGCCTACACAGGTGGTGGGAAAAGCCACCAAAGACAAGTTCTCTGTCTCTCTGTCTCTTCCAATACTGCCCTCGTTTTTTTAGGCTGCATTTCTTGTAGCATTGCATGTGAATCTGGTGCATAACAATTTAAATCAATGGATCTCTTATGAATGTAAACTACAACTTAGGTCCCTTAAAGATTTGGTTGGGACGGAAATGGATTCTAATGGTGACCAGAAACTACGAGGAAAAGACGTGACAGGAAACAGTATAAAGAAAGATAGTAAAAAATGAGATAATTTTTTAGTTCTTTGGTAAAACAGAAAATGAATTGAGAGCAAGTTTTAAGCTTATATCTTCTCTTGTGTGATTGTGTGAAGAGAATACAGAAAAAGAAAGAAAAACCCTTCAAAATGACATAAATATCACAAATTAAAAATAAGCTGTGATAATGAAGTTGAGATGTCTAACTGGTATAATCCTTTGGTAGCATGCATATCTCTTGATCTAGTTGAGGACCTTTGTAGGAGCTACCACACTGTGCAAGTTTTGTTTGTGCTGGTTATCTTTTCATAATATTTTGGACCTTGAACATGTTGTTTTTTATTCATCTTGAACAACTAGTTGGTTGTTTGAGTAACATTTAATGATGTTATTAGTTATAATAATTGTAAACGAACTAAATAGTTGAAATTTTTCTTTTAAATATTTATTTCAGGCGATTTTAGGGGAAATCATTAAGGTCCCATCTTTAACTGGAAGTTTAATGATTCAGGTAAGCATTGCTGTACTCTTTCTAAATGTCTAACACTATTTTGGCTAAAATTCATGTGCATTCTGCAAAATATGGGTCTCGTTTCCTATAGTGAGACAGATTTTGAAAATGGTGGGGTGCATATGAATTTTAGGAAACTATAGAAAAAGTGACTTCTTTCATCAATCTTGTCTTGCTTTTTCATTTAACACTAACAAATCCTTTAAATTTCAAATATGGGGACCTATATATTCATTTTAATGTCAGCATTCCAACGTAAGTTTCTCATAATATGTTGGAGGGTTATTTATAAACTGTTTTTTTCTTTGTACTACTCATGCTTAGGTTTCATATGTATATTTAATGTTTAATTAGTAGTTAAAGTGCCTTTATTTGAAATCATGGTAATCGATATTGTATATTGGTTTGAAACAGAAATGAACCCAACCATGTTTTACATAAATTGCAGCAGCATCAATCATGATACATTTTGATGAATCTCAATTCCTTATGACGAGTCTGAATTCATTCTGATGAATTGCACTTTCCCCTTAACTTTGTGTAGTTAGTCATAAAATTATTACGTTTTATCTATATCTTACAATTTAATTTACAATAAGATTCAATGCATGATTTGGAAAAAAGGTCGTTTGATTCATGATTAGTTCTCTGTTTGAAATGTTTTTACAGAAAACTGACAAAGAGACAGCGTGAATTGATCCAAGAGTTTGTCATGGAAGGGCAAGAGGAATCGGATAAACGGAAAGCTGCTTCAGCTTCTTGTTAAAAACATTTGCAGAGCCTCCATTTAGTTAAACCAAGTCATGCTCAAATAGATGAGAATCCACTTGCTGATGAAGTTTTTGTAGGTGCATTCATTAAGGAGTAGATGGTTTCTTAAATCAATAATATACAAGTTTTTGGTCACACGTGATGTTCAAAGTTCAAATTATATAAGTTAGAACTTAGAGATCAATATTTTCATATACTTGTGCATCTGAAGAATACTAGTTAATGTTGTACATAAATTTTGTTTAACAGAAGTTGTGCAAGTCTCAAATTACTAATGCTTTTAGGTTGTAAAGACACCATCGTTTCCAAATTCCCTCTTGAGAGACCCCAACTCTGGAATCCAAACGATGTAATCTTATCGACCGGTAAACACATTCAAAGAAGCTCATGGTAGGTTACAAAATATTGTTAGTTTGGTAGTAAATTTTGCAACCTTTTTGGCTTTAAAATATAATGTGCGCTTCTCTTTGTTTTGGCTTAACCTGCCCACCCACAATCTACAAGACGAGACAATGCAAATGAAAGAATGAAACGAAAAGTTGAGGCTGAGTCTGAGAATGAAACGAAAAGTTGAGGCTGAGTCTGAGAGCTTAGTGGAGAGAACAAGTTTATAAATATTCTTCATATTCTAGCCGTTTGATT
This sequence comes from Medicago lupulina, assembly GCA_958299785.1. Lineage (NCBI taxonomy): Eukaryota > Viridiplantae > Streptophyta > Magnoliopsida > Fabales > Fabaceae > Medicago > Medicago lupulina. The sequence continues at coordinate 61,827,211 of OY283142.1, read as the reverse complement.
CATGGTCACATATTTGCAAGATAGTTCAATAATGTAAATAAAATGCATCAAAAGTGTTTTTTTTTTCAATTTTAGTTTTTTTCCATATTACTTTGGATCAAATCTCTAAATTTTATTTGGCATGTTGACAAGTCATGTTATTTAATAGCTTAAAAGAATTGATTCCATTTACATCTCCCCGAATTTGTGTTGTCTTATTATTTACAAAAATTTAGTTTCCTTATATATGTATCAATTTTTGTGTCAATCAAATTTTAGTATTATTAAAAGTATTTTGTGAAATTATTAAACATATAGTATGAACAACCTAACAAGTATGTGCAACGCATTCCTTCAAAAAAAAAAAGTGCAACGCATGAGTTCTATACCTAGTTAGAGCAATGCTATTAAGCAGTAAGCACGACACTTTAACAGACGATAAACACACGATTTGTTAAATAAGTGGATGGTACACACTACATGGGAAAGAGAATTAAAGCAGCGTTGTGTATAATTTGCATCTAATGGCTGTAATATGTCGTGCCATTTTCGTGCTTGTGATATGTCGTGCCAACAAGCAATATCCTTCTTATTAATACGAGAGATGATAGAGAATATAGAAGAGGAAGAGATAGACTGTTTTTAGTAGAAAATAAAAAGGTTTTTTTTGGTATTTTAGATAAGTTATAGTTGCAACAAAAAAAAATTTGTCTCGTGGTTTAGTGAGAGAAAAAAATCTAGGTTGAGTTTTTTTTTTTTTAAGATGAAAAATTTGAATAGAGTTTTTTTTTAAAAAAAAATAAAAATCAAATTTGAGTTTTGTTCGGTCTGTTGTTCTACATTTTATCTTGTCTCATGAATACTAGCTTTGGAGGTTGCATCCTTATAGTTGGACTCTTGTTGTAATTTAGCCTTTTTTTTAGTTCCTTTACTTCTCCTGTTTATGTCGTTATAAACCTTATCTTGACATATTGTATCTTTTGATAATCCTCATGACATGTATTGTGTTAATTCCATTTTGTCTTGTTCAAAAGAAATAGTTTTAAAATCAAACCCAATAAAATAAAGTTATGTTGTTTGGTCCTTTATTTTTTCGCAAATAAGACGCATCCTATGTTATTCTATATTTTTATTATAGTATTTCTCAAAAATAAAAAATATTCTCTAAATTTATGTTGTTTATCGATTAATACAAATACACACGACTCTCATTTCAATCCTCTGATATTGCCTATCTATTAGATTTGTATCTCATTAAATATCATTTTATGATTCAATACTTGCGTTGCATGAGAACTTTACGTTGTTCTACGCATATGATGTGATTCATATAGGTCGAGCAGAGGTTGTCATAGAACATTTTATAGGTTGCAAATCCATGTTCAACCACCTAGGTGTTAATTCACTACTCATTTGAAGCCACATCTACAAATATTTGGGATTTCGATTACATGTTGGAGTCACTCATTGAACCTTCGATTTTTAAGATGAATAAACAAAGCGTTTAAACTCAACATACATTTATACATAGTATTATACAATATTCATATTAAATAATAGAAATTTATAATTTAGATCAAAATTAGATGGTTTAGCTTAAAAATAATATTATGCGTTGTCGTTTTGAGGTAGTACCCACCCACCGAGTTGCTTTGAATCTTATTGAATTCTAATGTTGTTTTCTTCGGCGAGGATCATTGTTCTACGCCATTGCAATCTTCTTCCTCCACGTGTCTCTCTTCTTCTATTTCCAACTCTCAGATTCTTTGCCTCTATTCCACCTCCAACTTCAATGGACAACAATCGCGCCACTCCAAGGTAATTAATTCTTCTTTCTAACCCACAAAATTGATACGTTTATGTCTCTCTTGTTTAATGGAAGTGTACTAGTATTAGTATAGTGACAAATCTGAATTTCAAAGGGTTTCATTAGTTTAGTTTATTTGGATTGATGTTTATGTGAATGTGATTAAAATGAGACGGAGGGAGTCTGACACGCGACACCACTAATAATTATTTGAGAAAATCACATAATTCAATGTAATTACATGTGTCGGGGTCGGGACACGCGGACGCCTACTCCGGGGAGTGTATACCTACTATCAACTATGAAGGTTCATGTATTCACAAACAAAACCATGAAATCTCCTTTCTTACTAACTCCTTTGCAGTACTTAATCAGTTTTCTGTTTTTAACCATGTGTACTGCTGTCTATTGAAATTTCTTGTTTATTTCAATACTATGTATAAGTGTGTCATTGATTGCAGCATTCCATTTTATTCACTTACGAGTAGCTTCCATTACAGAGTCAAGTTGAGAGTTTTATGCTTATTCATATTCTGTGGGCAGTTCTGGCAATGGCAAAGGAAGGGCTTTTGATACAAGAAATGATAGAGAAAGAAAAAGAGGTGGTGGTGGTGGTGGAACTGGGCCAAGTGGCTCAGGAAAGGATAAAATTGATGCTCTTGGTAGGCTCCTGTAAGCACTACTTGACCCTCTAATACTTTTTTATTTCATAAACATTTCTCTTTCCTTTGTAGTTAGAGAATGTGAGTTTCATTTATTGTTGTTCCTATGTTTGTAAAATAAAGTAGATATTCTCTTTTTTTTTCATGTATTAAATAAGTTTGTCAAACTGTCACGAAGGAAGCATTTCCGTAGGATATCTCCTGTAACTTTAACGAACTAAAAGAAGGCTTTTTTTTTTTTTTTTAAAAAAAAAACATGTATTTTGTTTGCATGGGATTGGAGCAACAAAGTGGATGAACTCTATGCTGCGAATTAACTAAACTGTTTTGTGCTTAGTTCTTGCACTAAGCAATTCACTCAAATTATGCTTTTGTTTAATATCTGCAGGACACGAATTTTACGTCATATGGCATCTGAGTTGAAATTGAATATGAGGAGTGATGGTTTTGTGAATGTTAATGATTTGCTAAAGCTGAATTTGAAGACATTTGCTAATATTCCTCTACGATCCCACACTATTGATGACATTAGGGAGGTCAGTTGATCTAAATTTAATACATGTTTGTTTGCTTTTTGTTTCCACACATGCTCATCCCGTTTTATATGCTGTTGTTTTCTGGCTTAGTTAGATTCTCGTGTCTCACTATCTGAGAACCATTTTGATGAAAATATAAAAAAGAAAGTCTTAGTGTTGATATTAGTCAGACTCCAATATATTGTTTATTGTCATTGTTATGATGAATCATTGCATTTAGTTCCATGACACTTTCAACATTGAACAATATTTTACTTGTTTTGTTTCCATAGAAATTTCCTTTTTCACCCTAATCCTGAAGATAGAAGATCGATTCTTTCTACTCGTCTTACTCTTGGATAATACTCAGATTAAGGATCAAAAGATTTACTTATCCATCTTTTCAACAACGCATTATGTTATAAATTAATAATTTAGTAAGTTCGCCAGGAACATTTACATGTTTGTATGACTGGCTTAGTATATTTGTAAATTTTAACCTTGTTCTGCCTGTGCCAATGCTTCTTTTGAATAATTATTATTCGTGCTTATATAGCCTCTTTTATCTGTGGATTCAACATGATTGTTATTTTTATTTGCTAGGAACATGTTTTTTGTGTGAGACATATTCTTAACTTGAATCAACGGAATGGTTACCAAGGGAACTTTTATTCCTTTTGTGATCTGTTTTATTTTGTAAAACTGTTGTGTTGATTAGTGGCATCATAGAAGAGATTTTCTTTCCTAATTTTTGATGTACTCCTGTGTCTTAACAGGACCTTTAGCTTGTGTATGAAAAATATTATAAATACGAAATACAGTTTTCTACTTATTCTAAACTATCTAATGGTTATTCTCAGGCTGTTCGAAAAGATAATAAGCAACGTTTCAGCCTCATGGAAGAAAATGGGGAGCTACTGATACGTGCAAACCAAGGCCACACAACCACGGTAAAATATACCTTGTTCATCAAATGTTCACTCATTGAGTTTGGCTATTAAGTTATATTTAATGGAAGTGATTGAAACTGTACCCTGTACACATTCAAATGGACCGAACTCTTTGTTTAAATTTGCTTTAGTCGTTGTCGTGTTCAAATGCCATCAATGGAAGACAATTTATAATTGAGATATGATATTGCTGGTACAGAAAATAACTTATATTTGTGTTAGGTACTCGGATGATTAAGAAAGTGTATGTAAAGTGGCGTAAGAGGGGAAATGAGAATGGCCAACAACTTGGTTGTATAGCTTACTTTATAAATAGCTTAGGAAACAGAGTCAATAGGCATTTAAGAAGTAAATCATTCTGTTAAGAGAAAAAAGGTTCCTCGAATACACCTTGTGATTGCTCCCATTCCCTGAAGGGCTCAGTCCCTATTCTCATGTTCTGTTGTTCTTCACTTCCTTCATGCACCAGTTGATTCTATCAACTCGTCAAGTAGTTAGCATGCTATAGTTGTTCCTTATCTTTATTCCCTTACACCGGTAAGGTTGATGGAGGTAGAAGACCAAATGAGTTTAAAGAAAAGCCTAGTTTGAAAACTGACAAATGTTGATGATAAGTATCAATGTTTTTTTTAATGAATTGAGATAAGTTGTAGTATGGAGGGCGTTTCAGGTGCTTTTAGTTTTGTGACAAATATGGTGAAATCGGTCAGCGGGTGACTGACAAAATACTAGAGACGGGGAGGGTACGGAGTGGGGGTTATGTTCTGATGTCCATCCAATATTTTTGCTGGTATCGGAGATTGGTCAAGGGAAATGAGAGATGAAATAAATGCCTTCAAATTTCCTGGCTACAATTTAGTCTAAATGATATCAATATTAGATATATGTGACACATTTGAAGTGGATAGATCATTGTTCTGCTTTGCTTTGCTATGAGAGAGGTGGTAGAAAAGTAGAAATTGAATCTGTGAACCTTATCAGGACCACTCACCACTGCGCCAAAGGCCTATTGGCAGATAATAATTGCTCTTTGCTTCAGATGTTCTGATCTAGCTCCAGTCATGACATTACAATAATACTTACTGCCTGTTGCTTTGTCGTCCTTCAATAGATCTTGTGTCTAGAAAATGCATATAAAAAGCTTAAAAACATTATTTGAATTATTAGAGATGAACTCTTCAAATATGTCTTGTATCAATGCATCGGGTTCGATAAAAGAAAAAGTTACAATCAAACTTCTGGAAGACATTATGTGGAGAATAAGTTATCAACCTTGCTTTCTATGGATTGAGCTAAACCATCTTTTACTATTGTCTGTATAGTGCCCATGGTGGAAGATATTTTTAAAATTAACTCAGTAAAGTGAATGGAAAACATTTTGTTGTCTGCCATTTACCCTTTATCAGATTTGTCACTATTACTATATGTTTACAATGGCTAGTATTATTTCATAAGTATCAGGTTAATGTTCTCGCTTATGTTATGTTGAGCATTTGGTTGTGAATTCATTCAATATTCTTTGACTTGATTTGCAGGCTGTTGAAACTGAAAGTTTATTGAAACCAATCCTTTCAGCTGAAGAATTTCCAGGTGCATAATTATTGAAGTTGTGTTGCTATAAAGGATAGACTTCTTTCCTGGTTAAACATGATACTTAGCAACATATTAACTACTAAATTATATACATATTTGTGACTAGAAATTATCTTTTGAATAGTGGATATCTTGGCATATATCAGGTTTACCATAACACACTTCTATAATAACTGAAGAGCTGTATACTATCTTTGCATATCGTATTCTGTTAAAAATTATTCAATATATATTGCTATTTGATTTGTTTCATATCTTGATTTTTTCACAATATGCAGTTTGTGTGCATGGGACATATATAAGGAACTTGGATTCGATTCTAGCATCTGGTCTGAAACGCATGCGGAGATTGCATGTTCATTTCTCTCGTGGTTTACCAACAGATGGAGAAGTAATAAGCGGTAATGTCATTTATTAATTAAAGAATCCTATTTACCTATCAAAAAGTTTAAATCTGGACATTTATATTGTCTCATTATGGTTAGGCAAGTTGATTTCCTTTCTTGAATATTAAGGATAGTGGTCGCGTTCAAAATCCAGACGGATTAATGAAAAGATGAGGTCTATTGTGAATTTGTGATTGATAATCTAGCTTTGAACCAAATGTGGACTCCCAATGAAAATTTTCCTGATTCTGTTGCTTTCTACTTAAGGTCTGGATAGTAGAAATAGTGAACTTATTGCATATGGATGGTTCAAAAAGATTCAAATAATCATAGTCAATCATCCAGAGTTTTAATGTGGGAGTAGCTAAATTATTGGTTAGTAAGTAACTCGGAACCAAATGCATGTATACTTAATTGATGTGTCAAGTGTCAATAACCCATCATTTCTCTGCAAATGATTTGATCAATTTATAGATGATTGTTGTGATTTAGCAATCCACTCTCTCTCAGAAATACCATTGATAAACACAGAAGCACCCAACTTGGACCTATTGGCACCCCTTTATCCCTTCATAACTTATCTATTGCATGCATTTTACAATTTGTAGAGCTTTGCTTAAGATCAATTTGTAGAGCTTTGTATTTTGCTTGCATTTTACAATTTGCTTAAGAATATTAAATTTTTTGCATGGACAATAAGATGGCCTTATCTTATGAAGAACTAATATGTAGCTTATTGTTTAATAGTTTTCAGTTATTAGATGTAGCTGCCTAATTTCTTTTCTATTTCTTTTTTGTTCACAGGTATGAGACGAGATGTCAATGTTCTGATCTTTCTTGATGTTAGAAAAGCTTTGGAGGGTATGATAATATTCTAAACATGTTCTGAATGTGAAACCATTTCATCTTTTAGTCCCCCAATAAGATACTAGTGAGGAGTAGAACCACTTTTTTTTTCTTTGTTACATCTAGAATTAAAACGAATAAAACTTTTATAAGAATCAAAATCAAGCCTAAGGCAGCCCAAGTGTTTGAGCTGCGAGTTTAGGACATCTGAAGGAGGTTCAGAGTCTAATCTCTCGATACTAACCTAACATACTAACGATCAAAACCTAACATTTGTCTGCATATAAAACATTCAAATCAAATTTTTGTCAATTTTATAAGAAATAAAAAACATATTTAAACTATTTGTACAGAGAAACAAATTTAAACCAAAAATTTACTCCAAACAAGAATATTGACTTGTGTATTGCTTCTTTCTATTATGTTTCATCCCATTTCAGAAGGTATGAAGCTATACATTTCTGACAACAAGGTGATCTTGACGGAAGGTTTCGATGGTGTTGTTCCATCGAAGTATTTCCAGAAGATAGAATCATGGCCTGAAAGACAGCCTATTCCTTTTTAAAATCTATAGCATATTTTGTTCTTACTAATGTAAGGATATTCCAAGTTGAGGATTACTAAATCATTGTGTATATCTATCGCAAATTTTTCACTTATTATTAGATCAATAATTTGTATAAGTATGTTCAAAAATAAGAAGAGATTCGATTTTATTATTATTATTATTATTATTATTATTGTTAGGGTTCAGTATTTTTTTTTTAAATAAAGAAACTATTAATAAATGAAAATGATTTTATAGTAATTTTAGTCCCTACAAAAAATGGCTGTTAATAATCTTTAGTGGTATCCTTCAAAAAAAAATCTTTAGTGGTATTGCAACTTTAAGTAATAAGATTACCCAATCTTTAAAATGATTAAATATTTTTTTTAAGGATTATTATAATCTTTTAAAAAAATATGATCTTTAGTAGCATTGCAACATGAAGCAAATAAGATTTACCCCAACTTTAATAAACAAATGTTTTTGAGATCAATCCGATTTTTTTGTATTGCAACTTTCCAAATACAATAAACTGTTTATATATATATATATATATATATATATATATATATATATATATGGAAATTCTTTATTACCCATCTCACTATGGTGGGTTTCCTTACCCATCTAACTTGTCACACATCTAACCATCAAGTTGGAATGAATCTTTAAAATGTCATTTAAAAGTTGCCAATTTTAAACATTTGCAAATTTACCCCAAATTCATTATTTTTAGTTTTTTATTTGCAAGTTGCCCTTTCACATTTCTTTTATTGTTCATCTTCTCCCACCACCTCTACCCTTTCCTACGTCGTTCTTCTCCCTTGACCCACCTCCGATTCCGCCATTTGATCTCCATCGTTTTCTGGGTGTTATTCATTCTTCTGCTATCGGTCGCTTCCTAACTTCTCCCTTGGTCTCCACCGTCTTCCGTCATCGTCTTTGTGTTGGGTGCTCATCGTTATTCTCCCTTGACGGTAAGTTTGTTGTCTGACTGTTATGCACCATCCAAATGTGAAAATGCTTGGCATATATGATATACATTCTAACATAATATCTTCACATTGTTGCAGATAATAAATCTAGCTGTGTGTATGTTGACTTATCAAGCAAAGAATGAAGTGACAAAAAGAGGAATTTGGTTTTTGCCGACCATTTTCTCGGTACAAACTCACATAATTTTCTACCGCCTATTAATTTAATTAGATTTGTTTTAATATACTACTTCACATATATCTAATTGTCACTAAAAATATTGTCTATCATAGCAATATGTGCTGGCATGGAAGGCACAAACACAGGCCATGATGAAAAAATACCATAACAAGTTTATGGGGACCTTTGATAAGATTTCAAAGGTAATTCACAAAACAATATCATTACAAGACACATAGGTATAATATATGCACCTAAATATTATCTGTGAATGTATACAGATATTTTTACCAGTGCATGATTTTGAATGCTCACATTGGTTCCTGCTCGTGATCGACTTTGACAAAAAAGAGTTAATTTATCTCGATTCACTAACAAGTCATTCAGCCCGTGCTGACAGGATGCGAAGCATTAAGAAACTAGTAAAATTATATCCTTATAATTCTGTATGTTTATAGATTTCCTTATACCTTCAATACAAATTTTATATCATATCACTAACAAACATTGTTGGCTTTAGGCTTTGTATATGGAAGAGTTCCTCATGGACTCCTCTTTTTTATGACTTGGACAAGAAATAAACCCAACATATCCGAATTTAGCCTAGTCACTCCTAAGGATTTGGGAATCCAAGCAGCTAACTCGTACGTAATTCAAACTTATTTAAATTTTTTATTTTTCTCATATGTTATCTAATCATGAAATTCAATGTTAGGAATGATTGTGGAATATGGGTGATAAAGTGGATGATGGAGAAGGGCGCAAATGAGTATCGGATTGATGTATGACATACTTCCTTTTCAATTGCTTTTGTATTTTAGCTTTTAGGTAAATTTTACTGATAAATATGATATGTATGTTACAGGTGGATGAAGGTACAAGACTCAGGATAGCATTTGATTTGATATTGGATCCTTCAAACTTATTGAATGAGACAACTTTGGCCGTTGCAAAACAGTCAAGGAGGGTCGAACAAATCAACTGAGTCACTTTTAGTTGTTGAATTGAACTTCATTTGTTTTATTTAGTTTGGTACTAGGATTTTATTTGCTTTCTACCATTCTGTATTGTTGACTAGTTTCTATTTTGACTTTGCTTTCGTCTTATTTTTGATAGCTTATTAATGTCAATTCTCCTTTTTTATTATTAAGTAATTCATTGGTTCTGATTTTGCGTGAGTATTTTCAATCAATTTTTTTTTGTAATGTGAGTGACATCGCTTTAATCACCATGCCATTGGCTATTACATTTCATATGAAAGTAAGTAATATCTTAAAGTCTAGAGCTGGGTAAGATTGAAAATTATTTGAAACAGGGAGAAAAAAAATCATTGCTTCTCCAATCATTGATGATATAAAGAAGTGTAGGTTCTGCCTTGTTTTTACTGTTAGATCTGCAATATAGAGCAGTTCTATTCCATACTTTTATGATTTTTGAGGTGTTTGTGGCTGCTATTGCTTTTCCTTTAGTTTTGAGGCTGGTATGCTCAATTTTCAGTGCAGGTTTATGCATTTATCTTTTTTGTTAGAGTAGCTGGTCTGAAGTGCACATGTCTCCCCTTGTGTTTTTATTAGGTCTCTAAAGTTTAGGTGTAGTTGGATCCTTTAGAATTACAGTCTCACTGCATACATGCATTATAACAGATTAAGTTCTCTACATAATTTAGAATACAATTACAGATTCAGTTCTAGATTATTCAATTTATCTCAAATGTTATGTCATAATTTTCCCGTGTTATAATGATGTAAATTGCGGTCTGCTTGAATGTATTGTATGAGCATATGATTTGATGGATCAAGATGTCTTGAATACTGAAGACAGTCAAAAAGAAGAATCCCATCAATTGGATTTTAAATCTTCCTATCTTGTCAATGAGAGCCACTGTAAACCAGTAGCCTGGGATTTAAGAATATGAAATCTAGCCAAAACAAATGTCTCATAATCAGCCTTGTTTTTCCCAGGAATGGTAAAATCCTGACAGAAATTAACCTGGTTTTTGTTATATATTTCTCTAGACGCCAACTTGTCTGCTATGTTTGATGGTGTCTCCAAATCATCAGTATTGATGCATGGCTGATCAGCTCGGGATTTAATAACATCGTATCTGGCCATAACAGAAGCCTCGTCGTGCGGTGGGGGCTGCCACTTGGCCTGAGCGACAACTGAGTTCTTAGCATGCAATTGTCTCAAATTTGGTCTGTTGTATTCATCCACAAATAAGGCAGCTGAAGATGCTACTTTCACCGGTTCAAAGATTGTGTTCTCAAAGACAGAAGTATTTGTTGCCAAAGTTTCCACAAGCTAACGCTTCTGTCGCTGAGAGACCCTGCAGGCCAACTATTAAACTCAACATTGCAAGGGATATGTATTCAAACACGGGATGTAAACCAGACTGCTTTTGCTATACATTGCATTGCAGAAAAAGGTGCTTGTTAACACATTGTGGCAGGAGCTGTTCTCTGACACCTCGTTACACCACATACATTTTCCACCAATCTGTACACCTTTCTTGTTCAATCTTGAGCGAGAGTACAAGAAGAGTTTTGAAATGCCGAACCTGTTGTTCAATAAAATTACTACACAGTCAAATTATCATCACTTTGGATGCTTGTCCCATTGCTTGTGATTCGAGAGTTTGGAATCTTCATTTCCACATGTATTCTTATCCATTTTTGCTAATCGTTCCATCTCCAAGGCACCCATAAACTAACATAAATAGAGAATACAGATTAGAGAGAGAAAACATATTTGACAGCATAAATTCACGTAATTAGTAATATGAATGTTGTGTATACTCACAGGTGTATGATGAGGGACATTATGTGCTTTGCCATATCCAACAGAATTTGAATGTGATGGGAAGTTGTCTGCTCGTGGAAATTGGGGGAAAATTGATGCACCTTGATTTGGAAAAAATTGTGGAACAGTAGATGCAAATTGATTTGGAAATTGGGGAAAGATCGGAACACTTTGAATTGGAACACCGTTGGCGCCGGTAAAATAATTAGGAACATACATTGAACCATGGTTCCATGTTACATTTTGGTCTTCCATTTTAACTCGGGGTTTATCATGTACAACACCTTGATCTTGACTCTGGACATTTTGAAACAAATCAAAACATCAACAATAAAATCTCAAAGTATTGAAATCTGCTCCAATTAACTATGAGAAACTACTTACGTTGTCAAATCCTGTGTGCATGTTTTTATCTGTCATGTTTTCATTAGGTCGACCAATCCCTTCATTTTCAATCTAGTTCAACATTATAAAAGTTGTCAAACACTTGATAAATTTCCACAAAAAGTATCAAGTATATTCACTTACCTGTTTTGATCTTCTTTCATTGATATCTTCTTGCATTGAAGTAACATTGACAACTTTTCTCTTACGCTTACTGTCACAACTCTTATCAACACCCTGTGCAAACAAATTATAATTATATTGAATAAAGAACACATACATTTACAAACAAAAACACATTTAACACGATGGTGTAAACATACCTCACATCCAACGTTTTTGTCATGGTCAGATCGACGAGAATAGTCCTCTTCATTGACTTCATTTAGAACATCACGTCCGGCTAGTTCTGGACAGTTTTGCTTCGTGTGAGCAATATTTTTGCAGAGAGAACAATGTCTCCTTTTCCTTGATGATTTCTTCTTCTTACGAGGAGCACCTTTGGCCTTGGTTTTGATGGGATCACCAATAACAGATGGATTGGTCTTATATTTTTCACCACTCTCACGACTCCTCTTTATTTTCTCACACAAACTGTAAATCCCCTCCATAGCCTCTTTATAATCATCTGGGTGTTTACAAGAAATGTCATATAGATTATTCAATGCAGTAGACATAGTTCCTCGACGGAACATGAACATTTTTTCATCATCGCATTCTTTAGAAGACATAGACGATATGTAATCATCCTTTGCTGATTTGGTCCACCTTTTGCAAATCAGACTATCAGGAAACTCAGTCATGTGCTCGTGTCTCATGGCACAAATAATATGGGAACATGGAATTCCAATCCGTTCAAACTGTCTACAATCACATAAAAATTTACTTTGTTCCTTATCAAGATACACTAGATACGTAGAATCTTTGTTGCCAAATCTATTCATCTTAAACTTCACAGTCTTTCCGAGACTAGACTGCTCAAAAACATTTAATGTGATTGCATCTTCTATTTCATTTTGAACTTCATCAAATTTTATCCTCGTAAAGATTTTTGAAGCTTCAAGCTCAAACCTGTGTAACTTTGTTGTCAACACAGGTTTGTAATAGAAGGTATTAAAATCTGCCATTAACTCTTTGTGCCTGTATTCTTTTACAGCTCTATTAAAACCATGCATGAAATCAACCAGACTGTTTTTGCTTTCAACATACATATTTATAAAAGAGTTTATGCCTTCACACCTGGATGTAGTTCTTATGCCACAAAAAAAGTTTTCTCGCATGTATGCACTCGCCCACATTGTCTTCATCTCATATGCTTTTTTAACCCATGTATTGTCTGATAAATTGTAATCATCAATGACCCTTGTTAAGAATCAACATTAGTCAACTGTATATTTACTAGTGTTTAATAGTTTTTAATATTGTAATTAATCGTATTTAATACGTTACCAATTGTATACACAAGCATATGAATATAAATAAACATTCAGTGTGGTCATGTAAGACACACAACCATTATACAATCTTAATATGGTATCAGTAGTTTTAGGTTTCACGATCTATTCTTATATGCCTCAGTAACCCAGCCATTACAAACGGCCACTGAGCATCCCTCATCTCTGCCACCGCGCATCTTCCCTCCGGTGTGCCACTATCAATAGGTTCGTCTCACTCCGACGACCTCTGCAGCCCAGCCACGCTGCACTCCACCACCAGACGCACCTCTGCACATTTTTTGCCTTCCAACACTCATGGGTGATACCTCAGGTGCCGATTCTTTTACTTTTACCAAAGTTCCGCTCATCCCGTGTGAGAAACTAACCGGAACAGCCAACTACAACATATGGGCTGGTGCCGTCAGACTCTGGTTTCACGGTCAAGGTCTTGAAGATCACTTGACCAAACAAGCCAAAGATATTGCCACCGTTCATCGCACAAAATGGAAGCAAGTCGATGCATCCCTATGCACCGTTCTATGGTTTTCAATAGCACCCCATCTCCAAGCACAGTACCAAGCTTTCACCACTTGCTATGAAGTGTGGGAAAAGGCTAAGAAAGTCTTTTCCAATGATGTTCACCGTCTCTACAGCGTTGTTCATAGCCTTAATTCTTTGAAATTGGAGAATATGGATGTTCAAGCTTATCTTAGCAAGCTTGATTCTTTAAAGGCTAATTTTCAAACTTTAATGCCTTTCACCAGTGATGCAACAACTCATGCTGAACAACGCAGCAAGTTTTTCATGGTCATGGCTCTTGTTGGACTGCCACCAGAACTTGATTCTGTGCGCAACCAAATTTTATCCGGATCTACTGTTCCTGATTATGAGACAGTTAGTGAACAATTGTTGCGATTGGCCACACCTCATGCTTTTGGTCATGTCTCCACTCCATCTCCTAATGATTCATCTGCTCTTGCCTCCCACTACAATGGTCGTGGTGGACGGAATGGAGGACGCAGTGGACGCAATAGTCGTAATAGTGTTCGTTGCAACTATTGCAACCGCTACGGCCATATTGAAGCTGATTGTCGTACAAAAGCAAGAGAACAACAACAACAGCCTAGAGTTGCTGCTGTTGCTCAACCTACTACCGTCGGAGATGTTACTATTTCGGCCGCTGATTACAACGAGTTCCTTCAGTTCAAAGCAGCCCATCAGCCATCATCTTCTACCGTTGTTGCGCAGTCTGGTAATCCTGTAGCCTTTATCTCCACATCGCCCTCCCTTGGTCCTTGGGTACTTGACTCTGCTGCCTCTGATCATATGACTGGTAATAAATCTCTTTTATCTCATTTGTCTTACTTTGATTCTTTGCCTCCTGTCACTGTGGCAAATGGTTCCAAAGTCAAAGTTCAAGGCCTTGGTCAGGCTTACCCACTTCCAAACTTGTCCTTAGATTCTGTTCTCTATACACCCGATTGTCCTTTCAACTTAATATCAGTTAACAAACTCACTCGTACCCGTAATTATTCGTTTCTTTTTGTTGATAATTCTGTTTATGTCCAGGATCGACGTACAGGACGGACGATTGGAGTAGGGCATGAATCTGGAGGATTATATCATCTCTCACCGCCGGTGGTGGCATGTGCTTCTGTTGCCTCTCAAAGCCTTACTCATCAGCGTTTAGGTCATCCTAGCCTTAATAAAATGCGTCTTTTAGTTCCTAGTTTTTCCAAGCTTTCGTCATTTGAGTGTCAATCGTGTCAGTTAGGTAAACATACTCGTCACACCTACAGTCAACGAGTAAATAAAAGTGCTGTGTCACCATTTGCTTTAGTTCATTCAGATGTTTGGGGTCCTAGTCGTGTCAAGTCAACTTTAGGTTACTTTTACTTTGTAATTTTTATTGATGATTTTTCACGATGTACTTGGTTATTTTTAATGAAAAATCGTTCAGAAGTTTTCCATATATTCAAAGAATTTTATGCTGAAGTGAAAAATCAATTTGACACTTCCATTAAAGTTTTACGCACCGATAATGCTCGTGAATATTTGTCATCCCAATTTCAAACCTTTTTAACTTCAGAGGGGATTACTCATCAATCATCATGTGCTCATACACCGCAACAAAACGGTGTCGCTGAACGTAAAAATCGTCATTTAGTTGAAACCGCAAGAACCCTTTTACTTCACCACAATGTTCCTTTTCGTTTTTGGGCTGATGCTCTTCTCACAGCTTGTCACCTAATTAACCGAATGCCCTCATCTGTCCTTCAAGATCAGATTCCATACTCTATCTTGAACCCACATCATGAACTCTACCCAATCCCTCTTCGTGTTTTTGGTTGCACATGCTTTGCTCATGACCTCACTCCAGGCAAAGACAAACTTTCAGCCAAATCTCTCAAATGTATTTTTCTAGGCTACTCACGTATACAAAAAGGTTATCGTTGTTTTTGTCCTCAACTTCAACGATACATTGTTTCCGCTGATGTCACATTCTTTGAAACTAGTCCATTCTTCCCTGCTTCTGTGTCACCCGATGACAACTTTACCACAAATGCTCAAGATATCCCTTCTATTGTCCCGGCACCCATTGTAGCCCCTACCGCACCTCCCTTGCGTGTCTACCAACGACGAAAACCTCCTCCACCAACAGTCAGAGATGATATTGATCCTCCGGCATCATCTCCTGCTCCAACTGCTCCTTTTGTTACGTCACCTGCACATGAACTTCCAATAGCATTACGGAAAGGTACTTGGTCCTGTAATCCTAATCCTATATATGCTTGTGTTTTAAACTATGACCGTCTATCCACTTCCTATGTTTCTTTTGTGTCTGCTTTGGATTCTGTGTCTATTCCTAAGTCTACAGGTGAAGCTATGGCTGATGCTAATTGGCGTCAAGCAATGGTGGAAGAAATGGCTGCATTACATTCAAATAATACTTGGGACATTGTTCCATTGCCTCCAGACAAAACCACGGTGGGTTGTCGATGGGTTTATACAGTGAAAGTTGGGCCAGATGGTAAAATTGATCGTTTCAAAGCTCGTTTGGTAGCTAAAGGTTACACACAAATATTTGGTCTCGATTATGGTGACACATTTTCACCTGTGGCCAAAATCAGTTCTGTTCGCCTCTTTCTTGCGATGGCTGCCATTCATCATTGGCCCCTTCATCAGTTGGACATTAAAAATGCCTTTTTACACGGTGAGCTGCAGGAGGA
Source organism: Medicago lupulina (assembly GCA_958299785.1). Classification (NCBI taxonomy): domain Eukaryota; kingdom Viridiplantae; phylum Streptophyta; class Magnoliopsida; order Fabales; family Fabaceae; genus Medicago; species Medicago lupulina. Next base: position 61,810,922 of record OY283142.1, on the reverse strand, counting down.
GGTTTATATGGATCAGCCTCCAGGTTTTACTGTTCCTGGTAATTCTAAACTCGTATGTCGGCTTCGTCGTTCTCTTTATGGACTGAAACAGTCCCCACGTGCGTGGTTTGGTCGCTTCAGCTCTGCCTTAATACAGTTTGGTATGACTAGATGTGAAGCGGATCACTCTGTTTTCTTCCTTCATTCCTCCACCGGTCGGTGCATATTTCTTGTTGTCTATGTTGATGACATTGTCATTACAGGAGATGACTCAGAAGGTATCCAGCAACTCAAAGCACATCTTTTCAAAAACTTTCAGACAAAAGACTTAGGTCCGCTCAAATACTTCTTGGGCATTGAAGTCGCACAGTCCTCATCAGGCATTGCAATTAACCAACGCAAATATGCTCTAGATATTTTGACTGAAACTGGTATGCTTGATTGCCGTCCTATTGATACTCCTATGGATCCAAACGTCAAGATTCTTCCGGGTCAGGGGGAGCCATTGAAAGACCCGAGAAGATATCGACGTCTTGTAGGCAGACTCAATTATCTCACAGTCACCAGACCTGATATTACCTTTGCTGTCAGCATTGCGAGTCAATTTCTGAACGCTCCTTGTGATAGTCATTGGGACGCAGTTATCCGCATTCTCAGATATATTAAGAACTCACCAGGAAGAGGACTATTATATGAAGACAATGGCGATGCTAAAATCACTTGTTATTCAGATGCTGACTGGGCCGGATCACCATCCGATAGGAGATCCACTTCTGGATTATTGGAGGAAATATGATCTCATGGAGAAGCAAGAAACAAAACACAGTTGCATTATCTAGTGCAGAAGCTGAATATCGTGCTATGGCAGCAGCCTCAAAGGAGCTTGCATGGCTTAAGAATTTACTCTCAGAGCTTAGATTGGGAGACCTCCAAGACACAAAACTCATATGCGACAATCAGGCTGCACTCCACATTGCATCCAATCCAGTTTTCCATGAACGAACCAAGCACATAGAGATAGACTGTCACTATGTAAGAGACAAAGTTCTTTCTGGTGAAATCACCACAGATTTTGTCAAGTCTGAAGACCAATTGGCTGATATGTTTACTAAGTCTCTCAAGGGCTCTCGAGTGGATTATATTTGTAACAAGCTCGGCTCATATGACATATATGATCCGGCTTGAGGGGGAGTGTTAAGAATCAACATTAGTCAACTGTATATTTACTAGTGTTTAATAGTTTTTAATATTGTAATTAATCGTATTTAATACGTTACCAATTGTATACACAAGCATATGAATATAAATAAACATTCAGTGTGGTCATGTAAGACACACAACCATTATACAATCTTAATAACCCTCTTCCACTCAATTTCAAATTTGTCCACGGTATAATTAGCATAAATCAATGAGGAAAAGTCTTCCAAGAATTTTGGATTCTTCACATTCTCTTCAGCGTTTCGATGAAAATGCCATGAACAAAGACGATGCAACGAGTTTGGAAATACCTCTTTGATAGCTTCTCTCATTGAAAGATCTCCATCAGTAACCACCCCTTTAGGCTGTTTATGATACATTGCTTCTAAAAATGTATTTAAAAGCCACTTGTATGTCTCACGTGTTTCATTAGAAACTAAAGCACAACCAAAAATTGTAGTTCCTCCATGATGGTTACACCCAGAAAAAAAAAACAAGAGGCTTGTCATATCTGTTCTTCCTGTAAGTTGCGTCAAATGCGACCACATCCCCAAAACACTCATAGTCAATCCGGCTGGTTGAATCCGACCAAAATAAATTTTCTAAACGTCCTTCTTCTGTTGTCGTAAACTTCGAAAAGAACATTGGATCATTATCAGCTTTAGCCTGCAAATAACTCAACGCAGCAAAAGAATCCCCACCTTCTATTCTTGCCTTTCCTTCTTTGTGTAAGTAGTTATATAAGTCCTTCTTGCAAAATCCCAGACTCTCATGACCTCCTTTCTGAGCCAGCATAAAACCCAAAATATGACATGTTCTAACACCATGTGTGTGAAGGCCATCAACAAGGGCTTTATCAGATTCACTCAATTGACGGTTCTTAGGAACCAAATGAGCATAACGGGTTGGAGTAAACTCATGGTTGTGTGAGGGCTTGAATCCAGAAACTCTCCACTTATTAGTATCAACATTTAAAACTACTCGAAGCCTTGCAGAACACTTAGTTCGAATGGTCGGCCTCGAATATGTACTTTGTTTCTTATTTTTATTCTTACCCTCTCTATTACATACTAATCGACGTGCAATTATATTCCCATCATCATCTTTGTTTACATCATCTTTTCTTACCACAAACCCATGACAATCTGCATAGATTTCATAAAATTGTGTCGCTTTTTCCTCTGAATCAAATTCCAATCCTCTTATATCATCGTCCGTCAATTCCATAATCTTCTTGTAAGTATCCATATCCTCTTTTCCTTCTTCATTAAACACACCATTACCGCTGGCCAAATCTTCACCATTTATGTCTCCATCGTTTGCGGCCATTTAAATTATTTATCACAACCTGTCATGGTCCCAAAAAAATAATATCAAAATAACATTACTAACATAATTCAATGCGAGATATAATCCAAATAGATTTAGACAAGACATATAATATCCAAATAGCATTACTAGCAAATAATATGCCAATTGATTCTGAACTATAATTTACAATATCATAATTGTGAATGTAAATTAGGTTTTCCTGAGTTATTTACTCTAATAATGTCCATACCTTTCAACATGTGAAGTCCTTTATTGTAAGGTATGAATTTATACATTGAAAAGTACACAAAATCTGATGTTAACACAATTTTGTTGTTTCATTATCCGTGTTAATAATCTGTTGTACTATAAGAACTATAATACTATATGATAAAACAAAACCAGTACCAGCCAAACAATTGTGAAGCACTAGCCATGGAAATTGACAGCTACAAAGAAACCATAAATTGAACATACATTTTTATTCTGAAATCTCAAAGAGTTTACAAAAACAGATTATGTTCCCTGATTATTTGGTTAAAACTTAACATAAATTTGATGTCACTTATGCATACTACTTGATGGAAAACTAAAATATTTCCATCTGTTAAGCATACAACATGACTTCAATATTTAAAAGAATAAATAAATCAAACACCAAAGTTAAACCTTCCAAAACTGATGCCATATTCTTGTATCAATGTAAACAAAGACAAATAAATATCATAGAATTTCAAAACATAAGTTATCAACATACTATAACCAGCAAGTATTTGAGATTTGTCTTGTCATCATTTTTTCGGGATTCAAATCCCAAAAAGAAAGAAAAAAATTAAATCAGGAGTTTCTTTTTTTGTTACGTAAATCAGTGAGTACTCACCACTCAAAACTGATGCCATATTCTTGTATTACAGATTTTCAAATCTTCAATGTATTAATTATTCAAACAAAGAAAAGTTTTCCTGATTCTCCTTAAATCTGAATGCAAATTAGGTTTTTCTGAATGCCCAATTCTGAAATGTTATTTACAAAAAGCCAATTGATACTGAATTGTAATTTAACGAACTATAATTCTGAATGTAATTTAGGTTTAGAAAACCTTCCGAATTGAGCATATGGGATTCAACATTCTGAATCATAATTTACATCAATAACTCAAACATTCATAATTACGGCTAGGGATATTAAACATTTTATTCAACCCATTAACAAACATCAATAGCAGTAGATTCAAATTAGACAAACAATTGAACAAAATAGAAGAAAGAAAACGAGGATGAGTGGAGTGGAGATACCGATTCACTGTTCTATTCACGGAAGGTTGGATGGATAGAAAAATTGACTGTTTGTGAATTGCTAGTTGTTTATAACAGTTTCACAGAATTGAAAGAAAAAACACCTACCAGAAAAGTTCAGACTTTTTCAACTCAAACCGTTGTGTTTTCTCAAAAACACAAAAAACAGAACGTATATAATTTTTCCAACAAAACATAACCTGTTTAACGTTGTTATGAACAAACAATGTCACATATGAAGTTGAATCGCCATGTTTCATCTTCTATTGCAAAATCAATATTTCACCAAACCATTCACCACAATCCCAAACCAAAGCACCCACAACACTTCCTCTCCCTTCTTCTCAACAACCCTTCACCTCACCACCATTTTCTCCAACAACTTCACTCTCAAATCATCACTTCTTCACTCTTTCACCATTACCCTTTTCACAATAATTCTACTTCATTACTCCTCTTCAACAACCTCATACGTTCATATTCTCTCTCCCTTTTCCCTCATGAATCCCTTAAATTCTTCACACACACTCTCAACAACCTCACACACACTCTTTCACTTGATTCATTCACATTGACCTTTTTAGCTCATGCCTGTGCAAATTTAGACACAACCCATTTTGGTTTTCACCTTCATTGTATTGTTTTTAAAATGGGTTTTGAGAATCATGTCTTTGTGCAAACTGGGTTGCTTCATATGTACTCAAACTGGGGTTTTTTGGTTGATGCAGCTCAGGTGTTCGGTGAAATGCCGGAGAAAAATACGGTTACTTGGAATGTTTTTATTAGTGGTTTGATTAAATGGGGTCAGCTTGAATTCGCGAGGTCGGTTTTTGATCGAATGGTGGTTCGGAGTGTGGTGTCGTGGACTCTTGTGATTGATGGGTATACGAGGATTAATAAGCCTTTGAAAGCTTTGGCTTTGTTTAGGAAAATGATTGAGGTTGATGGGATAGAGCCCAATGAGGTTACCCTTTTGACTGTTTTTCCTGCTATTGCTAATCTTGGGAATGTTAAGATGTGTGAGTCGGTTCATGGGTATGTAGAGAAGATAGGGTTTAATGCAGTTGATATACGGATTGTGAATGCGTTGATTGATTTGTATGCCAAGTGTGGATGTATAGAGAGTGCGAGTAGATTGTTTTCGGAGATGCCTGACTGGAGAAAGAATTCGGTGTCGTGGAATTCGGTTCTGTCTGGTTATGCTACATTTGGGATGGTGAGGGAGGCTGTGGAGACTTTTGAAAATATGGAGAAGGCAGGTGTGCGGCCGAATCATGTGGCGTTTCTCAGTATTTTGAGTGCTTGTAGCCACAGTGGATTCGTCGAGGAGGGGCTTGAGTTTTTCTGTAAAATGGTGAATGATTATGGACTTGCGCCGGATGTCAAGCACTATGGTTGTGTGATAGATATGCTTGGGAGAGCAGGGAGGTTAGAAGAAGCTGAGAAGGTTGCTTTGCAGGTTCCCCGTGAGGTCGCGAATGATGTTATTTGGAGGACGCTTCTTGGTGCTTGTAGCGTTCATGACAATGTTGAAATTGGTAAGAGGGTGACCAAGAAGATACTGGAGATGGAGAAGGGACATGGTGGTGATTATGTTCTAATGTCCAATATTTTTGCTGGTGTTGGGAGATTCAATGATGTTGAGAGGTTAAGGGAAATGATAGATAAAAGAAATGTCTTTAAACTTCCGGGCTACAGTTTAGTCTAAATTTCATGTGACATGTACAATACAACCATATAGGTGATAACATTTGAAACAGATAGATCATTGTTCTGTCTTTCTTGCTCAGAGAGAGGTGGTAATGAACATAGAAGTACCTTGTAAGGGTCACTTACCACCATTCCAAAGGTCTATTGGCAGGTCATTGCACTTTTGCATCAGATCTTCTGAACTAGCTCAAGTCATCAAATTGAAGTAATATTTACTGCCAATTACTCTGTCTTTTAATTGATCCTGTGTCCTGATGCATATAAGAATTTTTAAAATATCATTTGAATTGATATAAAATATGTTTTTATCTGAAGCATCAAGTTTGATTGAAGAAAAATTATAATCGAACTTCTTGAAGGAGAAAAACCTTATATTTTGTTAAATTTCCATACATCAAACCATCTTTAGCAAAAGCTTTGTTTTAACTGTTTATATAAGCCATCCTGAAGAGCCTATCAAAATAAGCTCGAACATATAGCTTCTGTAAATATTATTTGAGTAAGCTATGTCACAATAGCTTATTGCCTCAGATAAGTTAAAATGGGATTTTCCAAACGCTCTTAATTTATCTCTTTTATGTCTGAATTTTACAGTTTGGGAAAGATAAGATTATCTTTATCATCTGTTCGTGAATATTGTAAAAACTTTTTATGATTCCAAGTATAAAACGGACCAGCAAAGTGGTGGTACGGAAACCACAGGGGATTGTTTGGATCACAAATTCTAATATAATTTTTGCTTATGAATAACAAGAAATAGTAAACTATGTGAACATAACCTGCCATGTGAACTCTTGAAAGCTTTTGGTTTAGTTTAATGATGTCGTAGGCTTGGTTTTGTTACCAGTGTTGCAAAATGTGTATTAGTTTTGTTGGTGGATAGTTTAACTATTATGTCATTTGGACTATGTAGAAACTATTTTCCGCGTATTTTGTTGTAAAAGTCAAGATTGTTTAATATAGAGACGTATATGTTTTGATCTGCTTTTTAACATTGCCTGGGGTGCTTTCTTGTCATGAAGCCATTTATGCTCTTAATTTCTGCTACTACTTATCTGTCATGTGTCCAACTTTCATCCTCCCACTTCCTGTTTCTTCTTAGTAATCACTTCTGCTATTTCACTTGTGTTGTATTCATTGTATGAGTTGGTATTTGCATGATTATGCAGCATCCTTTATCTCTTTTTTTATTTCTTATAATCAGTGGTGATTTTATTGGATTATGAAAGATTCACAATCTGTCTCAATTATCATGATTACATTTGTATGGTAATGTTGGAAATCCTGCCCCGAACGTGAGGGGGTGGGTTGGTAATTCCACCTCAGGTGTGTTGGAAATCCCAACCCGAATGTGAGGGGGTGGGTTGGTAATTCCACCTTAAAATTGCGATGTGATCTGCCTCTAGTTGCCTTATGTTGGCTTGTCTTTGAGGAGGTGGATTTAGTCCCACATCGGTTAGATAGGAAGCTTGATCAGAGTGTATAAAGAGGAGGAACTCCTCACCTTACAAGCCGGTTTTGCAAGGATGAGTTAGGCCCCAAATTTCAACAGGTAATGTTGCAAATTGAGGTCAATTCTTAACCTTAACGATACAATCAAATACCTTATCTTGCTCCTTTTCACTTTTCACACTTTTCAGTGTTCACAACCTAGTTCTTCATTGTTCTCGTTGATCTCAATTCCCATTTACCATGACCAAGCAGCAAGCTAATTTTTGGCAGAGCTGAGAAATGTGTAAATGGCTTCTTCTGGTTTTCAAGCTGATGTAAAAGCTTTGCAGAAGGTTTTGTCCGCCAGGCATTTAGTGAGTCCAAGAATCTCAACACTTATACAGAAAAAATTACTATTTATATTGCAAACTTTTTCAAGACCACTAAGCACGTGAGAAACTATATTCCATCTAACTATTTTCAATTTCCTGGTATCTATTGTGTCTGGAAGCTTCTGTTTGTTGATTACTAGATAGTAGGACCTGTTATCACCTCAATACAGGCTTGGTATTTAACACGAATCCGTTGTTGATAACATTACTGACATCACTAAAACATGATTTACTGCAGGATGTTGTTACTCCCCTATATGATTCAAAAGCTATATATGCACCGGAAGTCATCCTTTTGGCATACCTAATTGTCATTTGATCTTAAGAAATTTTTAACTTACTGTGAGTAATGAAGAAAAGTATGGGTGTGGAATATAGAATGAATGTGGTGCTATCTCTTCTTTTTTGTGCAATCCCTCTTTAAAGTTTTTGAGTTATGAAGAAGTGGAAGTGAAGATAATCAAGCAACGTGGAGGTGTATTTAGGTGGACATTTTTTTTATTTAAGGAAGATGAGAATGAAGATGTTCACATTGTTTATGAATTTCTTCATTTTTAGAAAATAAAGTTATTAGCTTAAAAAAAATAAAGTTATTAATAAAATTATTATTTCAACATTTTTTTAATAAAGAAATTAAAAAGAGGATTAAGTGGTGCACATTTTGATATATAAAGGACCTAAACATAAAAGAGAAGTTAAAGAACATATGTGTTGCAACTAAATAAGATAAAAGATATATATCGTAATTTTACGTATATTTCATTTTTCAATTATCAACGTGAGATTATAAAACGAGATATGTTATACAGTGCGAACAACTTTCCAAGGAATTTTGATGATAGTGGTGGAAAGCTTACTATACAAGGATAATGCGGTCATATAGAAATTTAATAATGGATAAAATAGTAAAATTACAACTCAAACTTAGTTCATTTCACGGGGTTGCGTTGAAATGTCTTTCCTAACATTAAGTGTTTCCCTTACAAAACTAAACTCTTACCATTGAAGTAACACATCAAGTGTATATACAAAATGTTATCAAATACAATGATTTTTTTTTTCTTTTTTGACAAATACAATTCTAAAAATTAAATAGGTGAGTAGCCATGAGTAGGCTACTTGACAAAAATTGTGGAACTAATTGAAGAAAAAAAGACACGTATTTTAGAAAATGAATCTATAACCTCTTTTCTATTCTAGTTTCTAGTAAAAGACCAACACTATTTCCCACTTCAATCATCCTTAGCTCTTTTCGGTGGGTACAGAGCGATTAGAACATAGGCCCGCAAGTGGGCGGTGGGATTGGTTCCTTCGGAATTAGTCGATCCTTAGATCGGATACCGAGTCTTAAAAAAAAAAAAAATCATCCTTAGCTCCACATAATTATGAAGAGAGGTGGTGAGTATTACTTCTTTACAGCAACCACTCGGTTTTCACTTTTTTATTTTTCCATTCCCCAACAAAATAGGACAAGAAACCCAAGAAGAATTTAGGAGCAATCTTAGATATTCATCATCACATGTAAGAATGTACATCCACATGTTGTTAATGCATTTTGTTTCTATTCTTGTTGTTAATGAATCAATACCTTCTTCTTGTTTAGGCAATGAATCAATATCTTCCACATATGGGGTGAGGGTGCACACCCTAATTTCTTAAAATCCCTACCATCTTATTTTATTATATTTTGCACACATGAGATTATTATTTTGCACCTCATATTTTTAACTTGACACAATAATCTACATGAATCATGCATAAAACGGCTCAACTTTTTTTATATCAAAACCGGGAATCGTATATGTAGAGTTCATTAACCACCGCAATTACTTGGTTAGTTGTTGTATAAAACTATTCAAAGGAATCAAATATTATGACCAGCTAGGTTTTTCATTCCCACACTTTACTTATACTATACATTTTCTTCGTTTGGTTACGTAACCCCTTGTTTATCTGTGATCACAATGATTCTGTTTGATCGAGAAAGTTAAATAAGTAGAAAAAGATTATTATTTGATTCACGGAAGATGAGTATTTTAACTTAGTTTGTATTTTAAAAAAACTACATTTTTATGTTTAGAAAATAGTGTTAATTAACATCGGTTATAGTTCGTGGTGGCGACCATGGGAGAACTAATTTTATTTTTATGATTTTGGTATTATAGGTGGAATGACTTCAATGGAATCATACCTGGTCAAATACTTCTTTGATGGAGTGGATTCAATGGAATCATACCTCGTTAAAAATTTTCAGTGTTAAGCAAATGAAGAAAGATGAATCTTGGAGAGAGCCTATATTGTCAATTTGACATCAAGCATCTCGATTTGTTCACATATATTCCATGTTTATTTTATCAGGAATAGCTTCTTTATTGGCTTTCACAAGGGTTATCTTGGCCATTTTGTTATGTTTTTAAGACCCTTTTACTACTATTTGTTTAATTCTTAGGAATTTCTTATATAAATCTCTATAAATTGGACATTTTCTTCAGATTTTTTCATTATTTGCTTGCAATTTCTTATATAAACCTCTATAATTGTGTTGCAAATTTTTTTTACCCAAACTTTATAATAATCCTGGCTCCGCCACTGGAGCCAAGTGAAGGTTTTGATCCAATAATGATGCTTTCAAGCCATACCTTGCTTAGTTGGTGTACAAGAGTGATGTAAATGAGCAAAAGTTATGGAGATTAGTTCATTTTACATAAGTGATTACGTTCTCCCGTAACAAGGGGTTACGACCGTAACTTTCTTAATGGGTGTTAAATGATCTCTTTGTGATTTTTACTCATGGTGGTCTAATCATTCTCTTTGTATTTGGTCCAATCATACTACATTTTCATTACTCTAATAGGCGCGTATCGTGCTTTTTAGGAATTTTTTAATATGCTTTTGGCTTCTTAAAAAAAATCCATAATTAGGGATTTGAGGAGACTACACGAAATCTTAGTTTCAAACTCCATTACCTTCATTGTTAAAGAAACTACCATCTTAATTGGTATAGTTACATAAGTGGGGGTGGGGCCACAAATAAAAGTTAGAGATGATTTAAGACAATTCTTCATATCATTCCTTCCTGGTTGTGTGAGCTTTGTAGTCTAATAAAAAAGTATTGCAAATTACAATGCACTAACAACAATGTTTTAATTGGTTATACAAGTTACTTATACGAATCTTGCACAAGTTTATTCATACATTAGTATCTTGAGATGCCCATCCTTTCTTCTCCAACTCTTGTCGCAATGCCTGTCAATAAGCAACATGTATTTTTGTAAGATAACTATGTAATCAAGGGCTTTTTCTCCATGGCATATAGAACATATCAACTTATTATTTAGAGATTAATTAATAGAATTTAATTAGTATACTATGTGGGTGTATAATTATTTTACACAATTGAATACATGTGTAAAATAATTGTACACTCACAGAGCATACTAATCAATATGCAACGACTGTGCAAAACTGTTTTTACACATGAATTCAATCAAAACACAATATAACACTTTGTTATGTTGATCCATAAAATATCTGCTTAAATATCTATAAAGTGAGATTTGATTGAATGTACATATTCTACCATGAATAGAAGTTTGTTTCTACAAATAAATTGTACTTTGGTGGTACTAGTTCCTAACAGAATCACCCTATCTAACATAACAATGGAGAAAGCAGTAGAGCAAGTACATATGAGTGATGGAGTTTTACCTTTATTCTTTTTCTATTCACATCAAAATCAAAGTTTCCCAACCTTGACGCAGATCGATACTCCACGATTGAGCCCTTACCCGGTGGGAACCAAAACTCAACATCATCTACAAACTGTTTACATGGCAATGTGGGGAGGAGGTGATTAGACTATGTTCTTCGAATCATATAAATGTATTAAATGAATATGATGATTTTATTTCATGATTTCCTTAGATGTAATCCACACATACATACCCCCAAGATTGAGCTTCGATACTCAACTCGAACATAGTCTTCTTTCCTTTCAACTATTTTTGGTGTAAATTTGTCTGGTCTTGTTAATTCTATCTGTCAAATTATCAACAACTGGTTTTTAGCTTCACTTCAATGATTTGAGAAGTGCAAATAACATGTATTACAACTCAAATAGAATAGTTTTTGAGTGAATCCCGAAATTAGTCCTTAAAATTAAGAAATCGACAAACATTCCAAGATTGTAAATTGTTGATTATTTTAGTCTACTCATTAATTTCTGTCACTAGTCCATAAAATTGGATGCTACTAGAAAAATTATGTTTGAATGTCAAATTAGTGCTCATAGTTAATAACTAAGAGTCTAAGACTCAAAATGCTACTTAGAGCATAACATAGAATTTGACTAAAATAACAATTTACCATTTGAGGACTAATTTTGTTAATTTCTTAGGGACAAACATGACAACATCCGACAATTATAAGGACCAAAATGAGGTTTCACTTGGTATTTGTGGTTTCAATTAGATTTATTACCGCCGTTCAAAAAAAAAAAAAGATTTATTACCACTTCTATTAGTTCATCCATTGCCTCTTCTCTGCTCACTGGACTTTTCCTGCCTTCAGGGTTATAGTTCCTGTATAATATAATTAAAGAATTGAAATGAAGTAACACAACTATTGTTCAATATTATTCAAATTTTGTGGGACTATATATTCTTAATTGAAGTACCAAGCTAATGGAAAGTTCTTTAAAAAAAAAAAAGCTAATGAAAAGTTAAAATAATAAATAAATATATAAATAAACAAACAAAACATTGCACTACTTCCAAATTCCATAGTGCAGAATTTAAGTCAAAATTGGTTGGTTCAAAACGTGTTAAATTATTTTAAGTGAATTATTGCAACGTGATTCACACATATATGCCATAGGTTCTTTTTGGACTAGACCCCGAATTAATTTAATCTTATTTCCTTAATCTGATTTAGCAGACCCTCCTCAAAATGTCATTTTAACAAGTTATTACTGAAGTAAAAATAATCATCATGCTAAGCCTGAAATGAAAAACAGAAATTGTAGATAATTCATATAGTCTCAGAAAACTAAGGTTAAAATTAACATGAGAAAAAGAAGGAAAATTTACCAAGGAGGAGCATAATGGGTTAGATCATTGACATTCTCAGAGGTTGATACACAATTCTTAGTTGCTGGACACAGAGCCAATGCTGATGAGTTTTTCTGAACTCCAAGATATTCAGGCTTCTTCCCACTGCATCAAAACACATAGTAAAACAACTTAAGCGCTTATCCAATAACCATAGTGTAAACCCAAAGTGCATAAGTTTTTTCTAAAAGATATATTATCCACTTTCCTATAATTTTTAAAGGTTTTACATAGGTTTCTTCCGACGGAGGTAATCGTGTTTGAAATACTTCCATATGCTATAAATAGGCCCTTCTCCCAACAACAACAACAACCAAGTCTTATCTCACTAAGTAGGGTCGACTACATGGATCAAACGATACTATAATGTTCTATCATATAGCTAGCTTATAGCGGATGAGCTTATAAGCTAGCTTATAGCTGACAGCGGACATGTTAGCTGATTGAATTTGAAGTGTCTGGTAAAATTGACGGTCATAGTATATTTAATTAATATTTATTTGTTTTCAATTATGATTGCAGGGGTAAAATTGAGATAAAAAGTGATAATTTATAAGCTACTTAAATTAGCTTATAAAAAAAAAAACATTTTTCTGTTGAATGATGGTGGAAAAACATGGTACCTGAAATTGAAGATGGCACCAATGGTTGCTATTTCACTGCTCTTTAATATGAGTTGTCTTTAATAAAAAAAACGAAGTGTGAGAGATTTGAGAATATGAGGAATGTATAAATAATAAATAAGAATTAGGAAGTAAGAAACCTTCGATTGATTTGGTTGTCGTGGTTGTTGTCCTTCTCCTCCTGTTTCATGTGAAGAATACGAGGAAGAAAGGAAGCATTGTTATTGTTATTGTTGTTGGGTGTTTTGGAATGAAATTTGAGGTTGCAGAATGTGGTTGAAGATGATGTTGATGCCATTGGTAGTGACTTGAACTAGAATTGAGAGTATCTTATATATAAGGATGATGAAAACGCAAAATCTGACCCAAAACTAAAATATGAAACGTGTAATGAATGGGTCGGAGTGGGACGGTCGGTGAGGCTCTATGGTTTCCACATCCATTTTCTTTTCTTTTGACTAAATACTCCTCATTTCATTTTATTTTCTTCAATGGCCAAATATCATCATCATTTTAGAGCAAGGGAAATATACATACATAAAAATGTTAGATGATAGTTTAAAGGGAATGTAATAAGCATCTTTTAAAAGAGAAGACTGTAATTTACTCCATTTTTAATGCTCATGTAGTTTTACAAAGATACTTATATTAAGGGATAAAGTTTCGTAAAAAAAATATATTAAGGGATAAAGTAGAAGTGAAAAAATTACTTCCGTCCATGTGTCTAGAGTCAAATATACTACATCCATACAAAACATAGAAATTTCAAAAACAAAAACAATGTCAACAAACCAAAATTTTAATTACAACCTGACTAATTTCTTTCGCACATAATCAACAGTCAAGAATAATGTGAGATCTGCGGTTTTAATTTCATCTGTATATGTATGTATGTTGCGATGTTTACTCATATCAACTACATGTGGTTTTTAAAATGACAATTCAAACTCATATTGATAAGTCATTTGTAAAGATGAGAGAAATCTAAATATGGTTATAGTTACTAAAAGTTCCGTACTAAATATTTGAAATCAAAAAAATGGGTCACTCTCACTCGATTTAGCAAATACATAGGATACAAACTTGAAGTCAATTAAAAATAACGATGAAACAAGATCAAGTATCATAAAATGTAAAATATCAACACCACATCAATAGTTCTCAAGTGGAGCACCGATGGCATTACTTGGGAGCAAAGGGACTGGGGTGGCCATGCGAAGCCATGGTCCCCCCCTTATAAATAATTTTATACTACTGATATATTGCTATTTATGCTGCTATTTAACTAAAAATGTCAATGTGGTTGTCCCATCATTAGCACTTTCATTTGACGTTTTGAATCTTATATTATATGAACATTGAGAAGTATAAAAGCATCGATATAATAAAATAAAAACGTTACTCTTTTCACTTCCATTTTTTCTCCTAGTTATCCGAAAATACAAAAATACTTTCGGCGATAGTTAACTATCATTCAAGAAACATTTTAAATTAATTAAACCGATTTAAGAAGTAATTAACCTGATATGAAAAGTGTCAAATGACATTTAACTATAATAGGAGAGGCGGACGATAGTTAATGTCGTCTGACTCAACGATAGTTGCGAAAATAAGAAATTTTGAAAGTGACAAGAGTAACTTTCATAAAATAAATCAAGTAAAAAGTGAATTTAATTTTCTATCTTCTCCCAATATTAACATCAAATGTTGTTTAAATTTCTCATATATGTAGTACATTTGAACTTTTTTGTTTGTTCAACTAGAGTACACTTTTTAAACTTGGTCCCTCCATTGTTTAATTTATGACTCCACCCCTATATTCAGTTACATACATTCGAAAATGATTTTTTTTTGAAGAAAATATATTCAAAAATAATAACATAATTTCTTAATCAACTACATATATCCCAAAAAAGAACATAATTAATGTTGTATTATATATATATATATATATAAATCTTACTCAATGTATACTATATTATAAAGTTTTTTCATTTTTCTTATTTTTCTTAAAGAAAAAAAAAATTAGAAAAATCATGTTTCATTTTTGAATTTTTCGAGTCACACCCAATATATATTTGGTTACACCCAAATTTACTTAAAATTTTACAATAATATCAATGTTATCCCTTCATATAAATTTTCTCAAAACTTTGATTCATTGTTACCGTAAACATTCACACTCTTTCACCTACAAACAACCATGGATATTCAATCAATCTCAATGAAAGATTAAATAGTGAATCAAAACGCTGTCATCCATAGTCTATTGCATATATGTATATGTAAGTGATTTTTTTTTCAATGATGTTGAGTTTCTATTTTTGTTGTTGTTCAACGTGTTGATATGTTATGCACTCTACAAGCAATGAGTATTTGATGGTGCACCACACGTTAACGTTAATTAAATTTAAGTAAACATTCATTTAAAGGTTAATGTTAACTTAGATTCAATTTAATTAGGCACATGTAAACCGAATTTACTTGTACCTATTTAAAATAAGATTTCGTAAAATCATTGAACATGTTGTAGAGGTTAACGCAAAATTTTAGTTTAAGTATGTTAACTTAAATTAAGTTTACATGACTTACTTAAATCGAGTTTACATGATCTAATTAAACTAAATTTTAGAACATAAAAACCGATACAAAGGGTTTTAGGTGAATTTGAAAATTAAATTTTACTTAAAAATAATTGTCTTTTTGAAATGTAACAAGTTTTTTTTTGGTACAAGTGTAACAAGAATTAAATAAGGTGTAACTAGGAAAAAAAAACAAAATATAATAGAAAAAGGTAGCATGTATTCAACACGTATCGGTTTTCATTGCCGTATCCCTCGTGTATCTCGAAAGGTAGCATGTACATATCAGTACAAGATACATATCAGATACGGATGTGTAGCAGTTTTGAAGCATATGTGCCGTCTTCATTTTTTTTCTTTTTTTAATGTAAAAAACGTCGCAATAAAATATTGTGAAAAAAATAAAAATAAAAATGATTTGTCACAAAAGCAATACTTACTTGTGAATTTTGTTGGTAAAGAATTTGACCAATCTTTTGAAGCGGGAAGACGAATAAGCCAACCCATCATCTTCTCCTGCAAGCTTAACCCCTCTCTCTCTCTCTCTCTCTCTCTCTCATCCATGGCTCGTAACAAGGTTCGATTTTTTCTTCCTTTTCAAACACTCTTTTCCATTCCCTCACTCCTTTCATCTGGGTTTAGGGTTTTACTTCCATTTTTTCCCATTTCCCCCTTTTTCTAATTTTCTCATTTTTTGAACTCTTAAATGTGAAATAATACTCAGGAAGCTTTGCTTTTGCTGCTTGATGTGGGCCCATCCATGCATCCTGTTCTTCCTGAAGTTGAGAAAGTCTGTTCCATGCTTGTACAGAAAAAGGTACTATTTTTGATTTAAATATATTCTTAAACCCTGCAAATTTTTATTATTTTTTATTCCGTAAATTTTTTGTAAGAGCGAAGAACCAATTTGGTCTCTCACAATTTTTTCGCGGCCCAATTTAGTATCTGATAAAAAATAATACCAAACTAGTGTCTGCTATTTTCAAATTGCTGATAAATTTGCCTCTGTATAAAAATGTTAGGGACTAATTTGAGTATTATATTTTGTAAGGGACTAAATTGGTCTGCGAAAGAAAATTGGGAGAGATCAAAATGTATCTTTAATCTTTTTGTTTTTAGTCACTGCAAATACAAAATTTGTTTATATTGAAAGTGGTCATTGTTAAATTCATTTGAGTCTTTATTTTAAGGGACTAAAATTAAATATTCTACACAGACAAATACCAATACTAGTAAATTTTGAAGGGACTAAAACAATAAGGATGGAAAGAAAAAATTAGTATATTTGCATGGACAAAAAATATTTATAGGGACTATAAGTAAAAAATGATATATTTGCAGGGGCAAAAACATATTGAAACCTATTTTTTTTAAGTTGTTATTATTCCATTCCTGTGTTTGGTTTTGTTTACTAAGAGCTTCAATACGAACATGATCTTTCTTTTTTTTATTTTTTTATTTTTATTTTTTTTATGTTTGTTTGTATAATAATGTGCAGTTGATTTATAACAAATATGATGAAGTGGGGATTATATTATTTGGAACAGAAGGTACTTACTCTAATCTTTTTTATGATGCAAATATGTGGTGCATGTTGTTGACTCGGTGTTTATTTGTTATGTTTCATTTTTATTTTAAGTAGAATCTCTGCTATCTTGATTCCATTGCTGATTGGAGTCGGATACTGTATTAGAATGATGGTCAGTTACAGGAAGATGACCAGTGTTATCAAATAGTGGCCATGATTGCGGTGGTGGAATTTTTGCCAACCGCTATGGTCAATTTGTGAAGGGTGTGGTTGTGCCGTTGTGTTTTATGGTGGAAATGGTGGCTTAAAATAGTGAATTTTTGGCCTTCTGCCATGGTTTGCCATCCGGAGCCAATAACACTGAAGATGTTGCAGAATTTCAAGGTCTGCAATTCCCTAGCTCAAATCCGCAATTACACAAATGACAAGATGCCCTTCGCCTGTTAAACCATTTCTTACTACCATGGGATTGTAAATAACTAACCATTGGGTTATCTAACAATACGCTCCTCATGTTTGGTGCAACTAGTGCTTACTTCATAGTTGCAGAGGTCTCCTTAGAACAATATTGTTGAGAGTTCCATATATCAACTACATATATGGCTTTAGTAATGCTTATAAAGGCTTGGGCAGTCCTCATCTCACAAGTCAGTTTTGTGGGGCTGAGTTAGACCCTCAGCTCCAATTTTAATATGGTATTAGTGCCTATCTAGTTTTGTTGTAGGATCACAATCTCTGTTATTACCCCTGCATTTGTCCATCCTTCAGATGTTCAGTCCTGGGGGTATTGAGAACTTGAGATTATAGTTATTTCACGTGCATTAGTCCGTATTTTGGATGTCCAATCCTGAGCGTGAGAAGGTGTTGAGCGCCCCACATCAACTAGATATATGGCCTATGTAGTGCTTATAGAGGCTTGAACAGTCTAAGGGGAATGATTAACTACAGTTAAGTCGTTAGCTTGTTTATTTATTTAGTTTTAAGGAAGAAAAAAACAAAAAGTTAAGTAGTTAGTTTAGTTGGAAGAGAAGAAAATATGAAGGTTGGAGGAAAATGGGGGGGGGGGGAGTATCAATGAACCAGGAACGGGTTCTGGGAAAGTCCAGATTTTTCGGAAATCTTTGATTCTTCCATCTTCATAACTTTTGGCCTATTCCTATTACTGTTCTGCTATACATCAGTACAGAATTGGGAACAGGGTTAATAGGAATTTGTTTTTCCTACTTAGAATTTTGATCAAGGTTTTCCATTTTGATTTATTGTTTCTACTGTCACGATTAACTGCAGTTTGCCATGGGAAGAATCATGTTCGTTTTACTAGTTATTTTCTTAAATTAAGTTGTTTTTTATGTTATGAAGGAGTGCTTTGACTTTGTGATAAAAAAGTATTCCTCAAGAGTAAGGAAAATTTATTACATGTGAGACTGTAAACTTGTAATATTGTATATAGGACTGAATGTTTCAAGGCCAACAAGACAATAAGTTCAATTTTGTAGAGAAAAGAATGTTAGGACGGGTGAGTTGATGTGCAAAACCAGATAGTAAAAAGTGAATATATTAAAGAAAATTATGAGGTAGCACCTACATTAAAAACTAGAAGCCTTGGCAAGGAAAGTAGATTAGATGGATGATTGTCTAGTAATTAGAGGGAGATCTAGAAAAATTTGTAGTTCAAACCACTAAAAGAATTTATATTCAAACGGTTTATCTTTAGACATGATATATGATAGGATATTATGACTCTGTTTGATTTATGCATAATGCAGTTGACTCTACCTATTGGGAAAAGACTCTTGTAGTTTTGTTGTTATTTGAGTTTGATCAAAGACATCTCTCACCTGTTTTTGCGTTTACTATTTTCAGACACGGATAACGAACTAACTACAGAAGTTGGTGGATATCAGCATGTTGTGGTTTCGAAAAATTCTAAAGTTGTGGATGGAGACATTGTTGAGGCTTTACAACAACTGCCTCGAGGAACTACTGATGGTGATTGTATCCATAAAATTATACACGCCACATAAAGTATATCTTATTTACTGAAAATAAATATGCTTTTGAATTTCGACCTAACTTTAAAATAGTGAAAATTAACTAGACCATCTGTCATTAAAAGTTTATCTTTTGGAAAATTCCTTTCTATTAGATTATAAGATTTCATAGATTTGTGTTTCTGATTCATACCGTGTATTCTCACTGCCATTTATCTTTCATTTTTGCTCTGTTTTATTCTTTTATATTAACTGGCTATATATATGTAGATTTTTACATAAACAAAAGTCTCCTGTTATAAATTTTAATTGCTGCTTCAAGAACAACTTTTTGTTGATGGTGCAGTCTTGTATGTGATTGGTATAACGAGCCAATATTTTCCTGAAAACCTTTCTGTTTGTCGTAATAGATCTCTTATACTGTTTTCTGGTTACCTTGACTTCGATGTTAGTTCTTGATGCTGTCATTGTTGCCATGGATATGTTAATAAAAAAGTTTGGAGATACTAACAAGGGAAAGAAACGTCTTTGCCTTATTACAAATGCACAGTGTCCAATAAAAGATCCTTATGAAGGATCAAAAGAAGAGCAAGTTACCACAATTGCTAAGCAAATGACAGCTCATGGTATGAAAATGGAAAGTATAATTGTAAGAGGAAAACTTAGTCAAGATGCAAACAAGGAAATAATGGATGAGAATGATCGTCTTTTAAATATTTTTTCTAAGGAAACACAGACAAGATTGTTGTATGTTGAGGATCCAATTTCTTTGTTTGGTGCTCTTAAAACTCGAAATATAACTCCAGTGACAGTTTTCAGAGGGGATCTTGAATTCAGCCCAAAACTGAGGATTAAGGTAAGATTTGCAATATAATATGTCGATTTAGTCTCCAGGTACATAATGAATAGCTTAGTTAAGTGTACCTATCATAGTTGGTTAACCGTCTTTCATTTGGCATGTTTTTCCATTAATGATTCTCAAATGCTACAAGTTTGAGTTGGTTATAGACAATATGAATCTTTATCTTTATATTGAATAATTTAAGGCATGGTGGAAACATATGAAGGAATCTTTGATGTTGTTTTCCCTTCATCTTATTGTTCAACGTAATATTTTATTTGTATTACCTATCAAATTTTCTTTTTTAAATAAAGGGTGATTTGTATGAAAAGACATTTTATTTTCATGAAACCTTAAATGATAATCAGGTAATGGTGTACAAGAAAACACAAGAAGAGAAATTTCCAACTCTGAAGAAATTCTCTGATAAGGCTCCTCAAACTGATAAATTCGCAACACATGAAGTCAAAGTAGATTATGAGTACAAGAGTTCCGCAGATCCGGATAAAGTTGTCCCTCCAGATCAAAGAATTAAAGGTTATCGATATGGGCCTCAAATAATTCCTATTTCCTCTGCTGAGTGGGATGCTGTAAAGTTCAAACCAGAAAAGGGTGTGAAGCTTTTGGGATTTACTGATTCTTCTAATATATTGAGGTAAGATTGCATATGCTTTAAGGGATTGTATTTGATTTAATTCTCTAAAACCCAAAGATTTCCTGACTCATTTCACTTTTCTTTTTGTTTTAAAATGTGTACACTAAAGACACCAATACATGAAAGATGTCTATGTATTCATCGCTGAACCGGGAAATACAAAGGCTGTACATGCAGTTTCTGCACTATCAAGGGCTATGAAGGAAATGAATAAGGTGGCAATTTTACGGTGTGTCTGGAGACAGGGACAAGCGAATGTTGTTATTGGGGTCTTGACACCCAATGTATCCGATAGAGAAAATCTTGTAGGTTTTTTTCTTTTTGGTCTCAGTTTGTGTTATTTTTTGGTTTACTTTTGCTGGTTTCTATTGTGACTTCCTTTTTTATTTAATAATTAACAATTTCTTGCTTTTATGATTATGCCGTGCAGCCTGATTCATTTTACTTCAATATTCTTCCTTTTGCCGAGGATGTGCGTGAGTTTCAGTTTCCTTCTTTCAGTAGTTTCCCAGCATCGTGCCAGCCAAATGAACAACAACTAGAATCAGCAGCTAACTTCATAAAAATGCTTGATCTTGCACCAGATGGGAAACAGGAAGTTTTGCTTCCTGACTTTACCCCAAATCCAGTACTGGCGGTACATATTTGATCCACCTATCTGTTTCTAGTTTACTTCCTTCTTTTTTATATTTCCACGTTCCATTTTCTTTTTGATTTTTTTTTCTCTTACAAGGGTTTGAAGTTTGGTTTCAGACATCAGATTTTTTGTGTCTTTTCAGCGCTTTTATCATTATCTTGATCTGAAATCAAAGCATCCAGATGCTTCAGTGCCACCTCTCGATTATACACTCAGGAAAATTACAGAACCTGAGACTGACTTGGTTTTGCAAAACCAATCTGTCATTGACTCATATCGTAGATCCTTTGAGGTGCAGGGAAATCCTTTGGTAAGAATGACTACTTAGTTCCTAGTCGAGTAGACCTTACTAATTTCAAATAAGTTTTATATTTGAAATATCTCACTGCAGAAAAAGCCAAGGCGTTTTTTGCGAGAAAAGGCAATTGATGAAGAGGGTAAAGAAAACATCACATCCCCGCCTGCCAATCTCATCGAGTATACATCTATTAAAGTTGAGAAAATCGGGGATCTGACTCCTGTACAAGATTTTGAAGCCATGATTTCACGCCGAGACAGTCCAGATTGGGTAGTAAAAGCAATCAAGGATATGAAAGATAAAATATTTGATATGGTAGAGGACTCCCATGAAGGTGATAACTATCCCAAAGCACTGGACTGTTTAGTTGCGCTTCGCAAAGGTTGCATTCTTGAGCAGGTAATCCATTTCCTCTTGAATGCAAAATAAAATAAAATTAGGACATCCCTATTTAACTTCTTATCAGTGTGTTATTACAAATAGTGTGCTATACCATAGCAGAATTTGAACATATCACTAGCGCTATATCAATTTAGCATAGTGGACGTTGAACAACCACTATTTTCTACAGTCCGTGATTAACAACACTGCATCTAATTTATTTTTTATCTTATCCCTCTATGAATTTGTTTGTTCAATCCTCCTATGCTTCTTTTTGCATAAGATTCATGGTAACTTGTTGATTTCACAAACTTATTTATGTGAAGGAACCAAAACAATTCAACGATTTCCTTAAACATCTTTGCAAATTTTGCCAAGAAAAAAACCTTCAAAGTTTTTGCGAATATCTTGCTGCTAAGGGACTCACATTGATCCCGAAAACAGAAGCTATAGACAGGTATTTTTTGCATGATCTCTTTCTCTAATGATTTAATTTATTTTAAAGTTTATTTTTTCCTCTTTACCATATCATAATTGTCTCTTTGTTTTCACAATACAGTGATGTCACTGATCAAGAAGCCAGAAGTTTCTTGGTAAAGTCTGAATCCAAATGTGATTAATTCATATATTTGTGCTGAAGCATCCAAAGGCTTCAATTTTATGCTTTTGGCAGAATACATGAACATACTGTAAATATTATTTGTATTCGGATATTTGATTTCCTTTATGAAAATTTTAAATTTGCTGAGCTTGAATTTCACAGTTACACGTGCTTAATACAAGAAATGCACTCTAGTTTTGGATAGAAGAATTTATAGTAGCAATATACACTATACTCTTGCATTATGCTTATAAACATCGATCGATCATCTGATGCATTATGCTTATAAATAGTGAGTATTTGCAAGGTGGTAGTAGCTAATATACCGCCACATGATAATTTAGGTGGTTAAATTGGTGCATTAACGCATTCGGCATATCTGCAGTGGTGGATTTTGCCCAAAATGTTAGGGGAGCAGCGGGTGAATTTGATTAAAAAAATAGGGAACGAGTGGAATCCAATTATTTTTTTCTTGTTACCTATTTGAGGTCAAGGCGGTGGGTCGAAACACTCACCGTCAAATGGCGAAGGAACCGACAAAAAATGGAGTAAAAAATCATTTCTAAACCCAAATCTTCAAAGGTTGAATTGAGAAGCAATATATTGGGTTTATTGGCTAAACCTTCATTAAGTTCTTTGTTGTTCTTATATCATTCACTTGAGTTGATTTAAAAACAAAGACAAAATGTTGATAGAAAATATTTGAAATATCATTGTTTGAATACAACAATTTAGAGCGACTAAAAATGAAATATGATATATTTATAGGGCTTAACAAATTTATTTAAGCCTATATGTTTTTAAATGAAATAATTTGAGAGTTTAATTTATCTTTTTAAAAGTTTAATCTATAATTCCTTGAAATATAGTGTAATTTTGATGCATGATTAGTGTTATTTTTTAAGCAGATGGTTAATGAATTTTAGATGTGGTTGAATTGATAGGGAATATCCGAGTTTGAACCATGACTATAATAATTATTAGAATTTACTAAACTCGATAAAACTCAGAGGGTTGAGATAGAAAAAAAAAGTGTAAATTTTTTATACGATTATTACACAAGCACATGCCATAGTTGCAAAGAAAATTAAAATAAAACAATCACATGTCATTTTACGTTTGATTTTTAAAGTACTTATGCTTGATGTCTATCACTTTTTATAATTTGATGACTCTAGTTAATTAAACGTATAAAAAAAAATCATTATCACCAAATGTATAACAATTAAATCCATTTTAAATACGAAAATGATTTAATTTATTAAAAGTGGTTTAGAAGATGATACAAAAGTATTTTGTTGAATGAGAACAAACGTGATATGGTGACATTATTTTATGAGAACAGAAGAAACAGAGTGAATCAACAAGAGTTGACAATACGACCCTCGCCAATATAAAAACATGTGTTTAAATCTTTGAAATTGATTATTTGTAGGGTCGATAAAAATATTTAACACTTTTATATACTATTGAATTTATTAAATCAGGGATGCCGCAAATTTGTATTATTGTGATTCGTTTTTTTTTTTACGATCCGATTCTTAAGGAAAAGTTTCTGTTAATTTGAAGTTCGATTGAAAAGTAAGTAAGATACGGTAATAATTGTTCCATTCAAAAATTAAACTCATTAATTATTTGAATTTAATTGTTTGATTCAGTCTTTTTACCCCATGAGCTTAGCTCATTTGGTAAGGGATAATGCACAATATGTGCAGAGGCCGGGGTTCGAACCCCGGACACCCCACTTATTCATCTTTAAGGTGAATTTCTTTAGCCACTAAGCTACTTGAAAAAAAAAATTCATATAATTCCATTACTTTATTTTCCATTAAATGAAAAAACGTTACTTATTGTAGATTATAGATAGATGTTGGCTATAATTTCATCAATGTACCTTGGATTATATTTAAGACCCATTTGATGGAATGCGTGGACAACAATGAACAAGTACCCTTTTGATAAGGGAAGAGACATGATATTCTCAATATATTTTTCTTTCTATACTGTTTTCACAAACTTTTCTTTCTCATGTTGGGTTAACAGTGATTAATATTATTCTCCTAGATATTATGAAAAACAACAATCTGATTTTGGATGTGCACATGATATGCCTCCATGTTGACATCCTCATGCATATTAAAAACAATATGTCGTCATACTAGCAATATGTATGGACCCACGTCACACAAAGCATACATATATTGTAATATATAAAAGCATAACTTGCCAGTTCAGTTAACAATATAGAAATCAAAGCTCCTTGAAATTTTTTTAATATCTTTCTTTTCAAAGTTTTCAACATTGTGAACAAAATAAATAAATTATAGTATGGAACTTCTGCCTGAAGATTGTTTTGCACACATTTTATCATTTACATCACCTATTGATGTGTGTAGGGTTTCTCTAATCTCCTCGATTGTGCAATCCATGGCAGATTCAGATAGTGTGTGGGAGAAATTTTTGCCACATAATTATCAAGGAATTGTTTCTAGGTTGTTGGATGATCCTCCATTGCCTTGTTCATCAAAGAAAGAATTATTTGCCCGGTTATGTAAACCCCAACTAATTGACGACGGTAATAAGGTGATTTTCAACAACATTTGTTCATTTTACAGTACTTTTGATTTTGTTTTAAATGACAAATATTAATATATATATATATATATATATATATATATATATATATATATATATATATATATATATATATATATATATATATGTTGTAGTGCTAAGTTATGTTGGTGTTTTGTACCCATTGATAACAAGTGCATTAAGAATATTCCTCATTCATAAAAAAAAGTTTTTGACAAATTATCTTATAACTTGTCTTACATATATATGTCAAGTCAATAATGCATAAGGGACATATATATCTTCTACCATGCACAATATTTTTCTACTATTTTTTTTTTTGAATATACAATGTTTTCCTACTATTGAATAAATAATTTTTCACTATAAAAATAAAAGTAATATAATGAGATTTAATTATTCAATGGTAAAAAATAAGTTAACTTATACATAGTGCAATACTAATTTGCTTTTTTTTTTTTGGACTAATTTGCTTGTTATTATTAAACAAAGCCACATATATAATATGTTTAACCGTAATTATTCGAAAAGGGAAGGAAAGAAAGGTTAGGTTGATTATTTATAATCCTATATCGACAAATATTGCAAATATGTAGACCATATTAAGGGCCACATTTGTCAAGTTGATCAATATATGGCAAATAATGAGCTCCAGACACGTAGGCTGGCAATTTATGTAGGATTTAGTTGAGGGACCATGAATACTAAGAAAAAAAATTAATATTTGAACGGTGTAATAATAACTTTTGGAAACAGCATTAAAAATATTATTAAATAGACAACCATATAAAATTGCAGATAAACAATTTTTTTTTTAAGAAACAAAAATGAAATATATTACTATGAACATCTTAATTGTTAAAGCACAAGACGTGCCAAAACAATTACGAAAAGATCAACTTCCTGTCAAAATTACAACAAAATCAATTGATACCCATGTATAAAAGCGGGCTCAACCACTAATTATGAGTCCTAAAATTAAAGCCTACATTACTAGCTTTCAACCACCACAAGGTATGAGATTTTACTTTATCTAATAATAGTGGTATAGAGCTTTGACGGTTCCGAAATAACCTGTCATCCTGCTCATTCCATAAAATTCAAACACATTGAAGCCAAATCAGAAGAAATAAAGATCGAAGAGCTTTCAAACCACCTGCATATATAATATGTTTAACCGTAATTATTCAAAAAATACGAATTGTGTAAAGGGAAGGAAAGAAAGGTTAGATTGATTATTTATAATCCTATATCGACAAATATTGAAAATATGTAGGCCATATCAAGGGCCACATTTGTCAAAAACAAATTTTTAAATTGTCAAAACAAATTTTTCTAAGAAAAAAACAGCAAGAACAAATTTATTTTTTTTTGAAATAAGAACAAAATCTTATTATTTATATGTCCCTTGGCAATTTTTCCATAGATTTTAAAATCTAAGTAGATATCTAATGTATTTTCCCTAAAAAAATAAAATATTCCAATGTATTATATATTAGATAAAAAAAATCTAATGTATTATTATATATGTAAAGAAAAACATGTGCACATAATAATTTTCCTTTTATAAAATATGTTAATTTTTTACTTTACGTCTTCCAAAACACCTATAACATTAATAGTGTATATATTAAGAAATAAATGTGGACATATAATAGTTTGAAATTGGGTTTTTATTTTAGAAACAATATTTTTTTCAAAAGGGTATATAATTAAGGACATATATAGTACATTTGTAAGAAAAAGAGAGAAGATATATATAGTACATAATTTAAATAACATATTTTATTCAAAAATATGAATTTTACATATGAGTTTAGTTAAAAGTAGAGATTAAAAGTGAAAATGAAATAATTTTGAAGGACGAAAAGTCATAGAAATTTTTTAGAAGGAATAGAAACACATTTAACCCTTTCATTTATGTTCCTTCAAAAAAAAAAAAAACCCTTTCATTTATGTAAAACTCACATAACTTAGTTTATTTCTTTTATATTTCAACCAATAAATTTAGCGTGTTGAAAAAGTATATGTTAAAATAAATTCTCTCTTGCAATCGTGTATATACAAGAATAATTTTTTTTTGAAGGAATATAAGAATAAATTTTATATATTTAGTAGAAATTTATGATATATATATATATATATATATATATATATATATATATATATATATATATATATATATATATATAGCACCAACATTGACCACATCAAATTACATAACTTCCCTATGTTAAAAAAGAATTTAGATAGCACTTTTCTTTTTGCCTTAAATAACATTTTTGAATAGGTAAAGCCTTATCTAAGGGTGACTTACGATGACACTTTTACTTGTAAGCGATATTAAGGACGACTTTGGATAGCGCTTTAAACCTTAAGTGCTATAAAAAGGGGGACTATGATAGCTCTTTGTAATAAGATGGTTTATGATAGCGCTTTATACCTACAAAAGCTATTGTACATTGGTTTATTATAACGTTTTTTTTTATATAAATGCTATTATAGAATATACATATTTAATATCTTACACATTTGAAGTAAATACATCTCGAGAATGGAGGGAGCAAACATTTGCAATATAAATGCAATCATTGTTAACTTAAGGTTGCTTGTGTGCGCTCAGGCAGGGGAGCAAATATGAATTTAATAAATTCATATTAGTTGAAATATGTTAATATGAATATAAATATAAATCCATATTTGCTCCGCTGCCTGTGGATGCGCAAGTCACCAGTTAATAATATGCATTTATATCCTCATTTACTAATTAATTATTTATTGTGAGTACACAAGTCAGAATATGTATTTATATCATGCAAATGGATCCTCTCTTACTGTAATGTCTACAACAGTCTCTCCTGCGCTGATTTGAGATGTTAGATTGATCTATTGGCTGAGAATCTAAAAGGAAAATAATAAAATAAAAACTGACTTAAGAGAGAGAGTTCTCTTTACCTTCACCGTTTTGACTTCTGACCTCCCCTCCTATTATCATATTTGAATAAAACACAGTGCCACCCACGTCTTGTATTTGTGATATTGTGCTAATTTCAAGCAAAGCAATTTTCTAAAATCAATCATGCAATTACAAATTACTGGAATTTTTAACTCCAAAACACAAGTGCCTCCATTGGAGTTTCAGTTCACATGTTGAGACCTCCTTCATTTAGAAAATAATGCAATCTGTTCTTTCATTTGTTGTTATGTTGTTTCATAACTTGTAATCCATGGCAGGCTGGGGTAACAAAGTCTGTCACCGTCGCTGATGGCTTCTTTGTTCACGGTGTTTGTCTCATTTTTTAGATTTGTAAGCTTGTTTTTTATTTATTGCCCTTTTAATCTATCCACCGCTGGATGTATCCAACTAGTAAGAGAAGTGCAGGAGAGACTACTGGAGAGAAATAAGCTGGAGAGAATCCATATCTTGTATATCATCATTCACTAATTAATTATCTATTTAATGTGAGAAACCATTTTGTTTTCAAATACGAGAAAAAATGTATACATTATTTTACATTGGCGATCAATGAAATCAAGTGTTTGAAGTTATTTTTAAAAAATAATTGCAAAATAAGTTTATGTTGTGATATGGTCAATTTTTATCAAATGTTTGTATAAAATTAATTTACACGACAACATATCACTATTAAACTCTATTTCTTTCACTATTTCTATACAAATATTTTAAGAATTTACTTCATATGCACCAACAATGTAATACTTTTTTACACACGTTCAATCAAATCATCATATAAGTATTTGTGGAGATAATTTATAAACTAACCTATAAAAGCGACTTCGAAATGATTTGATTGGATTTGATTGGATGTATGTATTAAATAGTCTTATTGTATATAAACTAAATCCATATTTTAAAATAGAAAAATGAGTGAAAACAATAAGACAATTTTTTTAACCATAGGCAATTAAGTAATGACCCTGGTTATATATTTTCTTTTATGATTTTTTTATTATACTAGACTCCAACTTGTGCGATTCCCGGGTTTAGAGTTTCATATATAACTATTAATTTGACTTTATTATTAAAAACCATCCACTACCATGTAATGGAATACGACAATGTTTTAAAAACTGACCATGTTAGTATTGAATATCATTTTTTGGAAGCATCATTAAATCAACTAAACTGCTAGTGACTTAGTGATGAAAAGGTTGAATTGATGAACTGTTGATTTGTTGTTGGGTTCAATTACCTACAGTACATTTTTTCATAATTTTTTTTTTTGTATTTTATCAACACTAATCAACATTCAATAAAATAAAGATTGAATCGACGACTTAATAAGAATACAACCATGAGTATTGTTCCAACCAAAACATGTATTTACTAGGGACCTTCTCTTCCCTTGCAATATTTTTTTCATTTTATCTTATGCACTTCCGTTTAACTGAATAGTATTGTACAATCATAATTTTTTGAACAAACAAAAATGGAATATATTAACAATGACAAAGCCTTAGCACAAGGTGTACTAAGAAGACCACTAATATGTACAAGAGATCAGTTACAAGTTAAAAAAAAATCGGTTAGCAGATGCCCAAACACAACAACATGCTCAACCACCACCTGTGAACATCAAAAAAACAAAATTGCCTTATTAGTTCTTAGTCTTCAACCGCCAAAAAGAATATAACTTTACTATGTCTAGCAACTGATATATAGAACTTTCTTTATTCTTAAATAGTGTACTATTACGTTCATTCCACACAACCCAGACACATAGGAGCCAAATAAGCTGTAGGAAAGAACACCGAGATTTCAATCCAAGACCGCACTAATGGCCAAAGAGAGCATAAGGTGCTGCACGATAAAAATAAATGTGGAGCGTCCTCCACCTGACCACACCCAGACACACAAAAACGAGCTTATGAAGAGATTACGCCTCAAGTCGCCAAATTTGATTTTGTTGGCAATTTGTCACGAAACATTCACCACGCAAATATGGAGACCTTTAAAGGGACATGCATATGCCAAATTAAATCTGCATATGATTGCACATGAAAAGGCTCCTAAGAAGTTAACATATCATAAACGCCACATACTGAATAACCCCATAACAGGTCAAGGTGCCACTGCCACTAATCGGAACAATTAGTCTGAAAAGAAACATCATGAAGTAATATCATACACTTCTCTAATAACTTTTCCTCCCATTTCTACAATCTTCGCCACCACTTCCACGCCTCACCCCGTCCTCCCACCCTAACGAAAACATATTTCCTACCGCGATTGATTTATTGTCAGCTAAGTCAAATAAACATCTAAAACGCACACGAAAAGGAACACCACTGATCCATCGATCATGCCAAAATAAAGTATCTGCCCCATCCCCCACCTTTTTTGACACACACTCCCCAAACCAACCTCCATCATTACCACCTACATCATCACGGATTTTCGCTACCTTCCTCTACCACGAAGAACAACTCTAGCCCACAACCACCAACCTTTCATCCTCCTCACCATAACGAATGACCAACACCCTATACAATCATAACTTGATTTCTATGATTTCTAATGTGGCTACTTAGTAGTGATTGTAAACATTTTGACTAAAATAAGTGAGTAGGGTTAAAGTGAGTACAAATTAAATCAAATAACTGATATGTGAATGCAATCCATCCAAGTTTAATAATAACTTGCTCAATGAACAAAGAACTTTCTATATAATAAAAAAAATAGAATGCTAATAATCCGAGAACATTTGAGTTTGCAACTGCTTGCACCATTTATGATAGTTTTAATGATATATCTGAGCAGATATATTAATACTTTGCAAACAAAAATAGACAATAAAGCAAGAATATTTGATTTTGTAGCAATCTACATCATTTATGATAGTTTTAACTATACCTTGTATATGAAACAGATGTTCTCAATTGAGAAAACAACAGGCAAAATATGTTATTCGTTGAGTGCAAGACAACTTTCAATTACATTTGGAAACAACCCTCTACATTGGTCTTGGAGACAAGTTCAAGGCTCACGGTTTGTGCATCATCCTAATTCTCTTAATTAACAAATGTTATGTGTGTGTATGTATATATATATATATATATATATATATATATATATATATATAGGTATGGGATGATAACCTCCATTCACACACAAAAATAATCAAATTTGTTCCCTTACTTACCTTTAAAATATAATCTTAGTACTTATATTAGTTGATCAATTTTTATTTTATTTTTTATAATTAAATATGTTTTTAGTCTCTATAATTATTTTAAATTTTATTGTTAGTTGATTAATGACTGCATTTACTTTCTAGCTCCTCTTAATTTTATCGCGTATATGATATTGAAACTAAAAATGAATGTTTAGTTTCATAAAAAAAAAAACAAAAGACATATTTAACCATTTTATTATAAATGGGTCCAATTTGTGATTGAAAAGTGAACATATTCTAACACATATTCTAACAACCTTCTACCCCTATTTGGGGTTTTTTGTGTAGGTTTGCAGAAGTTGCTGAACTTAAAACCATTTGCTATCTAGAAACTATAGGGAGCATAAACAATGAAATGTTGTCGCCAAAAACAATGTATGGAGCATATCGAAAAGTGAAAATTGCGGATTGTGCTTCTGGGTTAGATTTGTTACCATGTATACGTTCAAACTGGAAAAGAAATGGAAACACCTCTTGTCTTTGCAATTGTTGTGAGCATGATGATGAATGGTTAGAGATTGAGTTAGGGAGTTTCTATACCGAAAAAGCTCAAATTCAAGAGGTGAGAATGTGTCTCAAGGAAGTCAAAGGTGTGCCCTTGAAAGGTGGACTAATTGTTGATGGAATTGAATTAAGACCCAAAGCTTATAGGTCATAACATTTTTATCTAATATTTGGATAGAAAAATGTTAGATAATTAGTAGTTATGTTAGTTTTTATGGTCCGAATTATGAACCTATAACTTCTTGTCGATTTATTATTGTTAATTTCTCATATTTTAAAAACTCATTTGGTGTCTTTTTATCAACCAAACAACCTACATGAGACGATATCTTTTATACGATATTTATAATTTTTATCAAGTGATATGCATACATTTATCTCTTTTTAAAGATTCTTTAAGCCAACTCGATTTTTTTAGTTTTTCAAAATATCAAACAACTGTGAATTACTTGAATAAAATAATAAATTAATGATCTATTTTTCATTTTGCATCCAACATTCAAATTAACCAAATGAGTAGTAAATATTCAAATGAGTAGTAAACAATATTTATAAATAGTACTAGACATTATTTTGTTTGACATATCGTTTACATATTTGAAACAATAAAGAGAATATACATTGTAAAAGAGTTAAAAAGAAAAAAATTGAATTAGCTTTTTGATCTTCTTAGTTGGAATGAATAAAACATATATAATAAGCCCGTCTAGCTCAGTTGGTAGAGCGCAAGGCTCTTAACCTTGTGGTCGTGGGTTCGAGCCCCACGGTGGGCGTTTTTTATTTTTCTTTTTTGGTGCATACGTATTTTGTTGAATTTTTAGTGATTCGATTGTGATGTTGTTTGACATATTTTTTTTATTCACCAATTAAATAGCACCCATTAATTTTTATTTTTTTTTCCATTTTTATAGCATATATCATTAATTACCGTAAAAAACTTACAAACAAGTATCTTAGTCATAAGATCCTGAATGGATTGATTAATATGTTAAGGTAATGAAGTTAAAAGTGCAAGAATCTTAAAAATCAATAATATAAAGTAATTTTTTCTGGGACACTTGATTGTACTTATGATTAACGGTAAAAAAAGAAACATTTGTCATGTGTTTAATAAAAGAAACGTTAAAAAATTGAAGTGTGAAATAATTATAATTAATCTCATTTACGGTTAATGTATTATAATTAGTCTTATTTTTATGTCGATGATATTAATAATACATTATAATTATTCTCATTTACGGTTAATGTATTATAATTAGTCTTATAAAAAAAAATCATCTTTGTACCAAAAATAAAATAAAATTCATCTCAGTAAATTTAGAATTAAGGCAATGTAGATGCAGAATGTTGGGTATTGTTGTATGCAATACACTGCAAGTTAGTACTTTTTTTTTTGGTTGAATGGTACTTTGTTTTTGGTTAAATAGTACTTTTTTCATCTGAGAGAGAGAAAAATGAAAACAGTATTTTTATGGTGTCAAAATGTGAAGAAAAAAAAAGAAGTCAATTTGCGAAAAAATAATTACACTTGTATAAAAAAAAAACTCATTTTCGAAAAAATAATTACACTATTAGTGGTATGAACTTCTGTTGCATTAGGAAAAAAAAATATACGAGTTTAATTTTTATACAATACAAGTAGTATGACAAACCATGTGTTTTTAATTCATTAATTGACAATGTATATAAATTAAGCTCATAATATACATTCCTTGGATTAAAAGTATGCTTATTCCACTTTCACCAAAATGTTCAAATATAGATTTCTTGCAGTCAAGGATCCACACATTCAAGAAATCAAATTTTAAATCTACATTTCGAGAATTGCCCCATCTTGATTGATGGAATGATCCAAATTATTTGACATAAAATTTTCAGACTGCATGGAATCGAAATCCAAAATTTTCATTCAAGTATGCACTTATGGTATTGTAGCTTTAGGTCATATCAATGGTAAAACCTATGTTCTTAACTTTTTAAGTAAACCCTACAAAGCCACATTAGATTTAATAACACCAAAAAAAGTTCACTCCAATAGTAGAATTCTTATGAACTCAAGTTAAAATGGATGCCACGATTGAGCCTTCATCTTTAAAACCTCAAATGAAAAATAATGTTAAGAACTTGTTCTTAGAGAATATTCTCTAAAATGTTGAATAAATTAATAACAGATTCTTAAAATTAAGAACCACGTCAGAAGGTGAGGTTTAGTATGGGAAAGGAAAGTTTTTTCCCATGATGGGAAAGTTTAACCACAACCAAGGATATAGTATTTTATTTAATCAACGGTTCAGATTGAAGATTGATTACCTCTTACCAACTTTTTGATTTTATACAAAACAACTTGCTTGAAGCTGGTTTGGAGGGTTTCTAATGGGGAGTCAAAGCCAGTGCCTAATCTTAAGGAGATATACCATAGTTTAAAGTTTAATTTTATTTTTATAACAATAAATCAACAAAAAAGAAACAAGTTCTTCAAACATCATCATCTCAAACCCAGCAATCTAACTTCTTAACCATTCTCTTCTTTACCATCATCATCTTCTCCATTCATAAAATCAATCCAAAAACTAAATGTTACCATCTATACAAACCTAAAACCCAAAAGATGAAGAATAAAATAACTTCAAATCAAGAACAAAAACAGTGAACAAAAGGATGAAGAAGCTTGGTAAAGAAGAGGAAGGAGCTGATTTCTCAGATTAAAAAAATCGAATCTAAATCTGAAAAGGGATTTCTAGCTAATATGAAGATGCTCCTTTTTTCTCTAAGGTTGCAAAGAGAGGAGGGTTTATGCATGTTTTTAAGATTAACAACCAGGAGGGGTTTATCATCAACCATTCTTGAGTTGTATATTGTCATGAATCAATAGATTATTAGAAATCCATGCAACAAGACAGATTGATAAGGTCACACATTTTGTTGGGATGTTGCAGACAAATCTGATGCCACCTTGTGTCTTGGTTCCTTGTTGCAACAAGGAGAGGAAGAGGCAGAAGATTAAACATCGGAGAAGGAAGAATGCAGTTATTTTTGTTTTTTAAATTATTATTTTACTGTGATGTATTGGCTGACATAAAAAATTGTTTTTTATTCTATTTGGCAACCGGTAGAACTGCCACGTGCAGGTTGTGCACCATGGTGGGAAAACTTGGACTTTCCCAGGCTAAACGCCACCACGTCAGAGTAGCTCTTACTCTAAAAAACAGTCAGATAATCATGCTGCCAAAATAAAGTTTCCTGCTTTAAGATCAAATAAAATTTATCTACAATTTAGATTATTAATCAAATTCATTGTAAATTTATCTGTAAAAATGTTTTTTTCTTCTAAACACTGTATAGAAAACAACAATTACAAGGACAATATTTCACACAAAATTGCTTAATATTGGGTAATACATAACTTAGAGTCACTTCAGAGTTTAGATAAACCTGAAGCACTTAGCAATACTAAAAGAATGAAGAATTTTGCAATAAGTAAACAAAATTTAGACAATTCTAGTGTAAGTTAAAATAGCTTCTGTATCTCAGCTTTTTAGAAGCTCTCTCATTTAACTTCTACAACTTTAAAAGGACTTTGAAGAAGCATAAAATTGTTTTGAATAATAAGCTCTCGAAACTAATCTAGAGATGGCCTTCAACTATGAAAACAGCTAAATGTAGAAGTTACACATGTAATTTTACCTCAACTGTTGATCAATCATTGCCGTGATTTAGATTTTCCTTTTGACTTTCTTTTTAAACTTTTATGTAGAGGTCGTTCTTGGGTCTCCTGTAGCACTTCGCCAAGCATTTGTAACCATAGCTCTTCAAAGTGCTTGTGAAAATCCCGTTGAAACCAATCCAAAATTTCTGAAAATAACTCTCTTGGATTCTGCTTCCACACTATTCTCAACATGGCAGAGCTATCAATCAACCTGCTATTTAACTTGCTTATAAGATTTCCTACCCTTTTTTGACCAAAGGATTCTCTCCTCAAAATAGTTTCAGGAGGGGCTGACATGTATTTTCGAACTGATTTCAAACATGGACACACCTGACCTTCAAGTAAAGCATAGGCAAACACCTGCACCCGATGCTCGACATTGCTAATGGGTATTGAATGCTTAGGAAGCTCCCAACAGAAGCGTCCAAAGGTTGGGATGACCCAACATTTTACTTGGTCAACCTGTGCATCATAAAATGGTCTGGGATCTGTCAGGGGCGTAGAGAAGATGCATGAAGACTTTGCATTCTCAACTAGCCAAGTTGGGTCCACATTCGTTACTCCATGCATGTATGCTCTCTTCGCACTCGTCTCCCCTTCCTTGTTTGGTCTTTTTGTCTCTAATAGTTCATTGTAAACCAGAAACTCGGGGCGTACAGTAGAAACTGATGACCAACGATGAATGAAAATACTTTCATCGACCATGCAAGACTGATACCTACCCGCACGAGAAATTGTCTCTCCATCAGCAGCCTTAGAAATTGGAATACGTTTAGCAACCCTATCTGCCCAGCCAGCACAAATTGCTCGACAAATGAGCCTTTCCTCAACCAGAGGGAGAGGATAATGCGCAGAAGAAACTCGCCAAGCATGTTCCACATCCTCTAGGGTTCCATGAGTCCATGAGTACTCTTGCTCTAAACCAGCTTTATCACTCTGAAAAAAGACCAGTCTGAGTAGTTGCTGTCTAAGTTTGGACATCTCATCCATGGTTTTGAAATGCAATGCGTTGTCCTCACAGAATTGTACCGAATTCTGTGAATGTTCAAAACATTGCAAGGCATATGCTATCGCTAGCGCATCGCTAGAGACAATTCGAAATTTTTCACGAGCAACTTTAGAGGTTTGTTTTAGTTTCTTTCTCTTCGTCTTTTCTGTTTTATCAATATTGTTCTCATTGTCTCCCATTCTAGATTTCTCAGACGTTTCTGAATCTTTGTTGCTATCATTTCCTTCATATTGCATTACAAAAGGATTTGGCAAACTCAAAGCAGCAGCAGCTGCAACAGCATATGCCAAAAGCAGACTTGAGTTACGAATATGCTTGGACCTTGTATTTTTTATAACAGTAAGGATCATTCTAGAATGACGAGGACTCAAAGGATAAAGTGCCATGGCTTTTCCCAAAAGTGTGAGCTCATCCTTGCTATCAAGTGCTTCAAGAGCTCTCAAGCAATTCTCAGCTTCAAGCAGGGAAGCGGCCTTAATAGAAGTAGGAAACGGGAAGTTTGCAACCTATATAAAAAAAATCATTGATATAAAAATCCAGTTTGAGCAGGAATTGAGAAAATCAAATTATCAGACAATAGGAATTGCTATTGATATATAGTGGAAAACCTACTTCATTGCCTTATAGTTAATGATAACATCCAATATTATCAAGTAGATGGAATGAAAACTCGTAAAATCAAAATATCAAACTTACCTTCTTAATTTGCATGGATTTCAAGAGAAGGACAACACCATGAACAGGTACTTTCTCAACTTCAGCAGGAGAGAACTCAGGAAACTCATTGCTAAAAGCTGCAGAAGAATAGAGACGATAACAGTGTCCCGCAGCAGTTCTTCCAGCTCTGCCTGCACGTTGAGCAGCAGATGCCTTACTTATCCATTTCACTTCATATGTCTCCATGCCATTAGAGGAATCATAATTCTTCACCTTTTCCCTTCCAGTATCAACCACATACTTAATCCCTGGAATTGTTAAAGATGTTTCTGCAACATTTGTAGCAACAACAACAAGCCTCTCTCCCTCCTTGACTCCATCAAATACACGAAGTTGAGCTGCAGCAGGCAGCATAGCATAAAGTGGTAGAACAAAGAGTGCACCTGGAGAGGAATCGTGATTTTCTCTAGCTATTTTCTCCCTGCCAACTTTTGATTGGTCTAAACCATCTTCTGTATTCACAGAAAATGTCCTCTTCCCATTTGAGGAACTCAATGTTGCTTGCCCAGACAAGTTTTCGAAAGCAGCCTTCAATGAAGCAAGACTTCCTTCATTTCCTAAGACATCCACAATATTGTTATTGTTCTCCGAACCGTCGTGATTATTTTTATCATCATCATTGAATTCCAATTCACTCTCTGTTTCTGAATCATAAGAATCAGATTCGTCCTCATCAAAATTATTGTCATCTTCATCATAACCACTAAACCTATCAGTTTGTTGCATGGATGAATTTTCAGGCATCTCAAATGCTTCATTAATCTCATTAATATTTATTCCCTCAACAGAACTTGTTTCATTGATCACATTGCTATCATTTTCCACAGATCCTTTAACTTTTTTCATGATAAACTCCTTTGAAGCTTTGCGTAGCTTCCTGCACAAGTCCTCTACTTCCCTTTGTCCAGTGACAAAGACAAGTATGCCCCCAGATGGCAACTTCTTGTGAATTGCCAAGATCTTCTTATATGCAGCACCAACATAATCTGTTATCTCGGTTTTCTTTGCAAAATACACTGTAACTGGAAATTGCCTCGTAGGAACTTCTATCACAGGTGGAGGAGTGTGGAATAACCTTCCAGATGTGAAGTCTTGCACTCGCAAGGTGGCACTCATCAGCACAAGTTTTAATGGAAAAACCATTTTATCAGGACTTATACTTTCTCCTGAAAGGACCATCTTCTGTTGTTCATCATAAATCTATCATAATAGCAAGATAATGAGCATGCATATTAGAATGTAGGTGGCATGAGTATTAAATGAACGGAAATTCTAAAATAAGATAGTACAAATTTAAACTTAATTTGAAAAAAATTGGTATAATGAAACTCTTTGATTTACCTTTTGGCGAGTTCTGATCACACGCGAGAGCATCCCTATCAGAATGTCTGTGTTCAAGCTCCTTTCATGAGCCTCATCAAGAATTAGGACAGAATAACGCCTCAATAAAATATCATTCTGCATCCAGAGGTGTTCAATTAAACAACAAAAGTACATATGACTGTGTTACTCATCTTGTTTAGTCAAAAAAATATACAGAATCCATTGTACATACACATAAAGAAATGAAAGAGGAAAGTCATAATCAATCCATTGTCAGTTTCCAATCTAATGTGATATGAAACATACAAAATCCTAAAATGCACATTCACTCACATACAAATGATAATGTTCTCAAGTATTATGCCGAAAAATATATGCTCTTAATTAAGGAATGATAAGTTCAAAGATTCTATCCTGTATTGACTTTATGCTACTTACAAGGATCCTAAATATGAACAAATGTTTCTATCTTCCCCACAAACTGAACAAAGGTCTCTCCTTATTTATCATTTCTGATAAGGCTACAAACTCGTAAACGAACCACCTAAAAGAACAAAAGGGAAACATAGCAAGGTAAAATATAACTACCTGAACTTCTCGCAGCAAAATTCCATCAGTCATAAACTTGATAGAACAATTTTCTCCAATTTTCTTATCGTATCTAACTTGAAAGCCAACCTCCTTTCCTAGCCGAACACCAAGCTCATATGCCACACGCTTTGCTGTGGCAAGAACAGCCACACGACGTGGTTGAGTGACACCAATAATACCACTACGAGCATGGAACTTGCTTGAACCATAGCCAGCTTCATAAAGAAACTGATAAATTTTGAAATAATAATAAATTACTATACTGTCATTATTAGTCAAAATGTAAGCTAGTTTTGAATGATAGACAATACCATCATAACATACCCAAGTAAAAGGTATACTAACCTGAGGAACCTGAGTTGTTTTACCACATCCAGTTTCTCCACATACGATGATACTAGAATTGTAGTTTATAGCTTCCATTATCTCTTGTTCCATCATGACAATAGGAAGATCCTTTCTTTTCTCTTGAACCTCTGGTGGCCTATAAACATGCACAACTGTAGGAGTAGTCAAGGGCCTTTGTGTAGAAACGTGTGGAAGATTGTTCAATTCATTGAAGTTTGTGGTGGGGTTCTCATCTTTCCTGTCCTGTATCAAGTAAAAAATGCCAAAAAGCATTGATGTAAGTTCAGATACTCAATATAGTCTTATAGACATACTATAGTACGTATACAATAGTATATGAAAAAATATTTACTCAAATATACATACAAGAAAAAAAAAAGAGAAACAAATATAAAAAGTAAAGCTTATTACTTCATAAGTGTCATAAATTCAACGTTCCAAATGAAAAAAAGGAATTGAATATTGTATCTTGATTGCACAGTGCACACCCACCAATTACTGAGAAGGGATTATACCTTGGAATTGGTGCTTTTTATGTCATCAATTGAACAAGAGGTGGGAGAAGAACTTCTGATTTCATCAGGTTGCTTGTCAGTGGAAACGTCAGCCACATGTTCAGCGACAGTTTCATAATTCACAGCTTCATTTCTGTTAACTGGTTCTTGAGAGGACTCCAAAGGAACAGTTGTTGTATATAAAATTTCTTTTTCAGTTCTAAAAGGTTGAATGACGTCATTTTCCTCAAATTCCTTAACCTGCACCGTATGAATCTCTTCTTCCTCGGATTCAGATGTAGATGCAATATCCTGTTTCTTGGACAGCTTATCATTGTGTGGGACCTCCAATCCTTCTTTCAATAAATGTACAGCCTTCCTACGCTTTTCCTTCATGGTCTCGACCTACAATATACATTGGCAACAGTCAACAAACAACCTCAAGACTTTTAATATTTTTGTAAAAGTATAATTGCTTTTGACAATACAAACCCGATTGATATTGCACGATGACTGCAAAAGAGGAAATGCATACTCAGGAAGCGTGTTCTCACTGAAACAATAAGATAAAAAAAGTTCCATTTTTTATTCAACAACTTAGCACTTACCATATAAAACAGCATCAAAGCAGAAACTGTAGCAAACTAATAATTCATTGACTTACTTTAATGTCTTAAGGGCTTTTTCCAGCAGAAGTTGCTTCTCCTTGTCATCCTACACAGATGAAATGAACCAAACAAACTGAGACCCAAAAAAAAAAAAAAAAAAGAGAACACAAATCATATCCTTTTTTGTCCACCCCCACAAACCTCTGATTTCTTCAACTTCTTTTTCTGAGTTTTGCTCAATTTCTGTTTCTTATTTGATTGGACTTTACCACGTTTCTTTCCACGTTCCTAATACAACAGAATTTCGATCACACAAAACGCGTAAACATGCAAATTGAAAGAACACATAATCATGTTCAAACTATCCCTACCTGTTCCATCTCTTTCCTTTTCTTCATCTTCTTAGTTGGCAAAATTAGTGCATTACTATCGCCATCTCCATAACTAACCTCAAAAAAGAAAGAAATTATAAGAATCATATATAGCATTAACCAACCATTGATTCACTCTTTTCTTGCTATATGAAAAAGTTTTCCACACACGCATTGATCAAATCAGTGTTGTCAATCGCAGATTGCATAATATAGCAGTTTGTTAAAATTCTGCTACACTATAGAGCCGCTAAAGCCACTGTTTAACAACACTATGTACACCCTCCGCTCTCAAATCCATCCAGCCTCAGTACCGATTAAACCTAGGGAGCAAAACCCGGTATCACACGAATTGTTGGCACCAGGGGGATTCAAACCTAGGACCTAGACAAGCCTGAATGAAATTCCTTTTATTAATGATTATCTTAAGAAATGTACAAAACTACTCAAATGAGACGAAGATTGAGGCCGTTACAAAACGGTATCAGCTGCCACCGTGACCGTTTTTGGACCTTTTCACGTCGAATACAAGAACAGGAGAAGAAGGAATCTGAATCTTATCTTTTTTACTTACCTCTCTTCCTGCTTGCGATTTGCGATTCTGCTGTTGCCGCCGTTTCTTGCTTCATTCTCTTTCTTCATCAGGTTTGCGATTTCAGTTTGTTCCTGCTTGCCGTTTGCGGTTTGCGATTTTGTTGTTTTTTTTTCTGAGTGAATAATAATAATAATTAATAATTATTTAGCTTCGCAACAACTATATTCTAAAATTTTGGCTTTATATTTGCTATGTTTTTCATTTCTCTCAAAGCAAAAATTTAATAGATATATTAATCCTTATCCTTATTATTTATTAATTTTATTAGGTTTGCAGCAACTTAACCTAATTTTTTTCCTCAAATTGTTGCACACTTATTTAATAGGTTTACAAATAGAATACCCTAATTTTCATGCAATCTCGGCTACCCTAAATAATTTGTTAGGAACCATGAACCGCATTAAATTTTTTATGTTTATCTATAAAAGTAATAAATAAAATTGACCTGTGCAACAATATAATTTTGTATTCTTTTTATCTTTTTTCTTTATAATTTTTTTTTATTATCATTTGATTGTAATATTATAACTTTAATAATCTAATTTGCGTTTATTAATCGACTAATAATCTTACGGGTTAAAGATTATTTATTGGTCTCTATTATAGTCGAGAAGACTCGTGCATCGTACGGGTCAAGAGTCTAGTTTATTTATTAAACTAAAAAAAAAAGTGTGCATTCATCTC
The DNA here is from genome assembly GCA_958299785.1 of Medicago lupulina. Classification (NCBI taxonomy): domain Eukaryota; kingdom Viridiplantae; phylum Streptophyta; class Magnoliopsida; order Fabales; family Fabaceae; genus Medicago; species Medicago lupulina. The sequence continues at coordinate 61,768,617 of OY283142.1, read as the reverse complement.
TTATTTATTAAGTATTCCCGTGAAGTTGATAGAGATACATAATATATGCAAGGTCTGGAGTTCGAATCCCGAACACCACCAAAAAAATCTCTTATTTATTAAGTTCAAGGTAATTTTAAATTGACACTCTTAATTTGAGTATTTAAGTAACAAATACTAGATGAAATTTTAAAGAAAAAATTGGGACTTTGATGTTAGAACTTTGAACTTTGATTGTATACGTTGTTGTGATTATGATTTTGTTGGTGAATGACCACCATGACTCATCAACAAATTCTCCATATGACTACCAACAAATAGAACCACCAAGAAGTTTTAGATTGTATGATTCTTTGGAGGAAGTGGAAATAACAATAATGAAGGTGATAGTGAAAGTTATGATCCTGCACGTCGATCTACCTGAAGTGGAAGAAATAGTCACAAGAAAAGGGGTTTGAATTGTGACCCTTATAAAAATTACTCCTGAAACTTAAATAAGTTTATATACTCAAGAAAGTTCTTGGTAAGAGTTAAACAAATAAAAATATTTGTTAATTAATAAATAAAAGGACCGGAGAACTCTGGATTGTATATTTAAAATAAAGTAAATAAAAGGACCATAGAATTCTGTAATAAATGACTGAAATAAATAAAGTAATAAAGGAACCAGAAAAAATATTCATATTGAAAGACATTGAACATGAATTATGAAAATATTCACGTGAGAGAGATTGAATTCTTTTGTATTGTAAGCTCTTGTCAATTGTCTTGATATGTTGCTATATTTATAGATGGCTGAAGTCTTTGAAGCTCACTTGAAATATACATAAACATATAGTTGTTGTTTGTACGTTCCAAAACAACCCATGTGCATTTGCTTTATTGCTTGATGCACAAGGTTGCAAAAAATGTGTTATTCAAAGTGAAGAATGTTCTGAAGAACATTCTCTTCTTTCCGTGCCTTTTGAGACAACCCACGCGAGGTTGTAATAATACAGCTATGATTAGTTGTAAATGGATGGAACATAATGATGTCATACTTATCTCTTTGTAGTTTCACCAGAATGTTCTCAAGAACATTCTTTCTTTGTAAAACAATTTTTTCTTCTTTCTTTAAGAACACATGATCTAATAATATTGTGTTAAATGGATGGGACATAATGACATCATCCTTGTTCCTTTGTAGTTTTACCAGAATGTTCTCAAGAACATTCTTTCTTTCTAAAACTATTTTTCTTCTTTCTTTAAGGTACGTGTTTTTTCAATATTTCTTTAAATGCAAAGCCTTTATGTAATCATGTGATATTCTTTCCATTTATGTCATATATCAAAGTATCTTCTTTTGGTGAGACATAGGAAATATTTTGTTCTTGAATTTGTACCACAAAGTTCATTTATGTCCTTTTGCTTATTTGCTTTGATAAGGACATTTTCAACTTCACCTGTAATCTTAGAATGTTCTTCTCTTTAACAAGAACATTCTCATGAAACATTTCTCACAAAACACACTAGTAAATAACAAAATAATAATTGTAACATTTTTGTTATCTTTAAAACATCAAATGAGTATGTTTTCTTCATTTTGTATGACCAAAATGATATTTGTAGGAACATGAGAAACCTTTATCAAAGTCAAAATTCCTTTGATTGATTGTTGTTCCCCAAATCATATGTTGAATAGTGATAGAGGATTCTTGGACCATCATGATTATTTTATGATAGAATCTCAAAGCATATGATCATGAATTTTCTTCTTTGATCATTCTCCGATCAATATCATAAATGAATGACTTAATAAATAATTCATTCATGAATTGATTTCTCTTTAAAGCTGATTCTAATCATTTTGATGAAATGATGAGAATAATTTCTAGCGTAATATGCATACTCATCATGAGAACATTCCTTCATCGGAGTTGATAATGTTCTCTTCTATATGGGATGACAATACATTCTCGGTTAATTAACCTTTAATTATTTTGTTGATGTTGCAATTCATCTCATAGTTCATGTTGTTGATTTCACACAATGTTTCTTTCCATTGAGTATCTTTGAGATGTTTTAGTTTAGGCATGCATGTAATCATTAAGGTACATTCAATCATTCTTTTGAATGAAACTTTTGTACCTTTTCCTTTAACTCTTTTTAGAAGCTATTTGAAGATAATTCCTTTCAAATTTTAATCATTTATTCCTCGAATCTTTAAGGCTTTGATGAAAACCATGTGGTGACGAGGATGTGTCAATTGATCATAAAATTTATCTTCTTGTTGAATATTCAATCAACACTTATGACAGTCAATTATTCACTATTTTCAGTCTCATTTTCATCACATTTTGGAGTTCACAAGGCAACTTGAGCAGCAAGAAAAGCAAGAAAACTGAAGAAAATAGCAAAGAAGGAAATCGTGACGTGATTTGCACATCGTGACGCGATTTGGTTAGGCAGAATAACATTGTTTCAACATTAAGAAATCGTGTCATGATGGCTGAATCACGACGCGATTTTGGAAAACCCTAATTTGGTTTCTTGCTACACAAGTGGAATCGTGGCGCGATTTACTTAAATCGTGACACGATTTTGGCGAATTTCTGGGCCTATTTAAGCTGAAGACCATTCTGAAAACGGGGGTTACGAATCTTGGAGAGCAAAGTGCGATTTTGACATCAAGGCGACTGCAAGGAGGACGATTTCTTCATCCTTTTACCAGTTTCATGTATGTTTTAATGATTCAATTGATTATGCTATTTATAAACATTGTTATGAGTAGTTAAATCTCTTAGAGATTGGATCCGAGATGATTCTGTGTAAACCCTAATTGATTTTATGTTGCTGTGATGAAACTCTATTTTATATTAATGATTATCTAGTTTTTATTCAATTCAATTGTTCTTAATGCTTTTTATATCCTGATCAAATATAAATATGTTTTCGTGAGAATGAATGACTACTGACCCTAACTTTCAACTTAGACCTAATTGAATTATTCTAATAAACATGGTTAGTCTATGAATGGATAATCGTTTATTAGTGATATTAGGTTAACGTGCTTAAACCTTCAAGAATTATTAGACCACCTAAGGAATTAGGGGCTGTAGTTTAAGAGGAGGGTCCTAAGTCAAGGGATTGATTATGGCTATTTTGTTAACTATCGTGGGACTAGAGAACCATTAATAGGAATAGAGTACAGTAACCAATTAAGGGAAACATAGAGGATTCGACGATCCGATCTCATCTCTCTTCATATTTTCTAATCAAATCTTTATTTTCTAACCGTATATATATTTTCTAACAGAATCTATATTTTCTAACTGAATATATATTTTCTAAACGAATTTATATTTTCTAACTGAATCCATATTTTCTGTTATTTAATTTTATTCAATCATATCAAATATATTTTTACTAAATAATTTATACATCCTAAATATTAACTTTATTCCAAAATTGAGATTAACGCAGTCCTCGTGGATACGAACTTATTTTATTACTTCGATGCATTTTTAGTACACTTGCTAAAAGTCTGTCAAACACTCATTTGATTCAAACAATATTTTTTTTATATCTTCTTTGAGCTTGTGATAGTACTGGTTTGATATTCTTCCAATGAGTATATATATGCACTTGTAAGAGACTTCTTTCTTGTCAACTTCTGTGAAAAGACTTAAGTTTAAACATCAGTAGATCACCATTCATAAAACTTAGTGTTTATTCCATAAGGTTTGTTATCATTAAAACATTTATCAAAAAGATTTTTGTTTCAACAATCTCCCCTTTTTGATGATGACAAACCTTTTGAATAAGTCTTAAATTTTATAAATGTGTATAATAAAAAATGTAAGAATGTTCATAGATATGAAATTAAGCTCCCCCTAAACACGTGCAAGAGTTTAATTCTTATCATTCTAATTAAACTCCCACTAAACATATGCAAGAGGTTAATTCTTTACATTCTTCATTTTGATCAAATCCATCTTGAATTTTTCTCCCCATCCTATGTTACTCTCTCATCACATATATCTCTCCCCCTTTAGCATCTATCAAAAAATATTAAGTATGATATATAAAAAAAATGAAGTACAGATGTGGGAAGAAACAACAAAAATATCAAGCATGTATCATGATTAATATACATTTCAGTTTATCATTTGAATAATGACAGTTATGATCAATTGATCATTTTCAACAATTTTTTAAAATGAGAGAAAATAATTCATTAGTGGAATCGATGAAATCAGAGTCATTTAACACAATGTCAAAAATATTTCTCTCTTCAAAGATTTTTATGTTGAAGATTTTTCTAAATATTTTCAATGGGTAAACATCTTTAAATGAATATGCAATATGATTTTCTCATTATAATAGAAATCAATTACATGTATTTAAAATTTGGAAAACACACATGTTCATAATCAAGTATGTGTTTAAACTTATCTCTAAGTGTGCTTGTGTGAGTTCTCTTAGGTACTTATCTTTCAAGTTTTCATGCTTAAAAGAGATTCTAAACACATAAGATGAGTTTGAAGAGAAGTATTTATGCAACATATTTATGCACAAACCTATACTAGTATGTCATTGATGTTTATATCTATTTTTGTCTTCAAATTTTGCAAGTGCAACAAGGTAGAAATTCAACAATGATTAAACAAAATATTCATGCCAATAACATGTTCAATATTAGTTTAGGAACAAAATATGAAAATCCCTTTTTAGATCAATTTTGAATTTATTGTTAATTTATTAACAATTCACACAATTATTCTCTTGTTAAATATGATTTTTATTTTATTTTATTTTGTTGAAATCCTATCAACGATAAAACTCAATTAAAATATTCATATTAAAAGACATTGAATATGATTTTTAGATAAGTCATCAAAAATCAATTCAGGAAAATACATATGTAAGAATAACATATGACATATATTGTATTATTGAAATCATGATATTTTGATATTTTTCTTGTTCTAAATCTCATGTCTATCATCCATTATGAATAAAAGACTAACTCATGGAGTTTTAGCGTATTAATGGTCAGGGATATGTTTTCTATAAAAGATATAGAAAGACATTTACATAACAAGATATTGATTAATAATGCAATCAATATACATTTAAAGTTTTGCCTAAAAAATATGAACTTACACAAGTGTTAATTCATTAGGTTTATACATGCAAATTTTAATTGATCTTTGTGATGAGAACATTCTCAACATCATAAAAAGTTCAAGAACAAATGATGTGTTTCTTTTGAAAATCTTTCAAAGATAAATCATAAATTAGGATCCATTTAAAAACATGTTTGGAGAATGAAATTTTCATAATCCATATTAACATATTTGCAAAAACCATTTTCAAAATATATCACTTAAGAATCAAGAAATGAATATGTTAATGAGTAAGAATGAATGTAAAATTATGGAATATTATTCAGAAATTTCACTTTATACAACATTAGCTCCTTATTGAATTTAGAACACACTAATTCAAATTAAATGCAATCTTAAACATGTCTTTTTAAAACTTAAAGCATAATTCAACAATTTTAATCATCAAATCTGATTTATAAAATAGTTTATGAATATTATATCTCCATGAAAGGAGCATGAATCAATAATGAAAGAATAGTTGCATTTTAGGCTAAGAATTAAATATCATAAAAATTGATGCAAACAACTAAGGTTAAAAGTAATATATTTTTGGAATTGATTTTATCATGCATTTCTTAGAGCATCAAATCATTTATAACAAAACATTGCATACCAATTTTCAAACATTACAAAGTTTATAAATGAGTGTTATAATTATGGAAAAAAGTATCAATCAAAATTATTATACATTATATGAAAATATAAGTAGTTTTAATAAGTTTTGTGAAACATTTTGATTAATTCACACCACAAAGACAATTATTTGTATTGTAGCGTCCATTACAGCCGAAATCACAACAATTTTAACGCGACCCTGATCGCGACCGCGACCGTTATTTAAAACCTTGCGAAGGGGTACTAAATAGTAAATAGTGTTTCCCAAACAATAGCAGTTTGTTCAAATTTCTGCTATAGCACCACTATGGCTGCTTTGCTATACTAGTTCCCAAGATGTGATTGGATTGGATTGGATTGGATTGGATGCATGTGTAAAATATTTGTAATTAAATGGTTGAAGAAAAGGGGTGAGGTGATTTACCTTTGAGAGTTAGACTCCATTTTGATGTGGTTAGAATTTAGAAGACAATTCCACCGCACAGAACACACAACAAAGGAAGTGCTGAGAAACAGTTACTAGCTAGCTGCAAAATAAAACATAATCAACGAGAAGGAAGGGTCAGAATCGTAATTTGAACGACGACAATTATAATATAATAATCAGCGAAACCTTGACAGAGAGAAGAAAGAGAGAGACCGGAGAAGCTTACGGAAACGCCGCTGGCCGCGGGGATCTCTTTGTGGGGGTCTCTTTCTTACTTCCAATACTCTTTTCAAGGTTTTAACCAAACCCCTACTTTTTATTCGGAATTTTTTATTTTTTATTCTATTTTAAAAATGAATTCTTTTTTTATCGGGTAGCCTAGTGGCCAAAGCTCATATATTATAAACGTGGAGAAGCGGGGTAGCTAAACTCACATGACCAAATAAACCTTTATTTTCCCAAATGAAGTTGAATTTCTAAAATATGATCTATATTTTTGAAATATAAAATAAAATGCAAAATCAATCAAAGTTATTAAGTAGAAGAAGTAATTTGTCTCTCAATTATAGAAATGTAAACAATCTCTAAAACATTTTAAAATTTTATTAAGTAAATTTATGAACTATATATCACTCTCCCATGTTTTAAGAGAAAATGAAATCAAGCACTGTTTTTTTTTCTTTGGTTACAAATGAAGGACTAGTTTAAAATAACAACTTAGGCATGTATGTTATAATTCGAAAACTAAATCACTTGTTTTAACCAATCATTTAAGGGGGAAATAGAACACTACTTGTTTAAGGTTATTAGTCTACATTGTTCTTATTTTTTTAAAATTTTAATGTATTAAACTAGAATTAAAATATGATGGTTAATATATTGAATTCTTTTGTACCAAAAAGAATATATATTAAATTCTTAAATATCTAACTGAAGTTTAATTTCATTAATTTACTGGTTCATTAATTTATGAGTAAATAGACAATTTACCCCCTAAAATTGTAAGTTTCGTCAATTACCCTTTGACATTAACAAAACATCAATTACCCCTCTGAAATTGCACAACGTTAGTCAATTTGCCCCTCCGTCAAAAAAATTTGGATTTTTTTCCGGTTATGAGCAAATATCCCCTTGCAATTTAGCACTTATGTGCAAAATACCTTTTGAACTTGAAAATTTGAGAGAGATAATCCAACCAAGAGAACACATAAAATTATGTATTCTGTAATTCTTTGTTTTCTGTTACAATCACTCAAATTTATAAGTGTTGATAACACTTTGGTTTGATGATAATAGTCAATGATCTTTCATGCATATTAGCTAGCAAATGTATTGCTACCGACTAAAAGGCTTTGTTGAAACTGGAAATAGATCCATATTCAATGTAGATTTCTTCCCTTGTACAAGTAGATTAAGACCAATGCATCTCAGGGGACAGAGATAACTTAATTACTTCATGTAAATTGCATTTCACATTGATAATTCTTTTAATCTTTTTATATGTAACAATTAGACATTATGTTAGATGCTAATTGTTTGCCTTTATTATCTTTTGAATCAAGAAAAAGAAAAAATATATAAATTTTCAAGTTCATGGGGCATTTTGCACATAAGTGCTAAATTTCAAGGGGGTATTTGCTCATAACGGGAAAAAAAAAATCCAGATTTTTTTGACGGAGGGGGAAAATTGACTAATATTATGCAATTTCAGGAGGGTAATTGAAGTTTTGTTAATGTCAGGAGGTAATTGACGAAACTTACAATTTCAGGGGAGAAATTACCTATTTACTCTTAATTTATTTAAACATAATCATATCCTTATTATTAGGTCTGCAACAACTTAACCTATTGTTTTTGTATATTTTTTTTTTGACAAGTTGTTGTACAGTTATTTAATACGTTTATAAACAGAATACCCTAATTTTCATGCAAACTCGGCTATCATAAATAATTTGTTAGAAACCATGAACTGCATTAATTTTTTATGTTTAACTATAAAAGTAATAAATAAAATTGACCCGTGCAACAATATAATTTGTTATTCTTTTTATCTTTTTTCTTTATAACTTTTTTTATTATCATTTGATTGTAATATTGTATCTCTAATAATCTAATTTGCGTTTATTGATCGACCCATGATCTTACGGGTTAAAGATTATTTATTGGTCTCTATTATAGTCGAGAAGACCTGTGCGTCGCACGGGTCAAAAGTCTAGTTATCTTATTTATAAAAGTTCTTAAGATTTTTACATGTCATTTACCTAACTATACGTGAGTATAATAGGATCGTATCCACAAGGAGTTGCGTATATCTTAAGCATTTCAACGTCATTTATCATATTAAGTGTTTGGGTATAAATTGTTTGTTTGTGTAAAACTATTTTCCTATTCGACATAAAAGTAGAACGAGAAGAGATAGGGCTATTTCGCTTGGGGTCAGAGACATCAACCAAGCGTAACAACTGCAATCTCTCGATCGATTAACAGATTCTAGCTTTTTAAACGATATTATCACAATTATTCGACAATATCATTCGTGTCCAAATGATATCGTTATTTCTAAGTGATCGTTTAAACATCGATTTCCCAAACATTTAAACGATCACAAAGTCGATTGGATAGTTTAATCGACGATTTCCAAACCGATTAAATTACCCAAAAACATTAAGTTCTAGATTAAAAGTGATTATCAATTATTAACATCCATGTGTAGAGTGATAACTTAAGATAGATTGTTATTCTATTTCTAGATTCAAAAGTATTTGTCTATATCATTTTAAATTTCAATAAGACATTAAATGGAATAATAACAACAATATTGAATAAATAAGCTAGAACCATACATTAAAAGATCAAAAGATTACATAATAGCTTGTTTGAATACCTCAAAACCACAAGACTAGATGTAGCTACATATGTCTATGATAGCTTTGCATAGGATGAAGAAGAGATGAAGATTCAATGACAAGATCCATGATGTCTCAACAAATCTTGGCTTGAATCTACTTCTAACTACCTTGCTTTGTGTTTCTCTCTCTAGAAATTGCCCTAACCTATCTCTAGAATGCAGAAAATATGAATAAAACAGTAATTCCCTTTGGAAAGATAAGAAAAAGCTATTTATATGGGTTGAAAACGTGACATCTCGCTCAAGCGAGATGCACTTCGCTTAAGCGAAGTGCCTAAAAATCCAAATCTGGCCATTGAAGAACTGCCACGTGGCCCTTATCCTGTTGCAAGATGAACTTCACTTGGAGCGACCTGGAAGCGAGATAAAAACGAGGCCTTCCTGATGCATTCTGTCTAAATCTCGCTTAAGCGAGCTGAAGTCGCTTCAAGCGAGATGTTGTATTCTCATGAGCGAAGTGAAAGCGGGATGAAAGCGAGGTTCCAATGTAACACTCTGTCTAAATCTCGCTTAAGCGAAAAGATCTTGCTTAAGCGAGATAACCTTTCTCTAGAAGCGAGCTGGAAGCGAACGGGGAGTGAATTGAACGATGCTCTCTCCCTAAATCTCGCTTAAGTGAGCTGAAGTCGCTTCAAGCGAGATTTGCTTGACTCAGGTGAATTCTTGATTCTTGCTTGTCTATTTCCTGCACGAATTGAGGAGAGTAAGGCATGTAAAGCATAAATGGCAAAATTGAAACAAATGTTAGCTTTTCCTTAGCTAACTTGCAAAACAAGTTACTAAAATGCCTAAATTATCACATGAAATATACTACTTTCGAGCACTTATCAATGTAATTTGTATTTCTCTTTATAACTTATGTTATTTAAAAAAACCGTATTTAATAATACAAATTTATTCTATTTCATGCCAGGTTGATCATCATCTTTATGATGGATTTTTGATTTGGAATCAGCAAAAGTCATGGACTCTAAACTGAGTTTTATCGATCCAAGTATTGAGAATTGATACCACTTTATTATCCACAAATTTGTATAATGTTACTTAAGACAAACTTATATTAGTAGTTGCATTTGATTTTTCTTTTATTTGTCTATCTGATGTGATAACGAGAATTCTTAAATACTTCAAGTTTTTATTGGTTTTATTTGGTACACATTAATTCATGCTCTGTTACAACTATTATTATTTCATTTACAATTACCTTATTTATTAATCAATGTCATATCTTACTTCCCGTGCATCGCATGGGTCTAAAATCTAGTCCTTATTTATTAATTTTGTTAATTCTTAACCTAATTTTTTCCCTCCACTAATCCTTTATTAAGTTTGCAACAACTCTATCCTAAAATTTTGGCTTTAAATTTGCATCATATATGTTTTTCATTTCTCTCTAATAACCGTGAATATTTTTCAAAGCAAAAATTTAATAGATATCTTAATCCTTATCCTTATTATTTATTAATTTTATTAGGTCTGCAGCAACTTAACCTATTGTTTCTGTAGATTTTTTTTTGACAAGTTGTTGTACAGTTATTTAATACGTTTATAAACAGAATACCCTAATTTTCATGCAAACTCGGCTATCATAAATAATTTGTTAGAAACCATGAACTGCATTAATTTTTTATGTTTAACTATAAAAGTAATAAATAAAATTGACCCGTGCAACAATATAATTTATTATTCTTTTTATCTTTTTTCTTTATAACTTTTTTTATTATCATTTGATTGTAATATTGTATCTCTAATAATCTAATTTGCGTTTATTGATCGACCCATGATCTTACGGTTAAAGATTATTTATTGATCTCTATTATAGTCGAGAAGACCCGTGCGTCGCACGTGTCAAAAGTCTAGTTATTTATTTAAACTTGTTCATATGAAATAGACTTTTAAGTAGGCTAACAAATTATATAAGACTTTCCAAAGACAAGACTTTGACCTAAAAATCCTTATTTATTAATTTTGTTAAGTCTGTAGCAACTTTTTTTTTTTGAGCAAAAGCAAAGTTACTTCATTTCATTCATAATTAAAGGGTACAAAGTAGTCGGTACATCATGAAAAATATGGGGGCTAGGGTTAGATAAAGATGCTCTAGCAATATTATGAGCAACTTTATTTGCTTGCCTCCTAACATACGACACAGCAAAGTCGTTTCTGGAAAGTAAGAGACTTTTACAATGAGAAACAAGGTCACCAAACTCGTTAGCAAGAGTAGAGGTGGTATGAAGTGCATCAGATAAAACCTTGGAATCAGTTTCGAACGTAACATCTCGCATGTCATTTGAGATGGCCACCTTAATAGCTTCTAGTAAACCTAAAGATTCAGCTTCAAGAACGGTGGTAGAAGAAGCAAAGTAATCTGACTTTCCTAGCAAGAATAGGCCTGTAGAGTCTCGAAAACACATACCGTATCCCATAATGGAATTACCGTTGAAAGAGGCCGCGTCAACATTACACTTGATCATGCCCGGTGGTGGTTTGACCCAAGGTTGTTCCATATTATCACTTCGGGACCGTACTTTTCCTCTTTGCATACAACCCCATTCAACAAGTGTGTCTTTTGCTCTGCTCACAATAGCGGAAGGAGAGGTGTCAATAGCTTCCCAAAGTTTTGTATTACGACTCTTCCATAAGCTCCAGAGGGTCATTGCCGTTAGAGTTTGTTGCTGCACTTGTAACCTGTCAAATAAAGCAAACAACATTGTTGTAAAATTGTTAGCAAGTGGGAGGAGCGCTTGGATAATGCCATTGAGCCCAAGTAGATTCCAACATTGATTTGCCTTCGAGCAAACAAAAAAAGTATGCATTTGTGTTTCAGCAAAAAGATCACAAGATACACAAGAGTCTTCACACGGAATTCCACGATTGAGGAGATTAGTGCGTGTAGGTAAGCACTGGTGCGCCAAACGCCAAATAAAGGCACGAACTCTTTGTGGAATTTCCATGTTCCAAATACTATTCTAGCGAGTACAACCTTGAGCAGTGTTGTTTGTATGAATAAGATCAGAACAGATGCGGTAGGCAGATTTGACAGTGTAGGAGCCATCAAATGTAGGCTTCCAGACGCGCTGGTCAAGAGTAGAGCGCGTATAAAGAGGCATTGCTAAAATGGCAGCAGCATCAGAGGAGGTAAAAATGGCACGAACAAGGGTAGTGTTCCAAGAATTCAAGTCTGAATCCAACAAATGATTTACTGTAAGATCTTCAAAGTTTTGCAATGGCATGGACGACGGTTTTAGGGAAGGAAGGTTGCAGATCCAAGGCATTCTCCACACGTTGATTTTAGAACCATCACCAATCTTCCATCTATGTCCTATGGTAAGTAAATTTTGGGTACTCCAAAGAAAGTCTGTAGCAACTTAACCTAATATTTTCCCTCTAATTTTCTGTATTAGGTTAGAAGTAATTTAACCTAACAAATTCTATCTAAAAAAAAATGCATCGCACCAATTTCATTCATTCATACCCTCTTCCTTTTTTTTGACAATATTTTGTACACTTATTTAAAACTAAAAAAAATGCATCGTTTTCCTTATCCTTATTTATTAATTTTGTTAAGTCTCCAACAACTTAACCTATTTATTAATTTTGTACACTTATTTACCCTAATTTTCATGTAAACTTGGCTATATACACCAAACCCTAATTTAATTGTTTTATATTTAGCAAAAAGACCCATGCAGTTTATAATAGACTACAAGCCAAACTTTGACCTTCGATTTTTTTACATGTCACATTTACGTCTTGCAAAGTCTAGCTTTCCTGCCCCTATATATTATAAACAATCATGTCAAGTTGGTTCGGTTTGTAAAGAGTTGACTTGCATATAAGATTGTGACTTCAACTCTCATTGCCAACACGATGACCTCTTTAATGGATAATTTGTAAATATCTCTCTTAGAGATCACTGATCCTTAAGGTCTGCATGTGTATTATAATTTTTTATTTCGTAAACTAAATTGGAGAGGTGATCATTTATCCAAAATTACTCATTTGTTTTTTTACTCAATTAAGGATTCACTTCATGAGATAGTTTTAGTTTTCCATTTTCTATTAATTTTTTGAACTATTCAAGCACATTAGAAGTTCATACTATATTCGATATTGTAAGAATTATTGGCGTTGCTTTTCCATTCATTTTGCTTTGTTACATAGAATGAGTGTTTGACTAGTGATTTTCTATACAATCATAACTAATCAAATTACAATCATTGATATTCTAAATATGGAGATACGCACATAATATGTTGAGAATGACTTAACTGTTAATTGAAAGGGTAACAAAACATAGAAATTACTCATGGCTTGTCAGCATAAATTATCAATGAAAACAGGAAGACAAGGATGACATATGTTTTCCTCCATATTCAATTGCATTGCTTCAATGCTCAAATTCAAAACATGTAACCTAAACATGTTATTCGAATTTGACAGTTTTTTTTTTTTTTTTTTAATCTTGAATGTATACTAAGCTCTCTTGTTTGGGTTAACAATAAAAATAGTTTTAAAAAAGAAGCATATTTGTTTGTACAAGATAGAGTAGGTAAACTTGCCACACAAGAAAAACAAAATAGAGTAGGTGAAGAAAAGGTTTTGGTATATGCAGTCATGGAGAGAAGATTTGGAATAGTCTAGATGCAGAAGGTTTAGGAGGAAAAATAATAGTTGAGAGGTGCAAGCGGTTTAACTCATGCCGTATTGTCATTCCTGAGGATTCGCGAGGAATATTCTCGCGACATATAGTATTACTGTATATGAAAAATGAAATTGGAGGGAGTATTAAACTTTAAACAAGAGAGAATATGGAAGAAGTAACTATAAAAGCTATACTTTATTATCTTCCTTTCAGCTGAATGTGACATAAAATCATATTACATATATGTATATATCATAACAGGAACAAATGACAATTGCACATGACAAAATTTGCGTAACCAAAATCGAAGGGAACCCTGAGTTCATCCCTTGTCGAGGGAGTATAAACATTCTATGTCTAAAGAATTAAGGGTGAGTAATAATTGATACAAAGGGTATAAGCACTTAGCAGTATTCAGAAACACTTTATATTCCAAGACCATCCAGTGCAATTTGGCTGTCACACAATAACTTCAATTTCTGCACATTATTACACAGCATCAGGAGAATCGATTGTGCTATATATTTGCTTCAGTTTGATAAATATTTTAGCTTATAAATAAAAACTGATAAAAGAAACTAAAAAAATATCAGCAGCTACTTCAATCAAACTCTTCTTTCTTTCTCTGCCTATCATGATTTACATGGATGGCATTGTTCTCATAGTGCCAAGACACTTCCTACTTCATGCCCAAAGCTTCTCGCCCATAGTTCTAAATTACGGTTCGCAACAACAATTGCGGTCATACTATAATTTTTTTAGAGGTCTTAGTTTTGGATAGTAAAGATATAGAAGTCAACGATACAGTTGACTGACTTTACTTGCAGCTCAAGCAACTAGATTAAGAGTGATTAGTTACACTATAGTGCATGATAGCTTATTGTATACTACCACTCCGTCTATAAATCCTTGCTGTAATAATTAATTCATCAATGAGAAAATTTACCTTCATTCATTTCTTAACACTCTTAATACTTAGCATTAGCATTGCAACTGCAATTGCAACTGTATCGGCCACATTTGCAGGAGAACAAAAAAAAAAAAAAGGTCAAAATGTAGTTCATATTGAGATGGCATAGAAGCTACTGTCTTCAGAACACAATTGTATAATGTTTAAATGTAGAATCGCCATAGTAGTTCAAATGAACGTAATTAATCATGTTAATTGGGCCATACCAATTTCCTGGCGATGTAAAAGGCAATCATTTAAGATGGATTGTTCATGAGGTGTCAGCTCAATGGTAAACGTTTTACTTTGTAACCTCAAGGGACGGAGTTCAAATCCCATAAGGTAATTAATAACAATTTCCACTCCCCCGGTTTAAAAAAAATCATTTAAGATGGATCTATTTCATAGAAGACCTTTCACTTCATTAATTGAAAAGAAAGAAACATTAAATATCATAGAACAATGTAGAAGATGATCAACTAATAGAATCAGGACATTGTTCATATAAAAGTTTGAATTATGAGAGCTCTGTACTGTTCCTTGGGAGGAAGTTGCAAAAAATGATGGAGTTATTACCGTAAGATACATAGGAGGATCATCCATGGAAGTAGTGCCAAGGATTACTTCTCTTTTTAGTTTTGTTGTCAGTTTATGACAAACACGTAGCTGAAAATAAAAGTAATAATATCATAAGATGGGACTACAATTGCAACATCCCGAATATGGATGCAGAAGTTCTTTATCAAATTTTACCTCAGATCGAGTAGCCCCACCAATAATAAACACAAAGATCCGCTTTCCCATCTTCTTGAAATCAGAAGTCACGTTCTTTAATGTGGAGTCACTAAAGAAGATTGGAAAAGCTATTAGTTCAGGGCTAAAACTGTATCCGTTTGAAAGCATATTTCATTTATGTTAAAGAAGCAAATTTGTGTTTAGGTAATAGTTCATGTCACCTTGAATATCCATCATCAGAAGCACGAGACTTAGCCCAGTTGGCTGTTCGCCTAGATCTCATTGAATTAGGAGCGGTCGTCGGTGCTTGAGCGGTCTGACTGCGTGTGCTGCTTCGAGCAGAGTTTCCTCTGGAAGCAGGAACTGGTTCATTTTTACATGCATAGTCACTCTTTGGCAATTCACCCTTATTGAGATTTTCAATGACCTCCTGATAAATGCAATGCCATCTATGATTTACATTGATCATATACAATAATGAAACTATTCATGCTATAGTTAAACAACAATATTTCTTATGCAATTTCCTTAGCATGTTTAAATCAGAGTCTTCTCATACAATTCCACAACAAAAACTATTCTCGTTAGGCATGGTTCATAGTTTCACGATGACTCTGCATATGTTTACCGCCACTTGGCCCAATTCAATCTAATATAATTTAACATAGAGGAAAGATTTATTGGATCGCAAGTGTGACACACTGAAGAAATCAACTAATTTGTGGCAGGGCCTAACACAACCCCACAAAACCGGCTTGTGAGACGAGAACTATCCCCACTTATAAACACTTGTTCAAGCCATATCACTTCCAATATGGGACTCTTAACAGTGGTAAAACTATATAATCTGTAACTTCTAAAATCTTATTAAATTAAACATCTAAATTACGAAAGATCCGGCATCTTTACTAAGCAAGGATAGGCAGATCAACCATCTTGCAAATGTCGTTTACATTTTTTGCATTGTGAGAGCCAATGACTGGAAATGTCTTATTGTGGACTAACATTGCAGTTTTTTTTTTTTTTGAAGAGAGAAAATCACGATTTTTCCTGTACAAAGATCCCCTATGTTTGGTTATCGAACCCCTAGGTTATATTAGAAGAAATTGGTTTTTTTCTCTTCCTAATATTCATAAAATTTGAGAGAACTCAAATCTGAAGATAGCATTTTCACATGCAATAAATTTGGCAAATAAAGGCTTGCATGATATTTAGTCGTACCTCTATAACGGGATAAAATCGAAATAGTGACCATGTTTCTTCCTCTTCGTCAGTACGATCTTTGCGTGCTGCTTGCGATGTCTATGCAAGAAAAAATAATTATTTTATAGATAATTTGATGCAAAATAAAGCATTCAAACAAGGGCATGAAAATAACATTTTGTAATACAAGACCATACCACCCTCAGCTTGAAATATCTAAAATCCTTAATGAAAGGGAATCCATAAATCATATACTGTTATTTCTTTTATAAGTATATATAAGTCCGTAGTTAACATATTTCCTTCTTTTGACTTTTATCAGCATGAAATGAATATATATGTTTACCTTCTGGTTACTGAACTTTAGTGAGAAACCACCAGTAGCAGCAGCTGCCTTCTTTTTGGTAGATCCCGCCAGCAATTGCATATTACGGACAACTTTCATGTCATCGGGTGATAGTTTTGCCAACTAGTTAGATAAACAAACCATCAATAATGCTTGCTTACGAAAAAATTCTTTTTTTGAGTTATAGTATTGTATTTGTTGATAGATGCTGAATGCCTAAAAGATCAGACTGGACCTCAGAAATCAAACATACCAAGTAAGGTAACAATCAACCTACATTGTCTGGTGTCTCAGAAGACACCACATCCAAATTTGTTTATGAGGCAACTACAGATAAAGCGATCCAACACCATATACACAAAGATAATTTACAAATGTGACATGAATATCTAGCAATTCAGAGCTTAGCACAGTCACACAAGTTTAATTCAGTCAATTTTACCTACCAACCTTCTAAAGAATATAAATCTGACCAGAATTTGAACATCTTTGCTGACTTATGAGTTAGGAAAAGCAAGAATATCAGACATATTTTCAAATCATAAACCTAATAAAGAAACATAATTAGTAGAATTTATAAAACATTTAAGATTTATAGGAGTTGGTATCGACCTGCATTAACTTTACACCTTTATCACCCTCAAACTTTTCAGGATAGACCGTCGCATAGATCATCAACAGCCGCAACTTATATTCAGGAGACATATTCTGCACAAGGAAAAATATTTTATACGGAAATTGTACATATTGTGTTGAGATTTATATTATATTGCCTAGTCGGACATATGGATTCAGTACAAGACCTGCTTTGTTCTTAAAAAGTTAATAACGTCCTTGGCTGCAGCATCCCCAAAAACAAGATCTTGCTCCAACTGTCCAAGCTCTCGAAGGTTGTTTTCTCTGATGATTGTGTTGATCTTTCCGGCTATCTACTTTGAATTAATCATGCAGAGTGGTCAGAATAGAAATATGTTTCATTTGTTTTGTTAGGACCCTTATCAACTCATAAGAGTGTTGTATGTTATAGATGTTTGCGAGTGTTAGCGAGCACGACTTATAAAAAGTAATGCAATTTCTGTCCTCTTACATTCCATTGCCATTATTCTTATTTCTTAAACTGCAATCAAATACTCTTCCTGGATAACTATAAAGAAAAAAATTAAAAGACAACAAATCAAGATGGAAAAACTCAATCACCTCTACATGAAGTGAAATCTTTTCCACTTGCTCAGTGTATTGGGGCAAAGCTTGAACCATTTTTTGCAAATCTCGTGTAGATAATTCACTACCATCTCTGCAAAGTATCAAATTTATAGGTCAAAAAAGTGTTTGTCCTACTGTAGAGAAGTGCAATTATCACCATTTTTGTGTAGAAGAATCTCAACAAAACAGTAACCTCTGTGGAGAAGGCTTGAGAGACTATAAATCTTTCCTTTCGTATGTAATTAATCTTAGTTTAGTTTCCAATTTTCATTCTACAAGTTATTAGTTAGGTTCGGGTTCAATCTATTTACATCAATAAGAGAAATTCGAAAGTGAGTATTCTTGTTAGAAGAATATATTTTCTATCGTTTGTACTTGATGTATCTATATTTTGACCCAAAATCAACCAAGTAACAAGTTTGATATTCAGACTCAATTTGTTACCTGGTGTTTGTTAAATGAAATACATTTTTCTTAATATGAAATATTTTCGGACAAATAATGAAATGACAATATATTACTTATGATAAAATTATCAAAAAAACAGTGTAATATTGTATGAGAAAAAAAACAAGTTAAGTATTCTATACGAGATTAGAATGACAAAAATTTGAGGTAACTCCAATCATAGAAAAAATGACAGTCTTAATTTAAGTTATTTAAGACTTCCCCAAATGTGGTGTATCTAAAAGAAAAAATGACTATACAATGTAAGATACAGGACCTTAAGTTAGACCGACATTTCACAAAATAGACACTAATTTTGTGTAAAGCAGGGCTAAGGGTGCCAGTGAGTACCTTCCACTTTGATGGATTTGTGCTGCTTTGTTCTTTTGTACAAAGTTGGTAAACTTGTCATGCAATCTTTCACTGGCCTGTAATTTAAGTTGGTAAAAGAGCATTGAGATTTGATTCGAGACAAATGAAATAATTGCAGATAAAGAGTGAATAAGACATACATCTGCTATATGTGAATGGCGAAGCTCAAGCCAGACTGCATCGTGTTCTTCTAGAAGGACCTCCTTTTTCTCAGGTGAACCCCCTGTTTTGCTGGCAACCTAAAGTGATTGCTAACTCAATCAAGAGTGGCAAAATGTGAAAAACTTGTCTACAAGATAAGTGGAGGAAAGAAGAGCCTCATACCTCATGTATATATTTGTTTCCATCCATATCCAACAAATCGTGGATCATAGCATCATAGGTCCATTCATGAATTACAGGAGCAACCTGTGGTGCAGATTCATCGGTTATCAAAAGCGAGATATAACATGAAAAGTTCACAGTGAAGAGAAATATTTTTAACCTGATCAATGGATCTATCAACAATGATCAGGTCACATGTTTCACTCCGTGGAAAGTTAGGAATAGTAGATTTATATTTGGAAACCATTTCCCAAACTGCATCAGCTAGCTTGGTAGGAACTAGTTCACGACTTGCTGTTGGGTCCGACTCGTCACTTTCCTTTGCCGAACGATACCAGACATTCGGTAACTCCTAATGAGATAGAGATATTAAGATAACATCTTTCCGAATACAGAACAAAGTATATCACAAAAATATGCAAAAGGAAAATTGGAGAAAAGGAATACATGACACAGTGTAAACAATACTGGTTTACCTTTTTACATCCGGTCTCAAATATAAGCAAAAAAAAGTCAAACAAAGTTGATGTATCTAGTTAAACATTATATTTGAGACCGGAGTAGTACGACGCAAGAAAAGCAGTCCATGAAAACCTTGATCCGAGTTAAAATTACAAATATAAAACATGAGGTGAAGAAGTAGTAAAGTAACACCTTTAACGAAGCAAAAACTGTAGCCATTCGAATTGCCATATTATTCAAGCAAGTATTGAATCTACGGATATTATCAGCATTGCCATAGAGTTCTTGCAGAGCTGTTTCTTGATCAGTGATAAACCCCTAGACAATATATATTTCAGAACACAAATCAATGTTTTCTCTCATTCAAACATTTTGTAAATAGGTCAAGGTGATTCTTTGCTTAAAAATAAATACAAAAACAAGTGAAACCATACTTGAAGCAGAGTAGCTTCTTAATACAATGACACTTATAAAAGATGGATAGTTAATTTTCGATATAACTTTGCGTGATATCCAAGGGTTTTAGGAGAAACATGTGCTCAGAGTTTTAGTTTTGGTAAAAGAATGTGCAACAATTCTTTTACCACCAGCTAGAACCAAATTGTATGATTGGCTAAGGTCATTAAGGAATCGATGCTTTCTCACTTATTCAACCTTTCTAATTATTGTTCAAAAGAAACCTTTGATTCTCTATATTCATCAGTTCTGTCCAAAACTAAGTAAAGATAATCATAACATGATAAAAGCTAACAAATATATTTTTCATACAGGAAAAAACAAGAAAAAAAGCAGTTATTAGCTGTTTATCGCATGCTCAAACAATATAATAATGTTGGGCACCAGAAGAGCCGAAATAATGTATTCTATGACTTTATTTGTCAAATTTCCCAAGGCCTGTATTTTTTATTAAGTTGTAAAAGTATTGTATATTGCTCATGTCATGCCAATTATTAACTTTGATGTCATTGAAAATTGAAATCACAAACTCCATGATAACACTGCTAAATTTAGATTGCCAAAGTTCAAAGGCAATGAAACCTTGCGATCATATGACAAAATCATGCCTAAAGAATGTTCTTTCATAAATCAGAACTCATCCAGATAGATTTTTGTTACTTCAAAGAAAATTGCGTGAATATATAGAGAGGAAGGATTTATGATACCGTAGATTGAGAATAGACAAGTTAATGGACTAAACTATTCATCAATGAGGCAAATCCAATATCTAATGAGTAAAATACATTGCCAGAAACATGAAATAGTTTTATCATTATATACCTGTCTATCTATTGGAAAGTATTCCAAATTCATCTGCAAAATAAAACCAACAGTAATTGCACTCAAAAACAATTTGACAATGATCCGTTGCTCATAAATACTAGATAGAAGGTTAAAACAAATCCCGACCTCTCTCAATGCACCTATTCGAGGTAAGACACTTGTATCGCACTTGATGTGGTTTATAAGTTCCTTGGGGATTGGTGAACTGAAAAATATATATGCTCTGAAAAGTAGCATAGGAACAAAGGACCCAAAGAAGAAAAAAAGGGAAACAATCAGTTTGATCCGAAACGTATAAAAAATGAAACAACGCAATATTTGTTAATATCAAAAGTCTATGCATACTTCTTGTATAGAGGCTCTCTTCCAGACATATCAGACAAGAACATGACCACACTGCATGCTAGCAAAAGAGATGCTTAATATGGATAAAGTGCAAGCGAAAAAAGGAAGTATAACAAACAGAAAAAAAATCAGTTGAAGATATACTTCTTGATGTTTTATTTTTATATCAGTCGCTGACATAAAAACGGAAATTTCTAAATTCTAATTAAGAAATGAAATTACTTCTCTTTTGAAGGCTGCATGAAATAAACAGCATCCAATGATGGTAATGGTTGCCTTCTACGGAAAAGGTCTTCAACCACTGCAATTAGAAGTCTTACATCAAATTTTTAACAGCATAACCACTGAGCTTGTAATGCTGAAAAGTTAGGTCATTGAATATCGGGAGAAAACGTAACAAACACTAAACAGAAGAAAGCATCTCATTTATGGTAAATTTTCAAAGTAAGATTAATTACCATCACGTGTAACATGATAATACAGGTTAATGAATGAGAAACATTGTAACAAATGATAATTTGTATTTCTTCAGTTACTCATACTAAGAAACAGTTCTAATCTCTTTATCAGTTTACTTAAAAACCTTGCAAGAGTTTTAGCACCAAAACTCACTTCTAAATTTCTCTCTTGTGTCATCAGTCAGAGTAGATGGATTCTCAAAAAGAAATGCAGAAAAATAAATAAACTTAGAAAAGCCGTATCCTTTTAGAGTTCTTACAAGAAACTTCTTGGTCTGTAATATCTGCCATTTTACATGAATGTGACATAACCTTCACTGTAACTTTGTCCATTATGAGCACCTATGAGAATCAGAAAAAATCGACAAACATCATCTGTCATTGCCAACTTGAATGAACTATTAGATGAAATACAAAGGTAAACCACATATGAGAAGCCCAAAACATCCATGCTAAATCCACACCTTCCATGCTTTCGAATCCGCCGATTTTGCTGATCTAAGCATTTCATATAATAATCCTAGGAACATATAACCATGAAAAAATTAGGAAACAAGTTAAAAAGGCGAAAGCAATGCATTCATTTGGAAGTGCTTATGAAGATAAATCATGTCTATAAGCTCTTTTCAGCTTAATTTCATAAGTTTACCATAATAGATTATACATTACTTATGCGCGGCCATTCCTTCCACTGTAAAAGAAACTTATTCATAAGTGTTATGACATTACAACAACCAAAAAGGCCAAAACGGCCTCCTTAATTGGATTTTGTCTTCAATTTTTAACTAGGCATGGGTTTGGTTGATCGTTGGGGAACCGCCATCGTAAGTTTAGAACTCTTTACCCTGATTTTTAAAAGCTCTGATGTATAGCTTCACGTCTACCGTGATTTTGGTGTTTCCAAATGCATACGTAAGAGAGCACCAAAACACATTCTGAAAATTTGAAGCTATAAAATCTCATAATTCTTTTGCTACATTCTTTTATCAGAGAAACATATAGGTTAATTTTCTAGAATATTAAACACATTAAAACTTAATATGAAAAAGGATGAGGGGAAAAAAATATGAATATCCGCAACAAACTTTACAAATTCTTTTTAGTCAATTGACAGATTCCAAAAGTTAATTTCTTAACCAAATGAAATAGTGATGGAGAACCGAAATACTCGTTCTCCCAATGGAGGTGTTTCAATCTATGAATCTCCAGACGCCAAACACGACACTCTTACACACACAAATACCGGTAATAATTAATTTTTTTTTGAATGTAACTACAATGTATTGGTGTTAGTTTCGAATCTTACAATGTTTGACACCGAAAACACATTCAATTTGAATTGTTGGTTTTGAAATGAGCTCTTTTTCGTCATATATATCATCAAATGTAGAACTCTTAACACACACCCTCGCAACCAAGACTGGACATTTGGAGCGTGACCTAATGGTCCGATAGTGGACGGCTCAATGGATCTTGAATAGACTCTAATATCATATTAGAGAATTTAGATCGACCTAACTCAACCTTACAACCTTACAAACCAAATTTTAAAAGATTGTCCCTACTCATAAACACATGTCACCTCTCATTCAACGTAAAATTCTTAACATGCTGCCTAGAATCTCAACATAATGGAACCTATAGAGCCACATGAACGCTTGCATGTACAATTTTTACCCATTTTTCTATAAAAAAAACACTTTTCGCGAAGAGAAAAAGAAAATGAAGGAAAAAAAAAAAGAGAGGAAAGGATCTTACTATCACGGCTGATATGACGAAAAGGCTTATAATCCGATCTATCACCGCCATAAGAGAATTCAGAATCCGATAGTGACATTGTTGTTGTTGTTGCTGCAACAATTGAAGATTTGAGAATGGAAAATGGAGAGAGAAGGGCGTTGGAACATTTGAGGGAAGGAAAAAGAGTTTGAGAGAAAGTCGTTAATATTTTGCATGTCTAAGGAAGTGTGAGGAGGACGTGTAATTTATAAATAGACTTTCGGTTACGGTTTATGCTCTCCATGTCAAACACATTTCCCTTTTATATTGCCTTCTAAACGTTGTCAAAATTGCAAAAGGGACAATGCTTAGGACGCTGTGTTGTAATTTATTTTGTTAGAGGGTCAAAAACGTAAGATTGTAGGCGGTGCAAACTGCTATTAAGCCTAAATATTTTGCAATTTTCTATTGTAATAAACTATGTTTATCTTTTTCAATGATACCAACAATATAAAAAAATATAATATAAATTTTTATCTTTTTAAATGACACCGACAAAACAAAATAGTATTATGATAGTCAAAGTTGTTTTATGGTATAATCATAATTGAAAAGGTCAGTCCAAAACTATGTATTCTCTCTTTATATAATATACATATTTGTCTGAGATATGGGATAATGAATTTGATGTATTTCATTCGAATGAAATTTACTTGTATTGATATTTTAATGTATCTAATGTTAAGTGTAACGTGTATACTATATATTCTAGATAAATTTAGTATCAACATTAGATTTGGTATAGAAGGGATAATTTAATACAATGTGTGATATGGTACAAGATGCATTAATAATTAGCATAAACTATTGATGATCTACCTATAGATTGAACAACAAGATTTACTTGCTCTTGATGACACTAACCTGATAGAATGACTCCAAATTCATTATGTTATGCTTTATCTCTCAGCCTCTAAAAAACGCAGTCTCTGCCTCCTACGTTGATAGATCGTACCAATGGTTTTGGATATGGACAAACTAATTTGTTATAAAGCATTTCATAATTTTTAAATGTCAAATTACTTATGTAAGGACATGCGCAACAGGCAGGTTTATATCTAGCTTATTTATGATTTATGACTTCTCTCTAAGGAAAATCTTCTTTCTTTTGAAACCTCAATGTGATCAAAATCTTGATCATTCGAGTTCGCGTAGCAAACACAATCTAATATTTGCTACACAAGATAAAGATCACTATTAGATGGTAGTTTGAAGTATCTTACATAAGGATGACGGTTAGACTCATATTCAATAAGTACCCACAATAGGTAGGTAAAAACTTGCATTACGGGTATGGATATGAACACATGTAATTACTAGCAAAATTGAGAGGAGATTTTGTCATTTTGCATTGTTAGCTGATTCTAAACATATTAAATATGAGACTACAATATTGAGAGGAGTTGCATTGTGGTTTCAAAGACATCAAAATTTATGATGTTACAACTCAAATGGTTGCATTTATTACTTGTTCAAAACTTTGATCTCAAAGTATTTTATCCGGCATAGATTTTGCAGGCTTTTCTCCACCGTTTTCACCGGCGTTCTTCCCCTTTACTCGGCTATTGTTCAATTCCACTTAGACTCTCTTCTTCTCTGCCTCGTTCCAGGCTGTTCTCACCTTCGTCTCCTCTTCTCCGACGAAACTCTGTGATTCCATTTCACCGTCAACCATGGTTTGCCCATGGCCGTTTATGGCTTCTATGGATGCTCCAGCAACAACGAAGGCGAAATAGCCAGAAATTGGGAAATCCTTTGCCCAAGTTCTCTCTGGTTCTCCCTCGGGTGCTCCCAACGATGACGGTTTTCTGGCTAAGCTTCCTCCGAAGGTGGTTATTGGAAATTCAGTTCGAATCAAGATCTCACAAGCTGCATACGAATCAGGTTTGGCCGCTTGCGTATTCAACCTCCATGGTTGTTTAACATTGCACAAAGGGGACTCTCCTCTCACCACACAAGCTCTGAAGACTAAGCTCAGCAATCTATGGCCTCAACTGAGCAATTGAAGCCTGGTTCCCCTTGGTAAGGGTTTTTTCGAATTCCATTTTAATTCAATTGAAGACTTGAGCCAGATTTGGGCTCTTGGTGTAGTTAACTTGAAACCTGGATTTTTGAGATTCTATAGTTGGACCAAAGATTTTGATCCCAATGCACAAGCACAGACACATGCTCAGGTTTGGGTCAGGTTGATGCAGTTGCCACAAGAATACTGGGGCAAGCAAACTCTGTTTGAGATTGCCTCTGGTCTAGGATCACCTCTCACCATTGATGAGGCATCTCAACACAAGCGCTTTGGCCTCTTTGCTAGAATTCTGATTGATGTTAATTTTGCTGAGAAATTGTTTGAATCTATTATAATTGAAACAGAAGGTCATGCTTTGACCATAATGGTTCAATATGAAAAACACCCTCAATTTTTTGCCCACTGCAAAACCATAGGCCATAGTGTTCAATCATGCTCCAAAATAAATGCAGATGTCAATGTCCAGAAGCAGGTTAACAAGGTATCTCACAAAATTCAGGCCAAGGTTATGCATGTTAACAAAGTGGTTGCTGAAACTGCTGTTGTCAAGACACCAGCTACTGGCTTTAAACCTGTAACCATAACTGCTAACACTGAGCTCCATGAAGAAACATTTGATTCAGCTGATGATTTTGAAGATGGGGAATGTTCACCTCAAGATAAGAATGAATCTGGAGCTCATAATATAGAGCACCCTGCTATTGTTCAACACAAACCTAATGGAGATAATCTCAAGCTTCACAACTCCTTTGAGTTGTTAAAAAACTGGTTCTGAGCAGGTGGAGCATGTCACAGGGCAAGCTATATCAAGTGAGAAGGAATTTACTCCCATTGTATTGGATAAGCAATTTGATAGAAATCTATATGTGGAGGATGTCTCCCTAGGGATGATTGACTTGACTCATAGCACAAACCTAGAGCTCCCTTGTAAATTGGTAAAGGGGAACTCTCAACCTGCTGCTTTGAGTTTAGGTAATCATGTGTTGGACCCTGTTAATGGGAGGAGGACTTTCCCCATTACTGCTACTGCTATGTCACTTGGTGATGCTAGGGATCCTTTTTTTCATGATAATTTGACACTGCAGCCTATCATTTCCCCCATCACTACTAATGATGAGATTTTAGGGCAAGATAAGAGAAATGTTAACTTCACTGCTGGCCCTAAGAATTTGTCTGCTGCCTGTTTGAAAGATGGTAAAATCTTGAGTAAGTATTGGGGGGATGAGGACACTGATACTACTGATGGCACACTGGAACCTGATACTGACCATGAGGCTCACAAGAGCAACTGTCAAAGCTCATTGGAGCATGATATAGACACAACTGGTACCCCAACCAATTTGAAGGAAGCTGACCAGTACCTTCTGCAACATTCTCATGAAGATGGTTTTATTAAACCAGGCAGGAAAGGCTGGAAGAAAGCTGCTAAAACCTTAGATGGTAACAGTTCTGTCAGAGTTTCAACTAGACATAAGAAGACGAGTGTTCGCCTTAAGGACCACGCATGAAGTGCATCCTTTGAAATTTTAGTGGAATTGTCTTTACTAGATTTTCTATGCTTTAGCTGTTTTTCTTTCCTCCTTGCTGTTTTAGGAGGGTTTGCTTCTTTTTGTTGGATTTGTTTCTTTTTGTTTTGTTTCTGAGACTTTCTGTATGAGGTTCAGGCTGCACCTGACAATATTTATTGAACTTTTAGCTTTATAAAAAAAAAAAAGACTACAATAAATGATAAATTTTGGAAAAATGAATGACCGAAGAGTTAATTAGAAGCTATCAGAAGAAACAAGACATGGGAGGTCCCCAAACTTCTAGTAAATAAGAAAGCTATGTGAAATGGGTTTTCAAGTTGAAACTGAATCCAAATGGAGAGATTGCGAAGCATAAGGCAATATTAGTAGTTTTCAGGTTGAAATTGAATCCGAATGGAAAGATTGCGAAGCATAAAGCAAGATTAGTTGCTAGAGGTTTTATGCAGAAAGATGACCTTATCTACTTAGAAATCTATGCACCTATGGCAAGATATGATACTGTGAGATTTCTCGAAGCAATAATTTGTGGAAGAAACTGGCCCTTATACCATTAAGATGTAAAACCAACATTCTTAAATAGTCAACTTGATGAATTGGTTCAACAAAAGTTTGTCAAATGCAAAGTTGAGTATGGTGTGTATGTGAGAAGTAGCATAGTTATGGAACTTGTGCTAATATGTTATATGTTGATGACTTGGTGGTCACAGGAAGTAGTCTAACAGAGATCGAAGAATTCTAAAAACAAATGATGAAATAATTTTATATGACTGATTTTGGGAAGCTATCCTATTTCCTTGGAATGGAGTCCACTGAAACTTCCAAAGGTATGCAGGTATGTTGAAGAGACTCAATATGATGAGCTGCACTCCTACTTCTACTCCAGCTGAAGTAAATCTAAAACTTGTAAATGATAAGAATTTCGTAACATGGAATGATCCATCTTATTTTGTGTCGACCCATGATACTAAAGTTTTTGATATAGATATTAATTTGTTCCCAATTCAAAAATGTAAAGACTAATTTGACATAATATTTTTTTATCAAGACTAATGTTTAGACGAACATTATCCGTTCATATTATACTAATGCGTATGAATTATGAACTATAGTTTTTTTTTTTGTTTTTGAGGGAATGAACTATAGTTTTTATGAAATTTTCGGTTAAAATTATTTTAATTTTGGTTATAATTATAGGTATAAATAATAGATATTTTATACTTTTCTATTTTAACAAACCACTTTGTCAAAAAAAAAAAAAAAGTTTTAACAAACCATATTTATCTTTTTTAAACACAACGGTTTCAAGGATAGGGCACTTTCTCATTATATAAAAGACGTTAGGGTACTTTCTCTATTCATCCACAAACTCGCCCTAAAAGTTGTTTAGGGTTTCTACTAATCCCAATCACTTTGCGCTTTCAAGATCTCATTGCATTCCGATTTGCGGATGGAGTCAGTGGTTGAAAAGAAGGAGAAGGTTAGTACCACCTATATACCGGATGATATTGTCTTCTCCATACTATCCAAATTGCCTTTTAAATCTATCAAGCGATTTGAATGTGTTTGCAAATCATGGTCTCTCTTATCCGAAAACCATCACTTCATGAACATGTTCTACAAGAATCTTTTATCTGATTCTCGCCGATGTCCTTATTACGATGGGGCATCTCTACTCATAAAGGATTTAGAACTTAGTAAAGAAGTTTTCTATTCTATTTCGGGCGAAAGGTTTGAGAACAAAGTAAAATTAGATTTATCAAATCCATTTGCAAACGGTTTCAATTTTCGTATTTTTGGTTTTGGTAGTATTAATGGCACACTTTGTCTCCATCAAGATGATTGTAATGGCAAAATTCTATTGTGGAACCCAAATACCCATGCAATCAAGCTTATTCCTCCCACTCCATATGAGTTTGTTGAGTCCTCTATCGAAGATGTTGAGGATTATGACAGTATAGATGATATGTCTTATCTTCATGGATTTGGTTACGAAGATCTTAGAGAGGACTTTAATGTCATTTGTTATGTATCTATTAAGGGTGAACATGCTGGCTACGGAGATATGTCTTTAGACCCATTATGGGAGATATATAGCTTAAGAACTAACTCGTGGAGGATACTTGATGTTTTTGACATGCCTTATTCTTTGGCATGTATTGACGGCACTCAAGTCTACATGGATGGTGTGTGTCATTGGTTGTGTGAAGAAGTTGAAGATAGTCATGATGAACCATGTTTGGTATCATTTTACTTGAACAACGAGGAATTCTTCATAACACCCGTACCCTTATACTTGGATGATTGTTTCGATTTTCAAGCATTGTGAATAAACTTAGTGGTGATAAACGGGACTATTGCATTGATCTCATATCATGAAGAGACGACTAATTTTCACATATAGATTTTGGGTGAATACGGTATAAAGGAGTTGTGGACCAAACTCTTCATTGTTGGACCATTGTCTTGCATTGAGCGTCCTATCGGAGTGGGGACGAAAGGAGAAATATTCGTCATCAGAAAAGATAAAGAACTAGTTTGTCTTGATTTAAGTACTCAAACGATTGTGGAGCTTGCTTACAAAGAAGTGAATTCTGTTGATCGGATAGTAATATACAAGGAAAATATTCTTCCAATTGGAGGAATAAGTAATTAGTTATTTTTCTCGTTTTCAGCAGGAGCAAAATCATAGTGGTGATTGGGATATTACCTTGTATGCAAAGTGTGTTGTCAATTGGAATCCTGGAGATTGCTTGAATCGGTAGCGGGCCATTATCCTTGTATCGTCGCTGATGCTTATGTGGTTCTGTTTTTGGTTCATCCGGGTCTGTTTTTCTGGTATGTGGTTACTGTTTGGCAGTGGGGGTTCTGGAAGATTCTTGGGTCGATCCCACTGTTTTTCTGTGCATCCTCCAGGCTTGTTTTTTGCAGCTTCCTTGCGGCCTAGCAAAGTTTGCTGCCGTCATATTTTCTTCTGTTTGATTGGTGGGGCCAGTTGGAGTATTTGCTTTATTTTTTGGTGTCGTTTGTTATTTTTGGGGATTGGCCTGTGGGCTAGTAGTTGGTAGTTTTTATTTTGTTGTGGTTTTGGTAGTTGGTAGTTTTTATTAGGTTGTATTTCTCTGTCAATTTTATTTTGAATGTTTAGTTTCTTCCCATTTGCAAACTTATCTGTCTCTCCATTTAAACTTATCTGTCTGCACAATCATAGAAGTTTAATTAGCATTGGATAATAAAGTAGGTTAGAATTAGCATAAACTATAATGAACCTTCATGATTGTTAAATAATCCATACAGGATCATCTGTTATGGTTCACTACAATTAAGTAGAAGCCTTTTTATCATTAACAAACATCAATTGCAATCAGCTTGCCTTGTTTATAAGCCTTATCCTGTCTACTGCACCTCCTGCTGATTCTGAGTTTAACTTAAAATGGAATCGTAAGCTTCCGCCAATTCTTTTAGAATGTCAAAACATGTTGCTAGTAATTTGGTCTTTAGCAGACGTGGTGATGCAAATGAGAACATACATCATGTTCTAACGGACTGCAATCTTTCCACCTTAGTTTGGGAATCACTTCATGTCAAATAATTGTACGTGTATGCTCAAGTGTGCATGGATACGAACTCACAGGAGTAGACAATAACCGAAAGAATATCGCCTTCTCATTTCTGCAATACAGATCCAACCTATATGATCCAAGCTGTTCCAAAAGTGAGGCCTCTGACAATTTGCACGGATACGCACTCATGGAGCAATGGCAGGTTACATACATACAAGTGGACTTGTCAATGGAAAACAAACTTGTATGTGAGTTCACTAAGCATTGCAAATTGGCAATATGTACTGCACACTTATTTTAACATTTGTTTAGTAATATTATGCAGAGAATCACATAGAGCATAATTCTTCAATGGACCGTTTTCTTGCATTGAGCATCCCATCGGAGTGGGGACGAAAGGGGAAATATTCTTCATAAGAAAAGATGAAGAACTAGTTTGGCTTTATTTAAACACTGAAATGATTGCGGAGCTTAGTTAAAGGAGTTGATCGTACTAGTCGGATAAAAATATACAAGGAAAGCATTCTTCCAATTGAAGGAATAAGTACCTAATTGGTTTTCTTGTTTTCACCAAGAGGTATATGAATGTGGTTATTGGGATATTACCTTGTTTACCCTCTTACTATTTGCAAACTTATTTGGTTTTTATATCAAGGAAAAGAATGATATTTTTCCCCAACTGAATGACCTCTAGTATCGTGTAGAAATAACTTCTATATGAACAACTTGAGAATCTAATGAGCAATAAATCTCTCTTTGAAATTTTATTACATTCTTCCAGCAATATGTATCCACTATGTTTTCTTTTGCATTCCAAATCCTAATTAATAAATGTGCCTTCTAATCTTTTGTTGTGGTTCTTGATGCTTGGATGTTTATGGCTATTGATGTTTGTTGTAATGATGAAGGAGAAGGGTAAAGGATATGATTCAGTGGGGTGGAAAAAATGTAGTGTTAAGTTTCTTGATCATATTTCACTCTCTTGAACACTTCGTTACATGCTTTGAGTTTCAAGCTTCTGATAATGCACATATTTCACTCTCTTCGTCTAGGACTCTAGCTAACACTAGTTAATGACTTTCTAGTCTAGTATGTTAAGTGTTGATTGTATAACATTTTGGATATTGGATATTAAATTATGTTGTAACTGTATTCATGTTTGTGTAGCTGCTTATTGTTGTTAAAGTGAAGTTAATATTTAGTATTGTGAAATTTAAGTAAGGTAAGTTACTTTTCATCTTTATCATATGAAAAAGACAGGCTTGATGATGATATGCATTGGTTTAAAAAAAAAACACCACTGATTCTACAGAGAAAAGTTTTTAGTGGCATAACAAAACCACGTCAGTTTAAACGTTCTTGAATGAAGTTGCAGCCTTTAGATAACAATTTAAGAATCTCAATTCTTTTATGTTTCAATTACCTCTGAGAGAGTAAGATTCCATTCTAATATTTTGTATATTGGCCTACTTGATTTTGTAGGATTGACGGCCCTGCACCCTTTAGTGTTTTGTATAAATAACCATAGAGTGATCAACAAGTGAAACTTGACAGCCGGAGATGCATATTGCCCCACAAACTCATCACTTAGATATAATTTTTGTCTTATTACTAAATCTTGACTTGTCTTTAGTCCAACAAGTAAATAAAGGGGATTCAAACAATCATAACCATTGTTAACATTCTGCACTCAAACTAGGTTCCTAACTCACTATAGAGGGGATTCAAACAATCATAACCGTCGCTAACATTCTTCAGTCAAACTAGGTTACTAACTCTGTACTACTTTGTGCAATCAAATAAAACTTGCAAACTCCCCCCTAATTTACTCGATTTATTTACTTTATTGTTTTTATTTTCTATTTTAAATAAGTAACGTTAGTTGCCAAGTTGAAACGACAATACCTGTGGAGACGATCTTACTTACTACTTTATTACTTATGAATGATTTGGTACACTTTTCGAAATTGTCCATCGCTGTATTTTTCAAAGTTTCATGGGGAAGTCGACTTCTCGTCGATGAAAGAATAATAAAGCCTTCGTTGTTTTATGTTTTTCCAGTAATAATGTTCAAGGATTTACAAAGCAAAATAGATCAGCTTATGGACTAAGCTCAATAATCTAGTAGTATGGCTCATTAACTCATTTTCTATATGGCCATCCACTTGTAATATTCATAACAAAATATATTTTTTCCCTGATAATTTTTTTTTTGTCTCTATAAAACAATAATACTTTTGTAGTCTCTATAAAAATATTTTGTAAGTATTTTTTGGGTCATGTTGTCAATTAAGAAATTATTTTTAAATTATTTTTTTATAGGAAATAATTTTTAAACTATTTTTTAAATATTTTGTAAGTATTTTTTGGGTCATGTTGTCAATTAAATAATTTTATAAAAAGTTATTTTACAAAATATATGTATTTATTTCATATCATTAAAATATTCATATCAAATTAATTTTATGTTAAAAAATTTAAATTTTTAAGATGAAACTTTTATAATTATAACATAACATGCCTATACATTTTATTCGATAATATATATTGATTTTGGCATTTGCCATTAAAACTAAAACTTATAGACAAAGACAATTAAAAATATATTTAATCCTTTAAGAAAATATAAAAGATTAAATTAATTACTACATGTGTCGTGGTCTTTTTTTTTTTAGGGATACATGTGTCACAATGATCATTGTCAATATCCAAAGACCAAAACGCGCCAGAAGCTATAAATACACGTCTTCTATAAAAATGGTGAATGGCATCATCTATGGAAAACCAATTGAATGATGGTAAACTAAGTATAAATTTAACAACTAATTGAATGATGGTCAACTAAGTATAAACTTAATAAAAGCAATTCAATAAATACCAATTAAATGTTTTCCATTTTCATTCCTTGCAAGCAAGAACAACTCATCCGTTGTAAATTATAAGAAAAAAATTCATTTTCTTTCTTTCAAATTATAAGCAAAAATGACTAATTTTTTATCATATTTAATTATGCCATTTTAAAAGAAATATCATCTTTTCTAAAGAGAAATTAAATACAAATTGCATTTATTTTGCCCTCATTTCATTTTTTTCTATAACCAATAACTAATAAAAATTGTTTTTACATCTTTTTATAAAACTTATTCTAAGAATAACACAAGAAACTATACTATAAACTACTATGTTAAGTGTGAAATTATTATTTGTTGTTTATAATTTGAAACGGATTGAATATCTTTTATGGTTCAAGATATTTCATTTTCATTCCTTGTAAGAACTATCTTCTACTACTATTTGTCAAAAAAAAAAAATCTTGAATTCACCACTATTGAACGTTTATTCGATGGTCAATGTGAATACAATTCAAGAGTGAAAATAAAGTTTTGTACAAAAAAAAGTGAAAATAAAGTGATCGCAACAATAACTTTTCAATAATATAGCATTTGACTAGATATTTTTGTGTGGTCTTTCATATAAAATATTCATAATTACCAACTAAATTTAAAATCCACAATTTTCTTACCAATTATTATAATCACAAAAAGTGAATTTTATATGAAAAATGGTACAAAAAACATGTAACGAAATGAATCCAAGTTTAAAAAGTATCAAACTTGTCAATGAAAAACACATAATAAAGATAACTGTTTTTTTATTAAAAAAGAATAAAAAAATAAAACTGTTTTCACTCTTTCTATCAAAGTTAGCGTGCATCTAGTCTTCTAAGTCAAACAATAAGTGTTTTTTATTAGAAAAAAATAAATAAAACTGTTTTCGCTCTTTCCATCAAAGTTAGTGTAAAACTGTGCATCTAGTCTTTTATGTCAAACAATATATGCACATTTACACTCTTTGCATCAAACTTAGTTAAAAAAATATTGATATGGAAGTTTAATGCAAAGTAGTTGGAAGATCTAAATTCAACTATCTCAAAACTAAAGTTTTTATAGCTGTATTATTCGAGTTGTGATCCTCTCACTTTCTATAATAAATTGCAATACCAATTACCATAGTTTTTGTGTATTAATGTTCAATAAATGTCATATATTCTATAAATATGCATTTATATTATGTATTGACATCAAAGCTATACTCCCTCCGTCCCAAATTGTATGTTGTTTTAGGGAAGAAAAAAAATTGTCCCAAATTATATGTTGCTTTACAATACCAATGCATCATTAATGTTACTTTTCCTATTATAACATTAACTATTTATTACTCTCTTCTTTCACTTCTTTCATTTATCTTTCCCATATTATTTATTAAGAACAATTTTGTAAAACAACTCATAATATCTATTTTCCACACAATATTAATTGCATTTCTTAATATGTGTAAAATGCCCAAAACGTCATACAATTTAGGACGGAGGGAGCAGTAATGACAATTGCCATTTATTTTTGGAAATTGAGAGGATCTCAACTTAATTTCAAACAAAAATCATTCGATTACTTGATTTATATAATATTGATGACGAAGTGTTTATCTCTAAAATTATGATTAAATTAACAAACAATAAAACTTAAATAATATGTTTGATGTCATATATACTTTTTGGACGTTCCAACTCAATGTTAAAAGATGATGTAAACACTTTTTAACAAAGTTGAATGAAAATTGGATCAATTTGTTTCAAAACAAAAACAATTATAATGGACTAACTTGTTCCCTTACTTTTTTTGTCACGTAACACTAGAGTTTACATATTTTGAATGTGAAGAAGTAGGTTGTTTGGGGTTTGAACCTCGGCTCCTGCATATATTATGTAATGTTCCTGCAATTGATGTAAGCTTACGGGACACTAACTTGTTCACTTTATTGAGATAAATGACAAATTTAAAATTAATTTAAACAAATATCTTATGATGTACTTTGGAAGAAAAAAAAAAGTGTTTCGCAAACAAGGTTGTTAAAATCGGGACTTTACTTCAGGTCGAAAGGGAATAGCGAAATTGGGACTCGTAAAATCGCAATCAAAATCGAACTGAAGGACTTTTGTAGAATAGATATAGGATAGCAAAATCACAAATCGTAAAATCGTAATCAAAATCGAGGATTCTAACAAAACAAAAATAATGCCAAATATATGTTATAAATTATATATAGTCATAAATGACTTAAAGTTCAAAGTCCACAAAATACATATACATAAAATGTTACCGATTTTGAAAATGGACAAAAACCTTTTTCACTCTAAAATGGACAAAATCCTCTACAGTTCTGGGATTTTGAATAGATTTCACGATTTTGTGCGATTTTGATAGGATTTTGTCTGTTTTTGAGATTCTACTAAGAATTTGAGTCGTTAAAGTTAAGGAAAGTCGCAAAATTCTGAAAAATGACAGCCAAATTTTCTCACATTGAAGATGTAACACACTCCTTTAATTTTCTATATAAATAAACCATTGAGACAACGTTGAGCTCCATATCCAAATTCAATCTCTTTTCCACTGATTTTCCTCAAAAAAATCTCTTTTCCACTGATTTATTGAATATGGATGTGAAAAATAGAGGAGTTTCATTGATAACATTTTCACTCTTTCTATTACTTTCTTCTTTTTTTCCACATCATTTCTCAGCAGCCAATCAACTCATCCAAAGCAACAATTCAATCCCCCCAATACATTCCCTCATTTCATCTCTTGTTTACCAAATTAAGGGAAATGTATATCCAGATGGGTATGTTAATATCACAAATCCTCTCTTTTCTTCATCAATAATTGTTTTTGCCATATAATTAATTCAGGGATTTTTTTTTCTTCTAATAACTTGGCCAATCATTTTATGTTAACTAATTATGATGAACTTTGTTCTTTAATTTTTATAACTTCTTGTGAAATTTCATAATCATCTTCGTATATATCAAATTATATCACTTTCAATGGATGACCCTAACATTGATTTATTGAGTTTTTTTCTTCTAGTTTATAAATTATAGATTAAAATAGTTTATTGAGTTATAATTTATATGTATGTATGTATGTATGATCCTCTTGATGTAGGTTATACACCGTGTCCATCAACATTGGCAATCCTCCCAAGCCATATGAGCTTGACATCGACACCGGCAGTGATTTAAGTTGGGTTCAATGCGATGCACCCGATGCACCGTGTAAAGGTTGCACTGTGGTATGTTTTAAATTACAATATATTGACAATTTTAGTTACTAGTTAGTACTATTATACACATATATTGGCCGCAAGACAAAATTATTGAATGTAACTATATGCGTGAGACATTGAATAAATCTTCAAAATAAAGTGTCATTGCTAAATAAGGATGTCTTATGATGATTTTCACTTAATTTCCTTACCTTTGTACCTTTGCAGCCCAAAGATAAACTTTATATACCTCATGGCAACCTTGTAAAATGTACGGAACCAATTTGTGCTGCAGTCCAACCACCTTTCTCTACGTTCGGTCAAAAGTGTGCTAAACCAATTCCAAACTGTGTTTACAAGGTTCAATATGCAGACCAAGCAACATCTAAAGGTGCATTAGTCCGAGACTATATGCATATAGGAAGCCCTAGCGGCTCTACAAAGGATCCTTTGGTGGCATTCGGGTAAGTGTTTGTTTTTCCAATAGTTTTTGCATCAAACAAGAATTTAATTAGTATACGTTATTAATATAAAACTATTTTACACATATATCTAATGACGTGTACAATAATTATACAATGACAAAGTATATTAATTAAATTCATTAAGCAATGCAATCATAAATATTGTGTCTTTGCATGCTAGGTGTGGATATGAGCAGACGTTTTCTGGTCCGACACCCCCACCTTCCACACCAGGGGTCCTTGGCCTTGGCAATGGAAAGATAAGTATTTTGTCTCAACTTCACTCTACGGGCTTTATCCACAATGTGTTAGGTCACTGCTTAAGTGCACAAGGAGGAGGGTATTTATTTCTTGGAGATAAGTTCATTCCCTCATCTGGAATTGTTTGGACACCTATAATTCAAAGTCCATCAGTGTAAGTGTTGACCTAATTATGTTACTCTCTTTTTCCATAATATGTGATATATTCGGCCATTTTACACAGGTTAAGAAATGTGTATAAATGAAATATATATATTTAGGGCAAAGAATGTCGTCATTTATAATAACTTACATGTAATCTTATTTTTATTTTTTTGTTTCAGAAAACACTATAACACAGGTCCAGTAGATTTGTTTTTCAATGGAAAACCCACTCCTGTAAAGGGTCTTGAAATTATCTTTGATAGTGGGAGCTCCTATACTTACTTCAATTCCCCGGTCTATACCATTGTTGCTAATATGGTTAGACAAAAACTAAGAAACAATGTTATCAATTTTATTTTCTTATTTTTGCCTTGTTATAATCAAATTTATCACTAATAATTGATGCATATGATTCAGGTGAATAATGATTTAAAAGGGAAGCCACTCAGAGAAACTAAGGATCCATCACTTCCACTTTGTTGGAAGGGTGTCAAACCATTCAAATCTGTCAATGAAGTCAACAACTATTTCAAGCCCTTGACTTTGAGCTTTACAAAATCAAAGAATATACAATTTCAACTGCCTCCTGTAGCTTATCTAATAATCACAGTTAGTAATTTTTCTTTTGATGAATCTATATAATCTTATCATATCATAATAATGAAAAGAACACATGAAATTATGTGTATTGATATCACTATGTTAATGACTTGCATACATTTATGATGGTCTTTTCTAGGAATATGGCAACGTCTGCTTAGGGATTCTTAATGGCACTCAAGCTGGCTTGGGAAATCTTAATTTAGTTGGAGGTAAGACATTCCTAAAGCTAAACAAATGTTATATATATATTTGAGAATTTTATTGTAAAGCCTTTTCTTTTGTTGTTAACAGACATATCTATGCAAGACAAGGTAGTGGTTTATGACAATGAGAAAGGGCAGATTGGATGGGCATCTGCCAATTGTAATCAAATTCCAAGTTCATAGAAGATCAGTATATTATCATGATATATCTTTTATTGTAACAACGGATAGAATTTTCATACTAGAAATAAAATCACATGCATATGATGCCATGTTAGTTTATTGAAGGGTCTAAATTTCTGTTTCAATTAGAAATTTTACAATTTTCTTCCAAAAATTGCGACCATTGTTGTTCTAAGTGAAGATGTTTTTTATTGAAGAAGCTAAGAAAAATTATATTAAAAACCAACAAAAGCCCCCTAGCACAAGGTGTGCCACATAAACTAAAAGATCCAATAAAATTACATTACACCAACAAGCTGCACAAACAGCAAAAGAACAAAATTAAGAGACGGCCCTTAAGCACAACAAAAGATTTAGCCTTCAAGCAAGGTAATCAAAATTGAACAAAACAAATTATGATTTAAGCCACCAATAAGTTTAAATTTTAACCTTCTCGGTTAAAGCTTCAAGAAAAATAACTTTATGATTGAAAATCCTCTCATTCCTTTTAGTGAAGATGTTGGTTTGTATGACGATAATACTAGGGAAGGGGGTTGATTAGTTCCCCAAAATTTTTGCGTGGAAACATTGTTTTTTGTAAAATATTTTTGAAACGATTAGGACTATTATTTTATATATTTCATTCCTAAAATTTGTGTTAGTTTTAGTCCATCCTTTTTTTTTTGTTAGTTTAAGGCTATTTATACACGACAAGAGAATCAATAAGTTTTGTTACTTTTGATTAAACTATTTATCCTTTTTCTCACTATATCCCTAACAATTGGCTATCACATTTGATTTTTTTCTAGCTCTCTTCAATAAATAATTAAAAGTATCAATAACAAATCATAATCAATGCTACAATGAATTTTGAAAATGACAAGTAAATTAAACAAACAAAATATTTCTAAAAATCCAAGGGTTAAAAGGAATGAAGGGATTACCGGTTAATATGGAGTAAAGACACTTTTGAGTAATTGTGATTGAGAGAAGATAAATTGCTATTAGCTAGGGATGATACATTTCAGAAAAAAACGAAAATAACTATTTTAACTATTTCATTGTTGCCGGAAATGCAAGAAAATTGTTCTTTTCTTGATCTTGTTATCAAGTAATTAATACATGCACTAATTTTATAAAATAATGAAGTTGTTTTCACAAAGTAAACATGAATTTACAAGTGGTTGAGAGTTTGAGTTGATAAATTTGATTTAGACTACAAGCCTCCACATTTAAGAATATCCACTACTATAACACACTCTAATTGGACATGGGCAATATAATCTAACAACAACTTTATAAAATTGAAAGATTATACCTCTTGAGGGTACTACAAAAACACCAGAGTTCTAAATGGCTCTGGTATATAGAGCTACTTGATGGTAGATTGGTGTTATTTGGAGGGGGAATGGTTGTCTAGGAACAAATGTCTCGGCTCATTTGATTCCTGAACCGTCTAGTGAATTATGTTTATAGGTTTCTATATTTATTTGTATATTTACCCAGGTTTAACTTTCTATTTGTGTCGATTCTTTAAACATCTTATGATTGTGATAATTTTTATTTTATTTCAATCTTTCTCTTTTTAAAAAAATTAAAGGTGAAAGATAAAAAAAAATGATCTAAGTTGTTCATAAACTTTAAACGTGCCGAATTCGAATGAAAAAACCGTTCGTAAAATGTGAAAGATCATTTTTTTTTTTGATTTTTTATATCTGAGTTGTTCGTAAACTATAAACCAGCCGAATTCGAATTAAAAAACTGTTCGTAGTGAACTTAAGTCGAGTTTCAAGCTGAATTAATCTTTATCGAGTCAATCCGAGTATAGAAGAGTTTGAACCGACTCTTTTCCAACCCTACCAGAAATAAAAGTCACAACAAGAAATTCCTAGATTACTGGCGGCCATATTCGCCCGCGGCTTGCTTTTGTTAGAAAAGTAGACGTTGGAAATATTATTGGCGGTCTCTTTTGATTGCTTAAACAATGTATCAAGGGCATTTGTGACCCTTCTCCATAGTTTGAATCTCAAACAATTTTCTTTGACTATAATTATATTAAAAAAGTTTAAATAAAATAATATTGTATAAACAAATTGTTATATTGATACAGATGAGTTTTCAGGTTCTGAATCAGAATCTTGAATTGTTCAATACTGTGAAAGGCAAATGATAGATCTGGCAAGTTATTAGGTAAAAGTGAATAATTATACTTAGATGAAGGCCTCCAATGATTATGTGTTACCTTTCTATAGTGTCTCAATAATTTCTTCACAAAAAGATGAGTATCATCTATTGCAAACTCTTTAGCACTGACATTATTGATTGAATGCGGGTTTAGTATCCAACATGTGTCGATGTCTAATACCAACAATCCAACATGCCACTGACACATTTGATTAGATTCAATGAATTATTTTCTAAAATTAATATGAAAGTCGATGATTCAGTGTCGTGTGAGTGCTTTATCGATTGTAAATTAGATTGGGACAGTTGACCTTGAGACCTATCAATCCAAAACTCATGTCATGAAATAGGTACTCTAAATTATTGCAGAAGCTGATCCAATTAATAGCCTAAAGACTTTTTGGTCCTTTGCAAGAAATTCCATCTGAAATAAGAAGATAGGTTCTCATCCAAAGCTAAAATTGGTTTCTCTCAGCAAAATTTTGTTCATCTGTCTGTGTAAGCAATTGTTAATCACAACATACTGTCTGAGAGAACATGAAATGGAGATTTGCTTCAGATCTTCCTTCAACCATCTATTTGGAAATTGGAATTTGTTAAAGATACTTATTTCACTACTGTTTTCTGTTTCATAATTTGTCTAATGATTTTGTTTGCAAATTGCAACAGCATAGCAACACTCGAAAAGTCCTCGATTCAAAGCTCATTAGGCATTTTTGGTATTGAAAATTACTTCTGTCTATTCCTTTTTCTCTGATAAAATTATGAATGGAAAACCAGATGCATATAGTCTAATTTCATGTACTTCCTTTCCTATCACCGCTGTTTCTAGACAGTTGTTGGCTTCATATCCATGTCATCGTATTCAACCAGTAATTTGTCGGAGAAGACCCACCCGACAATGGTGGCGGTGAACCATGAGCAGTATATGCCGCCACCGCGGTCGATGCTCACTTCCACTTTGTTGCCCTGATCGAACTTCAATTTTTGAACCATGATCACTCTCAAGGTGTGTTCCACTACTCCGTACAACAAGGCTGTTAATATCTATACTATATATAAACCTACCCCACTTCTCGGTTGAATTTTCTTTCCTTAAATATGTTTAAGAATAAATACAAATAACACATCTAACAAATAAATAAGAATAAATTTAATTTAATTTAAGGAGAAAAATTACACATAGTTTCTTATAAAATAACACGCGGATTATTAATCCATGTCACTAATCTTCTCTCTTAACCCTCTTTTACATCTATTAACCATTGATCAAACTCACAAAAATCTAGCACAAAACAAAAACGTATGTTAGTTTTTATCGGCCGCTTTTATGTTAAACATATGTGTTG
The DNA here is from genome assembly GCA_958299785.1 of Medicago lupulina. Classification (NCBI taxonomy): domain Eukaryota; kingdom Viridiplantae; phylum Streptophyta; class Magnoliopsida; order Fabales; family Fabaceae; genus Medicago; species Medicago lupulina. The sequence continues at coordinate 61,726,408 of OY283142.1, read as the reverse complement.
TTCGCCTCAATTCCAACGACAAAGATTGCCAAGTATTTTCATATTATTTTATTAATATAAATTACTTTTCCTTAGTCTTTGATCAATTGTAAAAAAGTGAGAAAAAAATAATGTTAAAGATTGAACTTTAAATCCTAAAAAAAAAAAATAGTAACAAACGTGAGCAAAAAATATTGTTAAAAATTGAAATTTAAATCCTCTAAAAAAAAGATTAATAACAAATGTGAGCAAAAAATATTACTTTTTCCATTCCTTTTTAAGTGTCTTTTTAGAGTGATATTTTTGTTCCTATTTAACTGTCTTTTTGGTATTTTAAGGGTATGATTTGTTAATTATACCCTTTGTCAATTACTCTTATCTTTTTCAATAATATGAATTAATGTTTTCTATTTGGAAAACTAAAGTTTGTTGTTTTTAATCAAGGTTTGTTTTTTGTTATCTTCAAATTTAAACAAAATTTTGTTACAAACAATGGTTCCAAGAAGAGTTAAAATTCTATAAATAAGATGAGTAGCAATTGTTAAAAAATTCAAGTGCAAAGTAAAAAAAAACAGATTTGAGAGAAGAAAAATAAAAGACTCCATGAATGTTCAAAAAGAAGAGAAAATAGAAGACTCATTGGAATTGCTGATGAGAGGTGAAGAGGGAGCAATATGAAGACTCATTGACACGAAACAAGAACAGGAACAAGATGACAATGAAGAAGAAGAAGTTTCATTAATATAATTTTTATATTAACTTAAAATAATTAAAAAGATGTGCATAATATATAGAAAATTGACAATTGTTTGTTATGAGAGAGCGCACAAAAAATATGAATTTATTGGAGAAAAATATAATATCTGACAATTGTTTGTTACGAAAGAAAGACAACATATTAAATTTATTATAAAGATAAAATATGTGCAAAAAAATAGAAATTTATTGGTGGATTAAAATGAGGGTATAATAGGAAGAAAATGTGCAAAAATACTTATCGTTATTTTGGTGTTAATTTTCTAAAAAGACACTTAAAAAGAAACGGAGGGAATAATAAGTAGGGTTCTCACAATTCATAGTCCATTCCCACATTGTTTAGTTTTTCTAAACCTCTCTGAGCCCTCTGCATCAGAATTCATAATTAACATGTAAGTTTTTTTCTTTTTATTTCATGTTACAACTAATCAAAGTCGATTAATTTTATGGATTATTTGACTTTGTTGTTTTATAAGTGATTATGATTCAAATTGTTTACGATTAATTTTAAGGATTATTTGATTTTGCTGGTTTATAATTGTTTATACAAACTATGATAGTGTTTTTTTTTATCTATACTGTATATAAAAAAACTACCTTTTTCAACACTTTTGGGTTGCATTTTTCTTTCCAAAAATACCCTTAATTTTTAATACAAATAACACATATAACAAATAGATAAAAATAAATTTAAATATTAAAACAAATGTAACAAACACGATACGAATATATGTATATATGTTTTCTTTCCTTTGTCATTTAAAAAGTATAACAAACTGTATGAGTATATTTATACTTTCTTTTTTTATTATTTCAATTATACTCTTGAACAACTTATTCTATAATAAGATTGTAGTTCGTGTCATTAAAAAAAAAAAACAACAAACATTTATATTTTTACTTTTAATCAAACCCAAAATTTCATAAAAAAAAAAACTACCGTTCATAATTTTTAAACGCTAACGCAATAAAAAGAGTGGAAAGACGAACACAGAGTGCCCGTGTTTTCGCTAGTTACTCTATAGGATTAGGGCATAATAACTACATGTCAAACACAAGTCTTGTTTGGTCAGGTTTTATTTTTTAAAACTAAATAGCTTTTTGACTCCCAAACTTTACAAAGAAGTGATTTTGGCCACAAACTAAATAACATTCCTGGCCTTCAATTTTAAACTTTTTTCAAAATTGACGTCTCCTTGATTTTGACTGAGACAACATATAATTGGACGACAAATTTAATGACGTAGAAGTCACATGTGTATTTTAGTACTTGGCTAAATTTCATTTTTAGCCTCCATACTTAAACAAATCAACAATTTTGACCCCTAACACCGACGTTAACCTCATTAAAATCAAGGGGGAATCACTTGAGCATAATGATCTAAAGTTGAGGACTAAAAGTGATATTTTGCAAGTTTTGATGCAGAAAATGAAAATTGGGTTAATCAAAGGGCAAAAGTTTTTTATTTGATTTTATTTTTTAAATGGTGAAGTCTTTTATTTTACTAATGAATTTTTTTTTTCAAGTAGTCAAGTGGCTAGAACTCACACAATTTAATTGTGGAGAAGTGGAGTGGCCGGGTTCGAACCCTGGCTCCTGCATATAATATGTAATATCCCTACCAACTGAGCTAAACTCAAGGGGATCAATTTTTGTTTTATTTATTTGTAACATTTTAAATATTTTATTTTTCCGTAAAAAGAGTTGTTTACTTTTTTTATATGTTTAAGTCCTTTATCTTTTTTTTTTACAATCTAGTCCTTTATCTTTTAAAATGTGTACCCAATTTATTTTTTAATTTTAAAATTCCAATTTGGCAACTATATATGATAATTTTATTTTAAAAAAAATATTTTCTATTATAAATAAAGAAACCCATAATTTCTTTTGAACATCTTCCTTAAAAAAATTAAAAACATATATGTCTATTCAAATACTCCTCGAAATAGTATAAATCTTAGTGCTATATATTCACCTAATCTTCTAAACTCAAAAACCAAAATCCAAATTCTCAATATGAAGGTGAGACAAACACAAGAAGGAGGTTGAACTGTGTTTACCTTTTATGGTTTCTTTTTCTAATCAAGTGTTTGGTATTGGTCAGAGTCTGATGGTTCAGAGACTGACTCAGAGTTTGGGTGCAGCGGAATATAACAGACACAGAGATAATAGAGACATAGAAAGAGCAGACATAAGCAATTTATATTGTTCCTCCCACAACACATGAATAGTACAGCCCCCTTGCACTTCTAAAGGATTTCACTATAATCTCACTAGATTACAATTGCTCAAGGACTCTTCCAAGAGACTTCCACATGCTAAAGCACACTTTGCAAGACACTTCTAATGCTCAAGGACTCTTCCAAGAGACTTCCAATGCTCAAGGTCACTACCAAGAGTCTTTCCAAGAGACTTTCACTTGCTAAAACACACTTGCAAGAGACTTCTAATGATCAAAGACTCTTCCAAGAGACTTTCAATGCTCAAGGTCACTACCAAGAGACTTCCCTTGCTCATGGATAACTCCAAAAGACTTCTATTTCTCAAGCATGCAGGCAATTTCTATTGTTACTTGTCACCAAAGAACAAAAATGAATGAATTTAAAATAATAGAGGATGAAAGAAAAATTCATATGAAAGAGAATGGCATCCAAAAATTAAATTTTAAGATAAAAAAATTAACAAATGACTACAAAAGACTAAAAAAAACATTTTATCTTTAATGTTGTGACTTTTAGGGGATCCTAATTGACTTTGATTGTCACATTAAACTAAAAGAATCCAGACAACTGAGTTTAACAGTGCATCTTCACTTTAAACCTTAAGGCATTATGTATATGGTCATACTACCTCCGTCCCTAAATATAAGACCCTTTTGAGAAAAAGAATTGTCTCTTTTTATAAGACCCTTTTGATATTTCCAAGTTCATTAATTAATTCTTTACCAACATACCCCTATTTATTTCACATCTTTTTCTTCAATCAGCATTAAATGTTATGTTGAAAACATACACTAACCATATCTCTTAAAGGATAAAATTGTAAAAACAATAGTAATTACAAATAAATTTATTACTACTTTCAATTTTTTTAATTCCCGTTATTTTTCTAAAAGGACCCTATAATTAGGGATAGAGGTAGTATCATTTATATGTTTATCTAAATCTACTCTTGCATCCAATATGGAACTTTAATTCACACTTGAGAAATTAACACTTGCCCCTCGGGTAAACTTTAAGGCATTAGGTATATGATCATATCCCTTATATGCTTATGAAAATTTTCTCTTGCATCTAATATGGAACTTTAACCCATAGTTGACAAATTAACATCTCCTCCTCAATATGAGAATCTTCGTATCCGAGGTCTTCCACGAGGAACCACTCATACTTTCTCACAAAGTCGAACCAAACTATGTTATCATCGTTGGACCTTACAGGGTAATCAACACCTGTCGATCAACGCATTGTACTTAGAGCAACCGCATAAATAAGAATGACATCAGGTCTTCATCTAAATTTTTAATATAACAAAATTCTAGTATGTGTTTAACACAGGTATCCATACTAGTAATCTAAAATTAGAATGCAAATTAAAATGAAATCATTAAATTAAATTAGACCATTAAGTTTTTTTTTTTTTCCACAGAATTAGAAGTTAAATTATAAAACATTACAAAAGTCCCCATGAACATAGCTCAGTTGGCAGGGACATGCATTATTATATGCAGGGTCGGGGTTCGAACCCCGGACAACCCACTTATTCACCTTAAAAAAGTAAATTCTAGCTACTAGACTACCTGACAAAAAAAACATTAAAAAAAATGAAATTATAAACTAACAATAAAACAAGCTCAAATTGAAAACCCAAATTACCAAAGCAAAATATTAAATATCAAACAAATTGAATATCCTAGTCTCTATAAGTCAAGAATATTATGCGTATTTTCTTGTTCTTCAATTATCATAATAAATTTCCACTAAAAAAATTATCATGATAAATTTCGTGATCCCATAGATGAACTAAAGAATGCCCTTCTCTTTACAGCATTGTATTGCTCCATCATACATATCATTGACATTGTACTTAAATTTGAACCCAGTATCCAAGAGCTTTTTTGATGATAGATCACTAAACTTTTTATCACCATTTTTTGTCTTCATTGAACTGCAAAATAATTACCCAAAAATTAGGCTAAGCTTTTTTCAGTTTATATAAAAACAACCATATATGTAGAAAATAATTGAATAAATTAGTAAAAAAAAAATATGAAACTTACTTTGGTATTGTTATGTTATACCCTGGATATCTTTGACGAAGCAATTCGTACAATTGATGAAATGATATTCTGTCTGAGGAACAAATAAACCTTCCATTAACATTTTCTGACTCAAAAAGAAATATAAGTGCACGAGTGGCATCATCTGTGTGCACCATGTATGAGTTGGTGAGATACTCGTATCTATCTTGGTCTCCTATAATAAGCATAGCACATATGAAATATACATCAGAATATACTTTGTATTACACATATATACCTCAAATATCAGAATTGGAGAGTTAATATATTATCCTTGCTATAAGTTTTAGGAACTCTTTTACCCTGTTTAATAATATTTTGCCTATAATAATAAATAAATAAATAAATATCTTGCAAATAAAAAAATGTATTTAATATTATTATTTTTTGTAGGACCCAAATGGATGAAAAACTATCCCTAAAAGTTTTAACGTTGCTGCATGCGCAAGACTAAATTCGAACCTAGAACCTTGGCAAATTTTTATTTTATAGAATACTCCCTCCGTTCCTTTTTAAGTGTCTTTTTAGCGTGTGTTTTTCGTTCCTATTTAACTGTCCTTTTTGTATTTTTAGGGTATGATTTGTCAATTATACCCTTTTTCAATTACTCTTAACTTTTTCAATAAATCTAATTAATGTTATCTATTTGGAAAGCTAAAGTTTGTTTTTTTTAAACAAAGTTTGTTTGTTTTTTTTAAACAAAGTTTGTTTCTTATTATCTTCAAATTTAAACAAAATTTTGTTACAAACAATGGTTCGAAGAAGAGTTAAAATTGAATAACAATTCTATAAATTTAAAAATTCTATAAATAAGATGTCGCACAATGCGAATCTAGCATTGGTTGAAGCCATAGTTGAAGTCTTAACTTTGATTAAAGGAGTTGGAAGGAAGTAAAGTTTTTCTTAGTTTTTGATTAATGTGAAGTTGGAATAATTTTTATATTGACTTATAATAATTTAAAAGATGTGCGGAATATTTAAAAAATTGACAATTGTTAATTTTGGGAGAGAGAGCGCGTAAAAAAATAGGAATTTGTTGGAGAAAAAGATAATAACTAACAACTGTTTGTTACGAGAAAAAGATAACATATTAAATTTATTGGAAAGATAAAGTGTGTGCAAAAAAATATGAATTTATTGTTGAATTAAAAGGAGGGTATAATTGGAAGAAAACGTGAAAAAATACACTTTGTTATTTTGATGGAAATTTTCTAAAAAAACACTTAAAAAGGAACAGAGAGAGTATAAAAGAGAGCGAGAATGAAATACATACCAAAAATCATGGCGAGTGCAATATAAACAGATGAAGGTATCATAGGACAAATAAAAGGACCAACAACCAAAGGAAGAACCAAACTAACAACCTCCAATTCATTCACTTTCCCAAACTCTAAAACACTCTTTTCAGTCAAAATTTTAGACACCAAATAAGAAGATCCAACAAGGTTACTACTTCTACAAATATCAATATCACTCCAAACATCTTCATCCACCACATCAAGATTCTTATCATTGAACAAAACCGTTGCTGCACTAGAAGTGTACACCACTTTTTTCACTGTCTTGGATTCTAAACATGCTTTCAAAATTCCTAGGGTTCCTTCCACTGCTCTTTTTGTCACCTTTTCTTCTGGCTCTTGGTTTTGCACATCCATTGGGTGTGCTAGATGGAAAACTCCAATACAACCTTGTATTGCTTTTTCAAAACTACTTGAATCATCAAGGTCAGCATGGAAGATAGTTAGCTTCTTTGATGCTTCTGGTAAGTTTGTAAGATAGCTCAAGTCTTTCTTTTCTATTAAAAGTAAAAAAAAAAGTGTTAAATTATTTTTCTACACTAGTGATTGCGTATGTAGATGGCAACTTTTTACTACTATAGTATTGACCTAGATGATATTAATATAGTTTTTCAATTATCAAAGAAAAACACTATAGTAGCAATGAAAACAAAGTGTTAGACGCAAAACCACATAAGATGACATGTTTCTTATGAGGTGGTCCGTAATGGGCTAGTGACTTTAAGCCGCGGCTATCTGATCCTTTCTCAGGTCGCGGATCTAGGTCCAATTTGGATCATCGGATTTCTCTAATCTACACTAGTAAGGAAACTCAAATTTTATTAGTTATGTTGCACGCTCTCATTGTATAGGAGCATGCGTGTCACACTCTCTTTAATTCTTATTCTCTCTATTGGTTTTTTGTTGTCTTCGTACTCTACATAAATTTGCAAAATCAAAATTTTTAAAGAGGTATTCAAACTTGAACATCATATTTTTATGTCGTAGTAATCAATGGGTCTCAACTATATTTGCATTAATATGATTAGTCGTATTTAATTATAATTTTTTCGTAATGTGACCACAATTTAAATTATCCAATTTTTTACTGGTAGAGTAGTGTGTGTATATATATATATATATATATATATATATATAGTTTCAATATCCAAGAAATTACCAAAATGAACAAATATTAGTCCAAGTAAGGATGAAGGCTAATTTGAAACTGCTATCTAATGTCATACTTGTAGGTTTTACACAATTTCATCATATTTTTCCTGGAAATATACAAAAATGATGGGAAAAAAACAAGAACAGTTCGGATTCTCTATGTACAAATATACAAATTAAAGTAAGAATAAAAGGAAGGTAGTATCTTTAATTTGTTGTAGGGCCACCCAACCATAAAGTTAGACAAACCCTTTTCAAGGATATGGTCCAACTCACCCTTAGACTTTTTGTTTGAGTTTGAGGAAAAAAACAATGCGGACAGTTTTAAGCAGGAAGAAGGAAAAAGAACGATAATCTTTTATCCATTTGGAGGATTTTTGAGAGAAAACTTAAGACCAATATTTGTAAGATGAAATTTTTTTAAGAATTTTTCAAAATCTTCTAAAACAATCCAAACTCTCGATTCATGTTTTGAGTTTTTCGAATTGTGAATTTGAGATAAGAAAAAATGCGGAGGAAGATCTACACTAAAAGAAGAAGAAAAAGAAATGAGAATCTTTCATCTATTCAAAAAAGTATTTTTGAGAGAAGATACTTATAATCAATATTTTCAAGATAAAAAAAGATTTCAGTAATTTTTCAAAGTACTCTTAAATCATTCAATATCTCAATTAATTTTTTGAATAAAAATAAATTCTCATACAAGGTGGTGGTCAACCCTCCCTCAACTCCCAAACAAAACATCAACTCCTTCCATAATTCACTAACTTATGACTTCACCTCAATTATGATAACTAACAAAGATTATTATCTCCTAAAGTCTCTCTTAACTAACAAAGAGCAAATATAGAAAATGTTATTGCTTGATTTCCAAGAAAATGAACGTTATATATATACCTTTAACATGGTGTGATCTAACGGTGGCATGAACTGCGTAACCATTTTGAAGAAGCCTCATAATCAGCCATGATGCCACATACCCCGTTGCTCCTGTCACACAAATTGTACCTTTATCGTTTTCCATTTCTCTCTTCCTCTTTCAATCTCTATCTTTTCTCATTGTATTCTTGTGTAAGTGGAAATATTTATACACAAGTTAAATTCAATGATGTTAATTATTAGCACAACTAATATAATTAAATTATTAATGTACTAATTAATTAATTAATTAAAATATGCTTTTGTTTTTTTCCTTTCATTGCAATATTCTTTTGTTTTATTTATTGATTGATTGTCATGTTTTGTTTAAAAGTGTCTAGTAAGTAAACACAAATGATAAAAGGTTGCAAAGACTTTTAATATGTTAGAGAGTAGGTTCGACTTTGCGATACATCTTTTTTCTACACTTAGTGAATTTTGCCATTACACTCTAGGTAAAAATATGTATTTTGTTTGAAAAGTTGATGTTGATAGAATAGAGTGACCAATATTATTTCTTTAAATTTAAAAAGAATAATATTTGCATTTGCATTTGTTTGATGTAAATCACTTATAATCTTAGCTATGACTAATTAAATTATTGTAAAATCGGCTTATAATGTGAATAATGCCCCAACTTATAAAGTCGTGTTAAGGTCATATTTCATCTAATGTAATACTCTTAACAAGATGAACCTTTGAATAAATTAGATAACTTTTATATAGTCAATGCACATATTTTGCAATAAATTAACAAAAATATTCCTCTCATAATAAGGTTGACCTCTTCGAATAAATATTTTTCTATATACATAGCGACTAAAGTTCGAACCTTCAATTTTATATGAGAAAAAGATCGAACCTTCAATTAAATGATTAAGTGATCCAAGTATTATAATCACTTTTAGTACATTATGTTTTCTTTTTAATAGATGTAGTACATGATGTTGATAACTTATATAATTTTTGGTCAATGTTATATATAATTAATATAGTGAATATACATGCTAAATATTCAATTACCGTAAACATCCATATTCTATGGCATTGGTCGAGCATTCTTCATAGTATTCACATGCCATTCCAGCTATTTAAGCTTCATTGTCAATTAATGTATGGTATTGCATTGCATTGCTATCTAGCTGTACATTATATGTTACCACTTTTGAATGAATAAGCAATATTGAGTTGTTCAGGCAATTGCGTCACGCAACTTTTATTAAATTTTTATTCTTTTCAGTTAATGCTGTCAAGTTTTAAATACGACTATGTTCTATAATTAAAAATATCCAAGTGTTTAAAATTTCAACTAGGTTTTGTTTTTTTGTCTTCCATTGCAAATTGCAAGGTAAGATAAACGTCTAAAATTCATAAAATAAGTGAGATGTACGTCTGAAAATTGTAATATAACTCTATTTATTAATGCCAGTATCAAATTAAAAGGAAAATGTAAGTTTTTTTTAATTCAAGGGAAATACTTATAAGTTAAGTCTTTTATAATCAACGAGTTTAACAAATCATCACGATGTAAGCATTTCCATCAATCCGAGTTACAGCTATTTCTATTTATTTTTTATTTTTTTGGGTTACTTAATAGTTTATGGTAGAAAAGGGTCTTATTAATTTGAAAGATGGGATCAATGCAATCATTAAAAAACTATTTACCGCACAAGGGGCGCAGTAAATAAGAAGTTACAAAGAATGACTCAAACTATATAAAAGGCAACAAATCCCTCAAAAAAAAAAAAAACCAACAAAAATACATCCCAAAGAAAATGACCACAATGAACAACTCAAAATTTTCAAGCACCTTTAGGATGAGTGTCATTGATGAAAATCAAAACTGGATCCTTTCACATGAGATTCAAACCAACGTCATTAGATAAGGTGCAAGAAAAAAATAAGGGACCTCTCAAAAAAAAAAAAAGTGACTTGTCATTAACATTCATACGCACAAAAAAGTGGATCATCGTTTTAATCACTTTTTTATGAAGAAAATGGGTCAAACCCCAAAAAAATAAATTAAATTACCACTAAGAGAGCTGCTTTCACCCTTGTTATTTCCAAATACTCCATGATTTAGCTTTAAGAATTGAACGAGGCTAGAGCTCCTATGTAGATCTTGCTAATTAAGAAAGAACCCAAATGATGTCTCTAATTACCCTTTCACAGGGCAACTCTTTTGTCAATAATAGAATAGGTACCATCACAGTTGATATTAATCCAACCTTCATTAAGTTGACTCCAACACATTGTCCTTGTATGAATTTGCAAGTTACCTATCTTGCCAAAACCATTAATTTCATTACTAACATACTACAATTCTTGGCTAGAGACCAGATCCCCCCCTTTTTTTTTTTTTTTTTTTTCTCTTGTATGATTTTTTTTTTGAAACATTTTATCAACAAACCAATTTGGAATTGTTTTTATTTTGTCTTTAAAAATTTAAACCCATTCTTTTAAATTAATTCATGTTCTTAATATCATGTGATTTGGAGTAGGAATCTGGTCATCAAGATGCATTAACATCATCATTTTCGTCTGAATGCAAAGGTAATTTGTATATAAATCCTCCCTTATTCAATTTCTAGGCGTTTTTCTTTTGATCACGTCAACAAATTTGTATTGGAGCTTTTAGGATTATAAAATCTGAAACTCAACAATGTAATTAAGATTGTATAATCCGAACAGCACTAGTGCAGAAACTGTTTGCATTTTCTGACCCTGCTTTCGAATTGTTTCAGTAATGGGTGTTCCAGTTGATGCCCCCGATGAATTGCCACTTGAGATTGAGCCTCCTACTGTGTTTTTGGTTCTTTTACTTGAAGTAGTAGATAATCCCGGAAATGCAAAAGCCGAGTAACACCCCCCCCACCCCCACCCCACCACCACCACCGAAACTTGATATTGCCTTAGGCGATGCGAAAGTAGAGGATGCACCTCCTCCTATTCCTCATGTTGCTTGTATTGATCATCGCAAGCATTTTACCACTAACCAAAGGTTTGCTAGACATAGCGATTTGTTGGAGTGGGTTTGAGAGGAATCAAGGAAGCTTGGATTTACAACCGTTATTGGTAAATCCGATAAAGGTGGCAATGGAAGAAGTGTATTTGTTACCGTGATATGTGAAAGATGAGGTTCATACACGGAGTACAAGAAGTTGACTTGGCGCAAAATTGTTGGTTCGGTTAAATGTGAGTGTCTGTTTCAGCTGAGAAGTTATTTGTTGATTGCTGGTGATTGGAGTCTCAAAGTTTGTGACGGTAGACAGAACCATGACATGGAAGATGTGTTGAAAGGTCATAAAACCACCAGACGTCTAAACCCAAATGAACGTATACACCTTCATAAGATGAGAGAGTCAAACGTTCCTCCAAGGCAAATGATTACCAACTTAAGAAAGAGGAACAAAAACACTTCAACTACTACCAAAGCATGTTTATAATGCTTGTCACTGTAACAACCCATTTTTTGCTAGGAGTATGTGTTTAGAATGCTTGTTTGTGTGTTTGATTTGGGATTAGTGGATTTCATGACTAAGGGTATTTTTGTAATTTGAGGAGTGAGGGTAAATTAGTAATTTTAGTACGTAGAACATTTTAGTGTTTTAGTGTGAATAGTTATATTTACTAAGTTAGTAGTAAATTGTGGTAATTATTTGAAGCGGTAATTATTTGAAGTGGTAATTGAAGTTATTTTTACTAAGTTAGTAGTAACTTTTTAGAATTAAGTGGTAAGAGTTTTAAGGTCCATTATGAATTTAGGTAATCTAGCCTATTATTGAAGTATATATAGATGACATATGAAGGAAAATTAAGGTTTAGTTATTCATTTCACACATTCACACAAAAAGGGTGGCTAGAGAAAAATAGAGAGAGAAGTGAAGATAAAAGATAAAGGAAGAGAACCCAAGTGAAGAAAAGAGAATAGGAGAGCTAGGATTCAAAAGGGAAGTGAAGATTCTTGGTGATTAGCTTAAGCTTAAGGACGAACAAGGTAAGGGGGATAGGTTTGTTCTTTCATAGTAATCTATACTCATTTTCTAGCTTACGGGTTATATTTGATTTGTTTGATTTTGTGAAATTGATGATTATATGTGATAAAATTCATGCTTATAATTAAGTGATAATTATGGGTATGTTGAAAGTTGTGGAATTAAGTTGTTTATGTATGTGAACTCATGTTTAGTGTTTTGGAATAAGTTGTTTGGAGAACCTTGCTTAATTGTGTGAAAACCATGTAATTCTTGATGATTATTGTTTAAACATATTTTAAATCACTTGTTGAATCATTGGGTATGTTTGTATATTGATGGGTTATGAATTGTTGGTGTTGGTTGTGAAGTTTGGATTGAATAGTGAAGTTTTGGAGTTTTTAGTAAAAAATGAGTGTGATGATGAAAACTTGATGATTTGATGTTATGAACTTATGTTTTGATTCATTTTAATGTTACCTTGAAGTATGTTAACTATTGGTGAAGTTTGCACAACGATTTTGGGTCAAATGGGAGCAAAAGTGGGATTTTGGGGTGATTTTTGAGTGAGTTCCCGATAGGCAGCCCATTTATGGGTTCCCCTTTCTTCAGGTCTTACTGGGCGAGCAACTCCCTCGCCATGGCGAGGAGTGCAGGGCAGCATGTGTTGTTCCGGGCACTCCGGGCCTTTGTGGTCATTTTTGAATACCCTCGAGCGTTCCTTTTGATGTGTTTTGATGTTGTTTTAACTAATAATGTTGCTCGAACATCTTTTGAATTGTATTAAGTTGGTTTTTATGAATTGAGATGAACTTGGAATGAAAAATTCACATGAACTTTGGATTTTTTAAACTTGGTTTTTATTGATTAAATTGATGAGGTTATGACTTGTTTTCTGTAACAATGGACTTAGAATAATCAAATAGGATTGACACGTACATGAAACTTGATTTTTGGAGAAAATGTCAAAATAGACAAACTTTGAAATTTAAAGATGAACTTTGTGAATTTTGAGAATTAAACGGACTTTGTGTAACAAAGATGCAATGATTGAACTATTGTTGTGTTAATTGATATGCATGAATGATTTGTTGAAGTGTAAGAGCATGGTAGCTCACTTTTGTTGAGATAATTGAAAAATAGTTGATTTTGTGAAAAGAGATAAACTTCGGCAAAATGAGGATTTATGATTTGATGACTTGTAAATGGCTTTATATTCATGATAATGTGATGAAATAGAAATGAATCAATTATTGATGAGTGTAAAATAAGTTGGTTGTCATGATGTGAGCGATTGTCCGTCTGTTATGCAAATTGTGCTTTATGATGAAATGATATTCCTTTTATGTGCTAAACACTTGATGATGATGTTTACGCTTGATTGATAGTTTGATGATTATTTTATACATGTATATAATGATGATGAATAAATATGTATCCTTGATGGTGTTAATTATGGTGTCGGTGATGATGATAAAAATGGTGATGTCTTGTATGAACGTATGCATTTGGTGAGTCATATGTTCATGCATTCATAAATTTTGGTGATTATGATATTTTAATATCCAAGTGGAGATAAGATCCCTCAGAGATATTATTTCCGACATCCAAGTGGAGATAGGATATTTATATCCAAGTGGAGATGGATTAATATGTAAAATGACTCTGACATCCAAGAGATTGATACTGCATGCATGTAGAGGTGTCTAGAACATACAATGCATACAAATTGTGTGATGATGTGACTTGGTGTATTACATGGATTATGTGATTTGACGAATTATGCAATTTTATGTGAAGTTGTGTACTTGAAGTATAACTGATTGGTGTTGCTTGTACACTTGGATTGATGTTGTTAATCTATGATTGGTGTGATGATTTATCAATGAGGATTTGAGGTGATATGCGTTATTGTGTTATGAATGAACTATGATAATGTTAACATGATGTTAGGAGTGATGAGTATTTATATGTGTTATACTTGAAATTCTTGAATGCCATTCCTAGCTTATAGTTTATTATGTGGAATATTATTAAACCCTCAGTGGTCGTTTGGTTGACCACTTACCCATTTGTATGAATGGTGTAGACGGCGTGCAAGATTGATTTCTTATTGCTTGTGAGTGCTTGAGGATTAGCTTGGAGCTACCACTTTTTGTTTGATTGGAGTCTAGTTAGGCTCTGATTTAGGAGTGTCGGGATCTTTTTACTTTTCATGACATTTATCTCTTATTGAATTTACTTATAGAGAAAATTGTTATGTATATAAGACCTATGCAATGGTGTTGAGATTTTATTATTCATGTACTTAAAGATTATTAGATGTTGCAGAGATATTTATGTATGACTAGATTCCTAACCCGTGCGTCGCACGGGTCATATGAGCTACAAAATTTTGCCTAACAATAAAATGGATAAAAGTTTATGTGATATAGGTAGAATACATCAAGAATGAAACAAATATATCGAGGATGTGAAAATGACAACAGAAGAGACTAAAGGACTTATATATGACATTAACACACTTAGGAATTTAAACCAATGTCAAAGAACAAAATTGAATATGCCCACTCAGATATACATACCAACCAACCCACATTAAATAGATAAAAAAATTTCCCTATCATAATACACACATAGGTAAGTGAACAACTGTAATAATTTATGCATCTGTACACTAACAACTCATAATCAAAGAATGGGAGAAATCAATAGACACATGCATCAGAAAATGTATTAATGTGTTTCCAATAAAACTTCTGCCTTCATAATAAATGGGAGTGTGAATTTGGTTAGCAAATAATCTAAAAAAAAAGTGTCTTATGTAAATCTTATAGAAAATTAATGGCCTCTTAAATTAACATGATTAATTATACGCTGTTCTATACAATGCAATGGTTGCAATTCCAAAAAACAAATTAACTTAACACAAAAGTCATATCCATAGGTAAGCAATTAAAGTTAAATTACACCTCAAATATGTGTGATAATTAATTCAATATCCATAAACACAATGTAAATCAATTGATTTGTATATCTTGCCTATTGTTTAGCAACCTTTGTCAACAAAATCCATTTTTTATCAACATTAAAATAGTCACACCATAGTCTCACTAATCTAAATTAAACAAAATAAGAATGCTATTTTTTGCAAGAATCAAATGGTCAGAAAGTGGTGCAAAACTGGCGTAAAGGACGATCCAGTGGAAGTAATATTGTTATTTTGATATATTTTTATAGCTTGGTTGTTTTTGCATAGATAAATAGTGAAACATAGTATTAAACATATAAAAAGTAAACTACTTCTTTGGTTTTTTTACCATTAACAAATGTTTAATTCAAACCATATAAGGATGGGATGTAAAAGAAACAGGATACTTAATTAAACTGAAATAGTCTTTAACAAAACAGTTGTGCTAAGCTTAAACAACTTCAATAGAAACATAATGCAAAAAAAGTAGCAAATGTGCTCCAAAAACAACACTAAATGAAACATAAACTTCAAGAAACATCCAAATATCCAAAAAATGACCAAGAAATTAACTCTAGCACATCCCAGCTCAATCCACGCCAAACTGAACTGCTATAAACTTGGACATACAACATCTCATTGTCCCCAACTACAGGTGCCCATAGCCTCATTAAACCGGTTAATACATGTTATGTGCTTCGACAAAATGCTTCCACTGACCATCAATTCTGCAGTGGTCGTAAGGAGCAGTTCCAAAGATCAAAATGCACTCCCAAAGATTTCTACAATCATCAACCAGCTTAAGGGAAGTTGAACCTCTGTCCAAAGTTTGCTCACAAAAACCCCGTTAAAGCAACATTTGTTTCAGGAAAAATCAACACAACATTAATAACTACATCATTGGTGCAATCATTTTTCTAAAATCAGAAACAAGGTTCAAAACCAACGGACCTACCAAAATAACAAACGAAACAAAAAAAAAACACAATAAGACGTGAAAAAACATCATCTAAATGGTATAAAGAACAAATGAATGTGAAAAACCCGGAAAACTCATGCCACCATACCAGTTAGGCATGCATAGGACAACAAGGTTGCCTTATTACGACCAGCCATTGTACAGTTTGAAAGGATTGAAGAAATTAAAAAAAAAAAAACAGAGAGAGAGAGAGAGAGAGAGAGAGAGAGAGAGAGAGTAAAGTGCCAAAGGACTAAATCATGCATGTATATTTATATAGATTGAATAGGTTGGATGAATATGTTATACGCGTGGGAAATAGAGGAGTAATCATAGTGGATTGTTGTTTTGGTTTTCTAAATGGAAGTCCAATGACCCTTAATTAATGTTTGTAGTTGTTCAAGCAAGGGAAACTTTGAAAAACAAATGCATGGAAAACTAAAGAGTTACAAACAACACGGTAAACAAAAATGACCACAGAATTTGTCTAAGAATTTTAAAATGAGAACAAATTGGAGGAAATTTTTTTAGGATTAAGTTAGCTAGTAATTAATGCTAGATAATTAGAGGGAAAAATTAGTGTTAATGGTTGCATGACCTAATAAGCCTTTAGAGTAAGGGATAATTTTCCGTTATGAGTTTTATGAAAACCGTATTTATGCATGTTTTGAGAAAAATGATGAAGTGACATCTTAAACTCTGTTGATTAATTGATTTAATTGCTTGATTTATTGCATTCGGGGTTTAAGAGTGTTACAATCACAGGTATAGGCAGTCCATGAGGGGTACGAGAATGAACATGCAACGTCTCTTGAAATCGACGGTTAAGAATGAGTACGTGTATCATTCTAGGAATTATCCTGATCCCGATGATGGTAGTGATATATTTTGGGCGCTCTGGATGGTATCAAATTGTTTAAAACATTCTCAACGGTGTTTGTGTTGGATTTCACTTATAAGACCAACAAGTACCGTCTTTTGTTGCTTGAGTTTGTTGGTAACACTTCTACCTAGCCGACGTTCTCTATTGGATTTGCTTGTATGATGTATGAGAAGGAAAATAACGTTAGTTGGGCTCTTGAGAGGTGTCGTGAATTATTGCATTCCAAAGCTATTTACCCCAAAGTTGTTGTCACTGATCGGGACAATACTTTTATGAATGATGTGGATACCATTTTCCCTAAGGCTACTGCTATGTTGTGTGAGTATCACATTGAAAGAAATGTAAGAGCAAAGTGTAAGACGGATTGCAAAGTTAAGGATGTCAAAGGCAAGGATGGGAAAAAGATAAAGCCAAGTTCAATGGTGAAGACGGTCATGCTTGTATAGAAGGATATCGTCGATTCCGATAAGGAGGAAGCATATGCTAATTATTGCAACCGGTTCAAAGTTCTATGCGAAAAATTTCCCAAGTTTTTGGAATATGTTGAAAGTACAATTTCGGGTCCGGTGAATGAGAATGTTGTGAATTTTTGGGTCAATAAAGTCATGCATATATGGAATACTACAACAAACAGAGCCGAATCTGCAAAAAGTCGGTTGAAAAAGTACCTGACTAATAGTATGAGTGATTTAAGTACAAACTAGAAATTCGTTCATAACATGCTAGAGTTACAACATACTCAAATACACGTTTCCTTCCAGACGAGTATTATCATGCTTGAACATAAATTCAAAGGAATGTTGTTGTGGTCTAGGTTGATTCGAAACATATTAAGGAACGCTTTGCATTATCTCGCAGACGAGGCTAATTGAGCAGTTGGTGTCGGTACAGATAAATCCAGGTGCGGTTGATTGAGCATGATCACTTTTAGATTGCCATTTGCGTGTATGATTGCATTGAAGATCAAGAACAACTCCCCCATCCATTTGGATGAAATCCACACTCACTGGAAGAGGTTGAGGTTTGAGTATGAGGGTGATCCAAAGGATAAGAAGGCAAACATCTCTCTGTTGCCGGAATGGGATTTGCTTCAGGTATTTTCTATAAAAACGTAGTTAGATTTTGCCCATGATTTTACTTTATGTATTTGTACTGGTATGGTTCGGATTATATAATCCTAACTATATTATATGGGTTTTAAATTATATAATTTGAAAGGTAAGCATTTACACCCCATGCAACGTAAGTGTATCGACATGTTTCGAATTATATAATCTGAATGATCACATGATAGAATATAAAACTTTTTTCACTAGTTTTTCAACAACATTTCGCCTGATTGATTTTTTAACACATTAAAGGCACAATTCAAAGTCGTTGATTACAACATGAAGGTGCATATGAAAGAATAATTTCGACAGTTTGTTTTGCCGGAGACTACCTTTATGCGTGCACCGCCAAAAAAGGTTACGACTAAAGGAGCTCAAAAGAAAAATAAACATTTCATTCGGTTGACAAAGCGATCGTCTTCGCTCTGGGAGATTGTTGATTCCTAGGAACAACAGGCACATGCTTCACATACAAATCCAACAGGAACAAGTAGAAAGAGTGCACGGAAAAGCAACATGTCCCCTAATCCTCCTAAGCCAATTTTGAAAATTCCTGAGCCAATTCCGATCAAAGTCCACATATCACACAAAGACCAAATCCCACAATGGCTGCATCAATTTATTGAAAATGTGGTGGATGTAGTTGGTCATGTTCATTGTAGGTTCTGTGCAGTCGCGGGTATACAAAACTTGAGTGTCGATGATCACTAGATGATCCCTTCACAACTTTACAAAGAGCTTATTGGTGAAGAAAATGCGTGATATAGACGAGTGATTTAAGATGATAGGCGATATAAAGAGGTCTCAGACGCTCTTAGCTATTGCGGTAATATATATATATATATATATATATATATATATAATCAATGCATTGGAAATCGAAACATTTCACTTTTTTAAAAAATAATTGCTTATTTTAGAATGTTTAAAGAGTGTCTCGAGACACTTGTTAACAAGACCAAAAAAATCAATTGTTTTTATTGGCAAATTGATTCAACATTTCATTGATGATGCTTGTTAAGTCAAAACGTGAATCAATATTGTCTTATTTGGTTTCTAAAGTCAAATTGGACACGTTAATTTTCTTGGGTATTGAGTGTATTTGTTTTTCGTGGCATATCTCTGTCATTAGTTATGTTCGATTAAATTATGATGTTAGTATTCATATGCACTTCAATGTTATTTAATTGTTGGCTACAAGAATATGTTTATTTAAAAGAGAACATATATGAATTTCTGGCTTTGAGAGAGCAAATTGTATTTATCTTCTTTTTTTATTTTTGGCTTTGAATTTCTGGTTTTTATAATCGAAGGTTTCAATGTATGGTTACTTTTTGTTATTATAGTAACATGTGATTGCTGAGATTACTCTGATTTGAAAAAGACGAAACTCTAATATAATCGTGGTTGCATCTACCATCTTCCTTGTATATGAGATCATAAGGCACTAGTTGCTGATTGAAAACATATACAACTAGGGATATTTCTTTCAGTTAATGATTACGAAATGCCGAGACATACGCTAGTTACTCACAGGGAAACTTTCAACTTTTGTAGTTTTTCAGTTTGGCGGTAGTTGAAACCGACGAGAGGGTATATTATATTTTGTTTTAGGCCAACATTATATTTTGTTTCGGGCCAACATAACATGTATAAAAAGCAGCAGCAGATCGGAGGTGGAAGAACTTAACTGTCTGAACTTAACTATCACTTCATTTACAATCACGCCACAAGGAATGGACTCGGATAAACACTCAAAACAGCAAGGATTGATAGCCAGAGCGACAACATCATTCAAAAGAAAATTAACGACTAGGTTCTATATTTCTGATCTTTTACGCGTAGGGCTGATATATATCTAAGGCATTTCAAAAATAATTATTTATCCAATTAACAATTGAGTCTTCATGCTTTTGGAAAGCTTTTATCGATATGGTTTATTTTGCAATTGTTTATATATATATATATATATATATATATATATATATATATATAATTTGTGCATAATCAGTTTTAATTTGCATAATATATGGACAATTAGCTTTGACTTAATTTTTCAACTTGCTATTATTTCTCGTTTGTTCGTAATTTTAGCAACAAGTAGGAAGAGGAGCAGGAAATAAGACATTGGATGAGTTAGTTCCAACCTAATAGGAGGAAAAGAAAAGAATAGAATTCAGCAGATACCGAGTTTTCAAAAAAAAAAAAAAGAATTCAGCAGAAAATTAAGTTTCGATTTAATAATAGAAAAGAAAGCAGTAGAATTGAATAAAAGGTTTAGTTCCGATCTAATATGTGTGATTTAGTTTAAACTTTTAAGAGGAGTAGGAAGAGAAAATAATATAACTGACGAGCTAGTTCCAAGCTAAGAGCAGGAGTGTAACATTAAAAGAATGAAGTGGATGAGTTAGTTCAGATTTAATAGGAACATGAAGAGAAATAGAAAAATGACATATCAGGGGAGTTAGCTCCAAGTTAAGAGAAGGAATATGAAATAAAAGGATAAAATGGGCGAGTTAGTTAACAATTAATAGGAGAATGAAGAGGAGTACAAAATAAGATGGCAGGCGATAATTATGTTTGCAATTATAGGCGAACTAATAGAAAAGGGAGAAGGAATGGTTGATTCCCATACGGCTGAATATGATTAAGACACCTTTATTTTACTGATCACTGGGGAATTTTGCAAGTATTGTTATATTTCAGATAAATCATGTCCATGATACAAACAAGCTCGCCAAGGGCGAGATTGAAATAAGAGTTCAACAAACAACACGCCAAAATTTAAATGTGGAAGAAATGGTCCCGTCATTAACAACATTAAAATGAAACACAAAGTTATCCTAACCTTTCTTGGCTTTTGAGATTCATTTTGCAGGGAAGAGGAGATAAGAATGAAGACACGTAAGACTTCCCCCTGGGAAGGGAAGCAATTACGTAAGATACCCCCGTTAGCTAAGGTGCAGTTACGTAAGACATCCTTGTTAGCAGGGGTGCAGTTACGTAAGACTTCCCTCTAGGAAGGGAAATTGTTACGTAAGACTTCTCCTATGAAGAGAAGTAGTTTGTAAGACTTCCCCTATGAATGGAAGCATTTACATAAGACACCCATGTTAGCTGGTGCACATTTACATAAGACGTCCCTATTAGCTGGGGTGCAGTTACGTAAGATGCCTCTGTTAGCTAGGGCGCAATTATGTAAGATGCCTCTGTTAGTTAGGGCGCAGTTACATAAGACTTTCCCTAGGAAGGGAAGCAGTTTGTAAGACTTCCCCTATGAAGGGAAGTAGTTTCGTAAGACTCCCCATATAAGGGAGTATCATTTATGACTTCTCACTACGAAAGCATTAACAAGGTTGAAATTCTTAAATATGCAAGACTTTCCAAAACGGAAAGATTAAGAAGGTTGAAATCCCTAAACATGTAAAAGCTTCCCAAAGGGGTGCATCTCGAATCAACAAGTTACGAAAACTTCCCAAATCAAACAACTACATTACTTAAGAGCCAACACATAAGAAAACTCCGAAACAAAAATGATAAATCACTTTCCATTTCCCAAAAAACTAAACGAGGATCTAAAAGTACTAAGGAACTTCACCCATATAAGAGATATCGCCCAAAGAAGAAAAAACAAGTCGACAACTTCGCATAAAAGCAGGAACACACCAATTTACGATTAAAAATGATCAAAGATAAACTTAATCATTTGGCTCTTACATGCTTCGTGCTTGGGGCTATAGACCCCCCATCTTTAACTGAAACCACTTCTCCTTGTCCCAAGATCGTGCTTGGGGAGATATGGACCGTCAATATTCTATCAAGGGCTTGCTAGCCCTATACAAAAGGCTTATTAGCCCTTTTTTAGGGCGCGCCCTTGCCCTTCAGCATTGAAACCACCTTTCCCATATCTTGGGGCTAAATATTCGGCCAAAGCATCTAGAAACATCTAGCACGTGCACTTCTTGACTTAAGACTTAAGTTACTTATCGCCCAAGTCAGAAAACATAAGGCCAAGAGGGCTTTAAATACCCACATTGAGAATATTCTCAAGACATGACCTAAACAGACTAAACCCTACTTTTCTAAATTGTATTCACCACAAGTACATGCACCCATAAAGTATTAGAATTACATTTAAAAAAATTTAGAAAATATTTTTATTGGAAACTTCACATATACACATTTTTTTTTTTTAAGATTCTTCATGAATAAGTATCCTAGAAAAGATGAAGAGTAAAAATCGTGAGACAATGTTGTGGGAATTTAGTTGAGATGTGGATGAGTAAAATTGTCTTTCAATGAATTAGACTTACAAATTATTTTTTTAGTGGATGAAGATAATTTAGATAGAGAAGTATCAATTAATCAACATTAGAGTTTTTTTTTTTAGTTCTTTCAATCATACTTTTGTTGATTTTCTAACTTACGAATGAAAATAAATTATAAATGGGTTAAATATGTTTTTGGTCCCTGCATTTTGCCATCCTTTGATAAATAGTTCTTACATTTTAATTAATGTTTTTATAATCCCTACATTTTTCTTCCGTTAGCACAAATAGTCCCTGCTGTCAAATAATTAACAAGAAGCTGACGTGGCAGCTAGTGGGCCCCATTTTTAAGGGTTAAATATGTTTTTGGTCCTTATATTTTGCGTGACTTTGAAAAATAGCCCTTAAATTTCAATAAATGTTTTTAAAATCCCTACATTTTTTCACCGTTAACAAAATTGGTCCCTGTCGTCCATTTTTGCTGACCGGACAAACAGAACATGCCACATTGATGCCACCAAGGACATTTTAGTAATTTCCATTAAAGTGCAGGGACATAATTGATTTTTCAGTTGAACCTTCTCTCTCGTCTTCATCCTCTCTCTCCTCATTTTCTCTATTCCTCCCCAACCACCATTAGCCTCCCACACCCATCCTCAACCACTGCCGTCCTCCATCAATTTGCTCAGATATGTTTTCTCTCTTGTCGCTGTTGGCGACATCCTCTTCTCCCTCACGCTGTCAGGGAACCATTTAAATTGCAAGTGACAACGACTATGAGGACCAGATCGAAGTTAAAATTGGAATTTTTGTGAGTAAAGTTTTGGGGTAAAGGTGAATTATGCCCCTGCACTTTATTGGAAATTACTAAAATGTTCTTTGTGGCATCTATGTGGCATGTTTTGTTTGTTCGGTTAGTGAAAATAGACGACAGAGACCAATTTTGTTAAAGGTGGAAAAAAGTAGGGATTTTAAAAACATTTATTGAAATGTAAGGACTATTCTTCAAAGTTACGCAAAATATAAGGACCAAAAACATATTTAACCCTTAAAAAAATAGGGTCCACTAGCTGCCACGTCAGCTTCTCGTTAATTATTTGACAGCGGGGACTATTTGTGCTAACGGAGGAAAAATGTAGGGATATTAAAAACATTTATTGAAATGTAAGAACTATTTGTCAAAGAAGGGCAAAATATAGAGACCAAAAATATATTTAACCCATTATAAATCATACGAAAACTATACACTTTCTATTTTGAGCACAAATATTATATTTTTAAAAAAGTGATTTTTATAATCATATACTAAAGAGTAATCAATATATATTTTTGTAAAGTATTTTACATGCATATAAGTTTTATCATCATCCTCTATAAAAAAGTTTTATTATCAAAATTTTGTTAATATCTTAACCGTATTGCGCCCTAAATTTTGAAAAGTTTGCGTGTTTGCATATTTGTAATGTATCACACCCACAGTACATATATTCAAATCAGTTGAGCTATATAACCACTTATTTTAAATATTTTTCTTCTAATATAATACTATAAGGTTGTTCCCTAAAAATGATTAAGCCACAAAAACTCTACTTTCTACTTTAGTTTTAATTTTAGATACAATGATAACATACAAAAGATTTTTTTTTTTGACAAAACCAAAACGCATTCATTCAAATCGATAAAATACATCAGATACAATAACATCTTCAATATCGCTAAAAACGTAAATGATGAAACTGTGAACATACTCACAACATCCAAGTTAATAGCATACCAGAGCAAAATGCCTACAAATAATATGATCAAATCTAAATCACTAGAATACCCATGCTTCTAGATCTGCAATGTTGATGTCCAAATCATTGATTGAATCTGTAATTGATTAACTGAAGTTGATCTTTTAATAGGAACAAAAGAACACCGCAACAAGACACGAAATCAAACAACGCCGCAGAAGACGACGATTAACACAACGTCGCACTCAGACGGCGAAATCACAAAAAAAAAAGAAAAATCACTTATTTGAAAATCACTTATTTAATTGAAAAAAGGGGAAAAAGGATGCAGAGGGGTGATTCTATGTTAAAAAATGACCTAAAATCACTTCTCCTCTGTAAATGAAAAAGAAAAAACAGCTAGAGAGAATGTGAAATTTCTCTCACTAAAAAACCAGGGCTCGAAGACAATTAATTCTAACATACAAAAGATTTGAATCTCTCATATTAGGATTCACATCTATTCACACCATGATTACCATAAAAAGAAAAAAATATGGTGCAAATATTTTGATAAACTCGTCTATCATTTTCGGTTAAGCTTTGAAAATGTCAAGTCTTATAACTCACCTTCTAGATTTTATTGACCAAAACGAAGTAATTTTAGATGCTTACATCACCTATTTATTACCTTATTATTAACTAACGGTAGACTATTAATAGCAGTGTCAATCAACAACTAAACTAACTAATTTTGCAAAAAGACAACTGCACTAAGCATTCAAGCCAATCACTATTTTACCTAGCAATCTTTGAATGAGATGATACAATTGTCTTTTATTTTAACCAAAAATTAGAAGTTCAAACCTAATCTTAAAAATTCGATGGTGTTAAATCTCATTTAAATTTATCATCTATTATAATTCTACTCAGTTTGAAATAATATATTGAGTAATTGTATGTAGATGATATTCAATCTACACAAAAAAATCTTAATTACTTTATTTTATTTTTGATTAAGTAATCTAACTATTAAAATTTATCTTAAAGTAAATAAATGAATAATGAGAGTTTGAATGCTGACTCAACATATAAAATTTGATATCTTTATGAACTAAGACAAAAAAAATCCTAATTACTATTATATTATGAGTTTTTTTAGCATGTGTAAATTTACACATGTTAAAAAGTTTAAAAAAGAAAATTTACATTAAAACTTGTTTATTAATTTTAAATATGTATTTTTTTCATAAATAATTATTGTTTTCCAATAAAAAAAATTCTCTTTTAGTTGTTCTAACAAGTGCAATATTACACAGATTACGAACCCTTTTATTATTAGCTAATTTCTTTTAGGGATATTTTAATTATTTTTGGTAATAAGTACACTACTTATTATAGCTAAATAACCACCACCTTCCTTAAAAATAAAATAATAACCACCATCATTTTTTTTTATCTAAAAAAAATCTTCAAAAGAAATATTCATAGTATAGTAGTTAAACAAAAAAGAAAAAAATAACACTTTTTTTTTTGGTAATAAAAATAACACTTTTTTATTCAGCATAAAAAAGAAGAAAAAGAAAGAAAAAAAATTCATCATTTTCTGAATCTCTTTGTTGTGTTCACTTCAATCTTCTTCTCCACTCCAAAAATCAAAATCCCCAAATTCTCAATAAACCCTAGATTCACCAAACCCATGACCCAATCAAAAAAATACTAGCTCCGAGGTTGTTCCTGTCGGTGTTTTTCGTGAAAATTGATGATTCTGCTTTGTGGGGTTGTTGTGAAAATCGAAAAGTTTCAAACTTTGCATTGAATTCGAAGTGGGTTTTGGTTTATTTGATTGATTATGCATAGATCTGGAGCTACGATGGCATGGAACGTGTTCAAGTTCTGCACAGCTTTACGAGGACTTGGTTCGATTATGATTTTGTTGGTTCTTGGTGTTGTTGGTGTTACTTATTATGCTGTTGTTATTACCAATTATGTTCCTTCTTTGTATAATGGAGGGTTTGATTCTCTTATTGCTGTCTTGGTTTTGATCTTGTTTCATGCTTTGGTAAGTTTCAATTTTAATTTTATTTGAATTTGTTAGTGTTTTGGTTTGTAAATGTTTTTAATTTGTTTTTGATTTGTTTGAAGATGTTTAGGATATGATGTTTGTTAATTCATTAGAATTTAGCATGTTGACTTAGGGATCATGACGATTTATAGGGTCTATTTGATGGGTTTGAGTGTGATACTATGGAGATGATATTGAGAAGTGTGAATTTCGTTTAAAATTAATGGAGAATAATGATTGTTTCGTTTAAAATTAATGGAGGATAATGATTGTTCCGATTGAAGTTTTTATTAGTTGGGAATCCATTTGATTTTAGCTTTTGCTGTCTGATTTGGAATGCAGTGTAGAATTAAGAGGTTAGGGATCTTAATTGATGGTGGTTATTCGAAAAGTGAGAAGTAGTTGACAAGGTTTTAATTGCATCTGTGCTGTTGTCTTGTCACGAAGCTTATTTGAAAAACGACAAGTAGTTGTTAGGGTTTTAAATTGTAGTTGTGTCGTGTATGTGTTACGATGCTTTACTTTGTGGAAATTAAGCATGGATGATGTTGTCGCGATCTTGGTAACAAAATAATGGCTGTTATCTTGGAAGTTTTCATTAGTTGGGATTTTATTTAATTTTAGCTTTTTTGTCAGATTCTGAATGCGGCGTAAAATAATGAGGTGTGATATCTAAATTGATGGTGGTTATTCGAAAAATGAGAAGTAGTTGTTGGGGTTTGAAATTGCATTCATGTTGTTGTCGTGTCGTGATGCTTAATCGAAAAAGAACAATTAGTTATCAGGGTTTTAAACTGTATTTGTGTCTAGCCGTGTCATGAATCATGATGCTTGATTTTGTGGAAATTGCGATAAAGCATGGATGATGTTGTCACGATCATGGTAACAAAATAATGGCCGTTCTCTTTAAAGTTTTCATTAGTTGGGAACCCATTTCATTTTAGCTTTTTCTTTCAGATTCTGAGTGGAATGTAGAATAATGAATTGTTAGGCATCTTAATTGACGGTGGTTATTCGAAAAATGACAAGTAGTCTTCAAGGTTTTAAGTTGCATTTGTGTCGTGATGTTTATTCGAAAAATGAGGTGTGTTAAATATCTAAGATGATGCTTATTTGAAAAATGACAAGTATCTGTGAAGGTTTTAAATTGCATTCGTGTCGCGATGCTTATTCAAAAAATGAAAAGTAGTCATCAAGGTTTTAATTTTAAATTGCAATTGTGTCGCGATGCTTTTTGGAAAAATGACAAGCAGTCGTCACGGCTTGAAGTTGCATTTGTGTTGTGTGATGTAATGTGTTCGTGTCACGATGCTTATTCGAAAAATGACAAGTAGTTGTCAAGGTTTAAAATTGCATTTGTGTCGTGTTTGTGTCACGATGCTTGATATTGCAGAAATTACGATCATACATGGATGATGCAGTCACAATGCGGTCATGGTGGATACTTAAACTACCATGTCATGAACACAATCACCATCAAAGACTGTTTTTCAAACCTTGGTAGTTGTTTAAAAATCTGAGTTACTGGAAAATGTTTCTTCAGTATATTTTTTCCATGTGTTTTTTCTGAAGTTTATCCCCACAAGCTCATACAGATGTTCAGCTTTCATTATACTCGTTTTATTTAATGAGGTGTTGTTTATCTGGTATTTGAATTAAATGATATGCTGATCGAGAATTTTCCTCTTTATTATGCAGTTGGTTATGCTATTGTGGAGTTATTTTTCCGTAGTTTTTATTGACCCTGGAAGTGTACCTCCAAACTGGAGGCCTACAATTGATGAGGAGAGAGGAGAAGAAGATCCATTAGTTGGGTCAGAGTTCAGTAACGTGCAGTGTGATCCATCCAATCAACGGATCCGGTATTGTAGGAAGTGCAACCAGCTCAAGCCACCTCGATGCCATCATTGTTCAGTTTGTGAGTTTTTTCGCACAGAAAAGTTTCCGTTTTTTGTAGTGTTACATTTAAAACAAGACAACTTGATTTTATTCCTTTTCGGTTTGATATCAGGTGGGCGATGTGTGCTGAAGATGGACCACCATTGTGTGTGGGTAGTCAACTGTGTTGGGGCTCTAAATTACAAGTATTTCCTTCTTTTCTTGGTATGAACACTCAACTAGAGTTACTTATTTGTTATCCAGTTATTACTTTTATGAATGATATTATAATTATTTCTGAATTTCAATGGTTGTATTTAACGTCTCCGACTTCCTGAGATATTAAAGTAAAACCAACAACACCAAGAACCAATATCAGTATTACTATAACACTGATATTCTAAATTTCTTGTTTTATTTATGGTGCTAATAAAAAAAAATACTTAGTTAACATGATCTGATTAAATCATATTGCAGTTTTATACTTTCCTTGAGACGTCTCTAGTGACTGCATCGTTACTGCCGCATTTCATAGCATTCTTTAGTGATGGAGAAATCCCTGGAACACCTAGCTCTCTTGCTACAACTTTTCTTGCTTTTGGTAGGATCTCTAACACACTGTTCTAGCTTTTGATTCCATCTGTGAGTTTATGTAACAATATTGGATTACCTGCAGTTTTGAACCTCGCTTTCGCATTGAGTGTGATGGGATTTCTTATCATGCACATATCGTTGGTGGCTGCCAATACGACCACTATTGAGGTAAACTTTTCCATAAAAATTAACTTTTTTGTATTACTTGGGATAATAGATCCCTACACCTTATCCAACTTTCACCTGAAGAAAATGTTTTGCTCCGTGTTGAATGACAGCATTTAGGCCCTGTTTGTATAAACAACTTAATATGATAAGTGCTTATCATATAAGTACGTATGTATAAGTTATTTCCTTACAAGCTATATGCTCTCCCAAACAGTTTTCATATAAGCTGTAAGTTGTTTTCATAAGCTATCTTAGAGAGCTTATGGAGGTGAGCTGAAAAGAGATTATGGACATTTCATTAGCTGTTTCTATAAGCTCTCTCAAACAGTCTCACAAATTCTTAGTTGAATTTAACTTGTTAAGTTCAAATAAGTCCATCCAAACAGTCCCTTGTGGTAAATAATTTGTGAGAGTGTGTTGCAAAAAGATTGCTCCATTCGTCAATATAATACTTTCATATGCTTTTCCATGTTGTATGGAGTTTTGCTTATGTGAAGTGGATACTGATCAATGTTTCGCTCTTTGTTGTGAGCAGGCATATGAGAAGAAAACTACTCCAAAATGGCGTTACGATCTTGGTCGTCGTAAAAATTTTGAACAGGTCTGTGCTTATTGTATTATGTTAACAGTGTTTTATCTCACTTTATTTTTATATGTTCTGTAATCCTTAAGGTTGATTTTCATGCCAACTTCATAAAAAATATTTGATAAATGGTGTAAATGTTGGTCAAAACTCATTGTGTTAACAATCTAGGCGCTAACTAATGACTAAGGGGACTGGATGTTCAATTAATTTTTTTTATGAGAAACTTAAAGTATGCATTGTGGGAAACAAAACTCAGACTCTCTGATCTGTGTGTGTGTATATATATATATATATATATATATATATATCCCTTGTCCTATTTCTTTTTATTAGACTTCTTAAACTATAGATGTTTGATCTTTCATAGAGAGAGTTTGAGAGAGATTCTTGAGCTCAATTCTATTTTCTATTGAATGAAAGTTTGATACAAAATCTTAAGAGGAATGATTTCTTATATAGCAATCTAAGCTAACTAGATTCTGTCAGCTGTCAAAACTGTTGCGAATTCAGTTTTGGACAGTTACAAGGTAATTACAGTTTTCTAACTGTGGGTTTGGTGAGCTAACTCTAATTCTATCCTCTATCAATTTTCAAGATGTCATAATTTGTAGATTATCTATCCTAAATAATCCAAGTAAAAGTTACTGGCTGAAAATGTCCAGTGTATGTTACGGAAGTTTCTAGCTATGAAGCACAGACACATGCACCAAACGAGACACTGACACCGAGATGTTGACAGTGACACAATTACTTATATAATGGAAGTAACCGAGCACAATCACATGTGTCGGTGTCGTGTAGTCGGACATGCCTTCAATCTGAAGTGTCAGCTTAGGCTCCAGTGTCTAATACATGATCGTGCAATTTTATTTGTGGAAAGACAATGGCTTGTCTACTTACTAACATAGACTGTTTTTTACACAATTTTGCCACCCTCGTTTTCCCCATTTGATAGTTAAAATATGGCCAGTGTAAACTTGTGCTGTATTGTAGACATAATTTCTTTCAGATTTTGAGGCCAGCCTCTTTCTGCACATGTGATCTTTATAGTTTTTTTTATTCAATGTCTCTTTATGTTAGGAAGAGAACTAGATATTATCGGCATATTGATTTTTGATATATGTGTTGAATAATGCCATTTTTTTATGTTTCGGTGGAAAAAAGTAAGAATATTTTTACTCTAGTCTTGTTGGAATTTAAGTATAGACACTTTAAAATGTTTGTTGCATCCTGTATATTATTATGTTATACCCATATCCTAAATATATAAAGTACAAACATTTTGTATATTCTTATTAATAATTAATGTTTCTGAAATAGTTGGTTCATAGCAGAGATCATTTTGACCCTTACATTATGATTTATGTCGCTTCTTTGATATCAGGTTTTTGGGATGGACAAGAAATACTGGTTCATTCCTGCTTATTCAGAAGAAGATATTCGAAGGATGCCAGCTCTACAAGGTCTCGAGTATCCATCAAAACCCGACTTCGATTCCCAATAGCTGAAAAACCATAAGGGCATATTTGGTTTAAGTTTAATGTTTTCATTTTCTACTTTCACTTTTAATTGCAAAACTGTTCCCGGTTTTCACTCCGTTTCAGGTTTCAAACATTTGTATCGAAAACATGTTTTTCGTTCCATGTACAAATCTTTAAAAACAGGAAACAGAATTAACATCGGGACAGTTTTAAAATAAAAGTGAAAACAACAAAAAAATGAAATCAGAAAATGTGTTCTCAAACCAAACAGAAGTGTACACATCATGTAACAAAAGGCATAAAGACTCTGAAACCCTTTACTTTCTCACTCTTACAAATCCGACTTGTAAGTAATTCTGGGCTCCAAGCAATTCATCTGCACAAACCTAGTATGATATTTTTTTTTATAATGTTACATAGAGGTGCATGTGTTAAGTCGAAATGGAGGGAGCAATGAGAGGGGGAAGTGTTAGGTCATGGTTTGAGAGGCTAATGTTTAAGTTTCCTTATAATGTGAGAATTTGTTCCCAAAGCATTGCAATTCTCTTGCTTCATTTTCTTCTATTCAATTCTTAAGAAACTAGTAGCATTCCAGTACTTGTAAAATATTTTCTCATATTGTAGATTATTAGTAGTCTATGAATTTAATCAATACCAATGAGTTGTTAGTCAATGAATTCATACATTTCTATTGAATTAGTCCCCTTTATTCTTTTTTTTTATGATAGACTGTACACTGAATCTTTTTCCACACTATCTTCAACCTTGGGAAGAAACCAGGTTTACACGTTCACAGCTCTCAATTATTTTTCAAAAATAAATGAATCATACCCACACAATAATATCTTTGGAAAATAAAATACTAGAGAGAATTGAAGGGGGAATGGGATACTTTGAAGTCACTTTGTGATGGACAACTACCTAGTTAAAAAATCCATTCTAACTTGCAGTTTCTAGGTTCTATACAGAGAAACAAGAATATCGTAAGAGATACTTCAATGGACAAGGAAGAGTTTTAGGGTCTTCTGATTGAGCAAATATGGTGATAGACTTCAATGTAAATGCCTACGAGAAGATCTAATTACTTGTCTAAAAGTCAGGTTCCTACAATCAATTTTCATACGCCGTTGAGGATAATGCTTTGTCGTCTTCCTGTGATAGAAAGTTAGTCGACGTTCACAAGTTGACTAAGCAAGGGAACAATTGGCGGAGTAGCTATTGTGAAATACTTATGGTATGAACAGGGGGACTATTAAGTGTCCTTTGTTTTCAGGTGTGTGGTTTGATATGTGTCAATGGTTTGGGATATTAACAAGGGCATCTTCACCTTGAACAATTTGTTATATGTTAATGTGTGTTAGCGTGATCTGGTTTGTGTGTGTTTGGTGTCGGTAGAAAGCAATGAATGAGAAATGTTTCCACAATAAAGAAATTATCATAGAAAAATGGCGGAGGAAGTGAAGACTTTGTCTTGGAATTGGTTGCGATTTAAATCGAAGAATTTAGATTACAACTTGTCGCAATGGTGTGTGAATTTCAGGGCATGTCTAGGAGATACATAGAATTGAAATTTCAGCACCATTAGGTTTAGTGGTGTTATAAGTGATCTTGCTTTGGTTCTGTTTTTGCATTCTTAGAGGGTTCTTTTTAGTTTTTGTTTAGTTGCAGTTTAGGGGCTCATAATGTATAAGCGGTTGATAGATAAAAACATACCATGACATAATCATACTACATAATAAAACATGATTTTTTTCAACGAAATAATAATAATAAACACATGATAACGATATCATTATTTCCAAAATATTCTTATTATTTAGTTTTCTTATAGATTGAGAAAACTATGCAGCAGCTTGCATGGAGCTTGGATGGTGGTTTAAAATAGAAGAAAATCTCCATGAAAGAATATCATGAACTGAAAAATCACCTCCAGTAGCAGCTGAGAATCCAACCCTTACCCACTCTGGAAGAACATCCTTCACATTCACAACATCACTGAGTGTATAAATACCATCCTCAGTAAATAAAGTAACACTTAACACATTAGTAGAAGCATCAAATTTTATCAGAACAATACCCTCTCCACCATCTCTAAAAACCCATGGCTTAGTTGTTGTAGACCTAACACAGTTTACATCGATTCCGATATGTCGATCTCTTGGATCCCAATCAGAATTATAATATGTGTCAAACTCAACAGCAACAGTTTGAATAGATTTGTTGTAGTTTTTGTCATTAAAAAGCCCTAGAAACCCTCCCCCATCTTGAGGTTGAGTATCTATTGGTGCAAGAAAGAAAGTAAAACCGTCTGCGACATTGCCGATGTCAGGTGCAGTTATGATGAAATTGAAGGATGTATCAAAGTGTGCAACATCTCCTGTTTTGCTATCCCAAATGTGGATAGGTTCAGAGTATAGTGCTCTACCAACTGAGCTGCTTTCTGCCTTGTTGAGTTGTAACTTGTTTGATGAGGTGATTTAAGCATCACCTTGGAAGATTAGATTGTTTTGATCTTGGGAAAAATCTAACATGGCAAAGGAAGTGAATTCTGTTGAGTTCACTTTGTTGAGTAACAAGATGAAGAAGAATGTTAAGAAAATAAGGGAGAATGAGATTTGGAATATGTTGGAGGAAGCCATGGTTTATATTTAGTTATAATTCAATTGTGATATATGTATATATAGTTGGAGGAAGCCATGATTTGAACGTGTATATAATAGTGTTTAGTGGTTAATATACCAAAGTGTTGGACCGTTGGTGGTATATACTCCCTCCGTCCCAAATTGTAAACAAAGAAGATATTGAACTATATCTTTCTAACACTCCTTTTAGGGAAAATTCAATAAAAATAATAGAACTAATTGCACTTTTCCTTATTTTATAGAATTCACTAAAATAGTCTCTTTTTTTAAAAAAAAAAAAAAAAAATCAGACATTTTTGTCTCTCTATTTTCATATTTCTTACGATTATGGTCCTGACCCATGTTTTTTTTTTCCCTTAAAGTGATTTTTTTATCCAAAAAAAAAAAGATTTATTGTTTCAATGTTGAATCTAAAGTTAAATTATCATTTTTGAAATCAAAACACATCTTTTTTGACGTCAAAAATCGTCATTTTTATGGCTAAATAATATTTATATGTGGTTTTATGTTATGAAAGTAATCAAAATTTATTATTTATGTTATTGAACACATCTCTCTCAACATAATCATAAGATAATCGGTCATGCGTTTACACTCCCATTTGATTACGAAATATAGCATTCACAATCTTCGTATCATAAAAAAACGATCTTGTTAACTTCAAAAACTGCTAGATTAACATATAATTTTGTAAATTTCATAATCTTTTGCACTAACCGTAAATTCTAATATTTACCACTTCACATTTAGAAAAGTACTGTCGTCAATAATATAGAAAAGAAGAGGAGAAATTAGGGATTGAAAGGTAAAGTTTTTTAACAAGGTAATAAAAATGAGATTGATATTTTTCCAAACCCCACAAAAATTCAAATATTTATCTTATCCATTGTAGATATTTTTCTGGATGTCCAACATGCTTATACCTAATTGACATCCCTACCTACTGGTTCTTTTTAATGGGGTTTAATGCAGTCAGTGAGTCTTCAAACCATGACCACTTATTACTTACTAGTACTACTTTTTTTTATTTTCTCGTTCCATCACAGCTAAGTGATGTGAGACATTTCATATTTATTAATGCCAATAATTCATGAGTATTGTTTGGGTGCCACACAAAGCTAATTAACCAAGAAGGTTTTTCATGAATTATTGGCATTAATTCATGAAAAACATGGGTTTATTGGTTAATGCATGCGTCTATTGGTTAGCAACTATTATAAATATGAGTACTATATCTTTCATTTGACCTTTTTTTTCTAAAGGTTTTTCACAATGTCCAGTGAGGTAAGCGGACAACAAGTTGCACTGTTAAGCCTTTAATGGATTTGTATGAAAATATGAATACCATTCTTCTTTAAGTTCAAGCCATATTTTGGCATTAATTTTTCAGACGCATGGACAACTAGTTTAATGTAATGTTAGATTGAACTAGAACAGTGGAGTCAAAATTTGGTTTTTACATGACTGATAAATCTGCACTAAATATTGTTGATATTGTGGGTTAAAAACAGAGTTTGAGAATGAGATTGCAAGAGGGCGAGTGACCAATGATCTGAGAGAGACAGGAACAGTTAATATGATCAATATAAGAAGTATCAATAAACAGCTGAAAACTGGTTAAATGTGTGGCCACCCTTGGAAAGGGATGAGTTACCCATTGACATGTCTTCTTATAAATTGACACTAGAGTTGTTAAAACATGAAGAGAAGAGATGTCTACAATCAGAAACTATGGCACCAAACTCAGAGACATGCTTCTTGATGCTCTGTAAGAATTTGTTCCCATGTAAGAGTTTGTTTCCATGTAAGAGTAAAACACATCTAACTCCACTTGTCATTCTATCAAATCAAACTACAACTTCCTAATTAGTTGCTTCTTCTCTTTTCTCCAATTATATGCCCTTGTATCTTTTGGCACATACCATATACACAATCAAGTCAATAGCAATTAGAAATGCTGTCAAGAAGAAAAACCTATCTAAATGACCATCATTTAGATTAGGTGAAACCCAACCATGTTGTCCTTGACCACTTGATGTGATTTTATTTACCACAGTCAAAAAGAAGTTACCAACATAACAACCAAGTGCAGATGAAAACATAGACAACCCCATTCCCAAGCTTTCCAAGCCATCTGGTGTTTGTGACGTGAAAAAGTTCATCTGTGCTACATACACAAAAGCTTCTGCTATTCCTAAAAGCATATATTGTGGTATCAACCAAAAAATACTCAAAGAACTCGTCTCTTTACCATCGTCGCTGGCAAAATTTAATCTTCTCTGCTCTACAAAACCAGCAACAATCAATGTTATTATTGTAATGCCAAGTCCAATGCCAATACTTTGTAGCTCAGTAGGAAGTTTTGGAGATCTTTTCATCACTTTAATGTATAATGGAATAATAAGAACATCGAGTAATATGATAAATGTTGATGTGCTTATGATATCAAATGCTGTCATGCTTGAAGGAGGGATCTGAAACTTGAAAAATGTTCTGTCCATTGTAGAACCTTGCTCAACAAATAGAGAAAGCAGTTGTATGAAAACACTAGAGGAGAAGATTGTGCAAAACCATATTGGTAACACTCTCAAAATATATGTCACCGCTTCGCTTTGTGTTAGACTGTTAAAATTCCATTTGTATGATTTTTGGCCTTTACCTAGTAACATCTCAGTTGCCTCATCAGAAACATTACCAGCTCTATCAAAAAACCTGTATGTCACCAAAACAAAATGAATAAAGAAAATATCTCAGTTGCCTCATCAGAAACAATACCAGTTCTATCAAAAAACCTGTATGTCACCGAAACAAAATGAATAAAGAAAATTTCGAGATTATTGAAAGAATTTTGTTTTATAAGGTGCTTTCATCGTGTTTGTTATCCTTTAACTAAAAAAAAAAGTAGTCATAGAATACTTGACAACTTGCAACAGATTGTATGGCTAACAAGAATGCAATGGCTTCTATTTTTCACTCTTTCTTGCATATCAAATCAACTCTATAGATATAGGGTTTTCACAGTTACAAATAACAAAACTGTTATATAACAGTGAACTCAGGATATCACATTTTCATCCAAAATCTTCGAGCTTTGGGAATATGGGTTACCTCACCTTTGTTATATAACAGTGAACTCATTCATAGACGATGTAGGATTACATTCACACTTAAATACAACAAAACTCCCCCTCAAGTATGAATATCATATCACTATACTTGATCAAAACACTAGGATCCCACTAACGCTCTCCCACCAAGTCAAACCAAGGCTACGATACCACTTGTTCAGGAGTTCGGGGGATCACAAAAGCAACAATGGGCTAAATGATCAAAATCACCAAATGCCCTGGACATCAAATCTCCACCCAAAATCAAGGCCTTGGGAATATAAAGCAATTTTTGAACTAAGCAATGCTACACTTCTTGAACTTTTCAATATGCTAGTAGTGTTAGCTCACATCAAAGCTTTTTTGAAATTGGTTTACTATTACAGTTAATAGCTTGTATGAGGACTTGTCCTTATATTTTTCTTGAACTTTTGTTTTCTTATTTGAATTTGAGTATCTCTTGTACTCGTTTTCTTTCTTCTTCTTTTTTTGTAAAGAAAAAGTTTAGGCGGGATGGGGTCCTGGGGGCTCATCAAGACTAGGGAAAACCTCAATTCTCAAATAGCATTGACAAATAGATACATATTACTCACCAACGAAGTTCTCACATCGGCATCTGGGATTGAACCCAGATCGTTGTGAGATCTGAGTTGAATCCCTAGAAACTAGACCAGTCTACATTGACCCCTTGTACTAGTTTTAATTTAATATTTTGATTATAAAAAAATGTGAGAATAATACAAATCACTTCTATTTGTTCTTAAGAGACGTACCTGAGGCCATTTGTGTGGTGTATTCTTCTAACAAGAGTATCATCCTCTTGAATACCATCATGGTAGATACCTTCCCCAATTGATTGTATTTGAAATTTCATTTTCTTCAAAAAGGGTACAATCAGTTGTGAAAACTTAGAGAAAGGGTTTCCAAAAGTCTTATAGTGTCTGTATCTAAGAGTTCCACTCAACAAAACAAGAAATGAAACACCTGCACAACTTGTACATATCCAGAATCCAAGCACCCAATGTCCTGTAGTCTCTATGTAAGCCAATATAGTCTCAGCAACCAATGATCCCAAGTTCAATGCGACATAAAAGTAGCCATAAATCGAGGCCTTGGATCTTTGTTCTTTAGGTTCTTCCTCATCAAATTGATCAGCACCAAGTGTTGGTAATGCAGGGTCAGAAACTCCACTTCCTAGAGCTATTAGATATATTGATAGGTAAAAAAGTGGAAACTGATTTTGTGTATCTGATTCACATAACTCTCCTATTTGTTCACAACGATGTGGTTTGAGTAAAAAGAAGTGAGTTGACAAAGATAATGCCACCAACCCCTACATAAAATGAAAGCAAAGGAAAATAGAACTTTAGGATAGATATCGTTTTAGATCAATCTAGCAACATGATGAAATTAAAGTGTGAGTGGTTAGTCCTACGTCGACTAGGAATGGACTAAATGAAGGAAATATAAGAGAGGTGACCCATATACTCAATATCTTAAGAGTTTGGATGGAGATGTGGTATCAAGGTCTCCTAATTGTCCTAATCGTTAGTGTGTTATGATTCTGGTGCTCGCTAAAACTCTGCAACAAGTGGTATGATAGTCTTGATTCGGTTTGATTGGGAGGGAGATGGTTGACATTCAAGTGTGAGAGGTTAGTCTCACAGTCACACCCTGTATACTCAATATCTTAATTTTGGTGAAAATGTGGTGTACAGGTCTCTTAGGAGTCCTAATGATTAACCCGTTGTTGCTCCCGGTGTTCTCCCTAAATACCAAACCAAAGACAACAACACCAAGAAGGTATTATTCATTAAACATAGCATGCCTAATTAAGTTATTGACTCTCTTAAGTTTGCAATGAATTTTATAACAAAGGATAGGACAATTTGTATGCAATACTTTATGCATTGCTTTTACTGTTGTACAATCAGAGTATAACAAGTAGACTTTCACATATTCCAGAGTTAAGTGAGGGACATCAAAGGAGCAGTGGAGTACTAATCAGGAGGTGGAGAGTTCAAAACTTGGAAACTAACATAATCCACCAACATTTGCTTATCCAAAAAAAAGTTATTATTACTAAGAGCCACAATTAGACAACAGGTAAAACAAGAACTAAAGCATTGTGCCACTGGCATAAAATTTGTCCTAAAGAATAACCTAAAATAACTATTTTGAACTCTTATCTAAACTTGTGATGCGCCCTTTGGTAGGAATGGGGTAACAACTCCTAAATTTTTGTTAACAAAAGAGAAAAAAGCAGAAACATATTGATAATATAACTGCATTAGTTAATATAGCTGTTTGTGAATATTGAGTTCTCATGACCATGTTGATTACTTACTATGATGAACACAAGTTGGAATATAATGCAAGTGAGGTATCTTCCTAGATATGAGTCACTGAGAAAAGCTCCAATTAATGAGAAGAAATAGGTAGTTCCCATCCATATGCTAAAAGTGTTTGCTGCCTCAACATTAGTCTGTTTCAATACTAACTTGCAGAAAATAACCAAATTTGCCTCCACTCCTGCGAAAGCCACTGCAACCAGTCCTTGATTCACTGTCACAATTTACAATTCTATATATAATTAGTAAATATAAAAATATGCTTATAGATATAGGTATTGTTCGGATAAACAGTTTTATATAAGTGCTTACGTAAGATAACATAAAGCCAAATTATTTTCATATAAGCTATAAACTGTTTTCATAAGATATTCTATCGAGTTTGGCTCTGTTACGTAAAAAATAGCGGAAAACTTATAGCGGAAAAGCTAGCTGATTGAATTTGTAGTATTTGATAAAGCTAGCAATTGAACTAGCTTATAAACAAGAAATTATGTTTGATCTTTTTCAATTAAGATTACAAGGATAAAATTGAGAGAGAAAAGAAAGTTACAAGCATTAAGTTATATAAGCTACTTGAATTAGGGCCCATTTGGATTAACTTATTTTTTAGCTTATGCAAATAAATAAACTTTTATGCATTATTCATAAGTTTGTCAAGGTAGCTTATAAACAAACAACAACAATTTTCGTCAGTGAGAACTTATGAATTAACATAAAAGCTTATTTATTTGCACAAGCTATTTTTCATAAGCTTAAAAGTAAGTCAATTCAAACAGGCCATTAGTTTATAAGAAAACGTTATACGCTATAAGCTCAAAATTGAGTCTTGAGAAACAAAGTCTTTATATAATTAGGTTGAAAACATCTGCATGTCCTAGCTCAATTGCCGAAATTGCTAGGTCAGACGCTATGACAGGAGTTCAAACCCAACCCCCCCGGTTCATCCACTTGCACGAGTGAGTTTTAAGTGGCTATTGTCGTTTATACATCTACCAAAATAGAAGATATATAATAACTTAATAAATAAGTTTGCCCAACAGACCCGTAATCCCACAAGTGCTCAAATAAGTCAATCCAAACAGACCCGTAATCGAAAAAACATTGATAAATCAAAAATATTAAAAAGGATGTGTGGATATATACCTAACAACAATGTGGCACTTCTCCATCTACCTGAACTATTTTTCAAAGCTGGATTTCCATAAAAATCAACTGACCCATCTTTTGTACAAGAATTGATAATCCCCTCTTCTTCAACAGCCTTACAAATCAATTAAAAAAATAATTAAATAATAACAAGTGCATATTTTTTTCAGAACCCGCATAAATTAGCGTATTCTCGCAAGCTTATGGTGAATCGAATTGGAGATGCATTACCTGAGACCTTGAATCTTGTTCGTTTCCATCCATTGTTATCAACAATGCATAGGAGAGAGGTTTATCATGGGAGGTTAGGTTTTACATATACACGGTCAGTGTAAACAAGATATTTTTTTTTTCTTTCTTTCTTTGTTTTGAAAGGATAGAGGAAGGGAAGACGCCCTAAAACTACTGGTTCGTATGTTGGTTTGGTTGGTAGGAAGAAAATAGATTTTTATTTTTTTTGTTATTGAAAATCGATAATTTATTTATGGTTTTCAACTAAATATATTTTATTTCCTAAAAAAAATATATGTATAATTTCTGTCCTTGCAGGATATCCGATAAAATTGGAACCAACTAAATACATTTTCTTTTTATTTATAAAAAATTTTGGAAAAAAAATGATCGAAGAAAATAATTGATTTTTTTTACGGTAAAATAAAACTTTGTTCATTCAAATGCTAGAATAACATTACGCGTGAGCTTAGTTCAGTTGGTAAGGTATGATGATTCGAACCCAGCGAATAATAATTCGAGATCCATGGTAAAATCTTCCACATATGGTCAAAGGTCAATAATAATTCGAGATCCATAGTCTTCAATTTCATCCAACTTCAGAAAAAGATATTTGTAGGTGTTCGCTCAAATTGACTGTAAGTGGTATATGAGATGACCAATTCAACCACATATTGACAAGACTTATGAAAGGTTGAGAGGATATTGAACATGGTGATAGCCGCCATAAGCCCCTTTGCTTAAGATATAGTACCTCCAAACAAGTCTTTCTCAAGCAATACATCAAACATCTGTGGTAGACTGTAAGCAAAAGATGAAAAACAAAACACAAACAAATAAACATAACAAAGAAACTAAAAAGCATCCACAAGAACATTAGATCTCAAACCCAGCGATGATGGAGTAGTCCAAACAAAGTGTTTCCATGGTGGTTTTTGGGGAGGGCACTTAGACAACGCCTCAATGATTGTGGTAGCAGCCATAACAACGAGATATGGAAGCGGTGGATGCAGAGGAGGCTGGAACATCACAAGATCCAGTGGAAGAAAGGCAACCACAGAGCCAAAGAGACAGGTATCCATTCACAAAAACACGGACAAAGGAGATAGAACTGGAAAACGCCACAAGGGAGAAATCGAAAAATGCCACAAAAGGAGATGGAAGGCACCAGTAAGAGATTAAGAATCACTACCTACCGACAGAAGCTCTTTTAAGGTTAAACCCTAGCAGAGCGGTGGAGAAGGAGTATTCCTGAAATTTTAAAAACTCAAAATGATTGAAGAAAATAATTGATGGTTAAATTAAGAATGATACAAAAAAACATTTAAAGAAATACAATTGCATGTGACTTTGATGTCTCGCTGTATTAGAAATGTCGATATTATTAAATTTACCATCTTGATCTGAATTTGAATTGAGAATATATATATATATATATATATATATATATATATATATATATATATATATATATATATATATATATATATATGAGTTTCAATTATGTTTGTTCTTTTGTCTACAAACAAAAATAATAATTTAGGATAAAATTGAAAGAAAAAGTATTGCACTAAAACTTCTAACTTTTTTTTTTCTACTATAAAGATATAGATAGAGATATTTGAAAAAAAAAATCAAATATTTAATTAAATAATGAAGGATTAAATTATGAATAGAATAGTTTACATAAAAGGAACATGAGTGTGTGCGTTCACACACACACACACACACACACACACATATATATATATATATATATATATATATATATATATATATATATATATATGTATAGATTTGGTTACAATGCAAAAGGGAAAAGAAAAAAAAGAGCAAAAGGAAAAACAGAAAGCAAAAACAAAAAGGACTATTCTCTAGAATAGAAAGTCTCAGCCGCGTCCATCCTAAGGAGAATCAAGAGGTCATCCGGAGAGGAGAAATGGTAGAGCAGTTCAGTATCCAAAGAGGCTCCAAGTTTGGCCATGAAATTCGCACATTGATTACCTTCCCTAAAGTGTGGTAAATAGTGACATTATTTCGTTCCATCAAATCTTTCACATCTTGAATCAAAACCTCATAAACATGAAAACTCAAATTAGGACCCTTAAGGAGGTTGATACAATGCATAGAGTCATTGTAGCAAACGAGAACCTCAATATTTAAGTTTCTTGCCAAAATTAGTCCCCGGTAGATAGCATAAAGCTCAACATATAAGATGTCAGATGAGTCAGGAATATATTCTAAAAAACCTGATAAATAAAATCCAGCATCATTTCGAATGACACCACCAAAACCAGCTCTCAAAGGGATACCCAAACAACTACCATCAACATTAAGGATGACGGCAGAATGGTTACCATTGTTCCACTTTATGAAAATGTCATCTGACACTATTCTGGTATTAGTAGCAAAACAAGATATGAAGGAATCCACCATGCTATGAATGTTGTAGGAGAGGCGATAAAGTGGCCAGTTCTCATTGCTAAAACACATAAGATTACAGTGGCGCCAAGCCCACCAAACAGTATCGGCGAAAAGGAAAGAGTGCGGGCCCATAGACCC
This sequence comes from Medicago lupulina, assembly GCA_958299785.1. Classification (NCBI taxonomy): domain Eukaryota; kingdom Viridiplantae; phylum Streptophyta; class Magnoliopsida; order Fabales; family Fabaceae; genus Medicago; species Medicago lupulina. Next base: position 61,683,312 of record OY283142.1, on the reverse strand, counting down.
TTCCTTCAACCAGTCAATCACATCGAGATTCACAAAGAAGTTCACATCATGGAAGCCAACATGGTGCCAAATAATACTAGAAAAATTACAATCACGAAGACAGTGAAGGAAAGTCTCGTCTTCAAGACTACAACGGGAGCAAAGAGGTGAAGGAGCAATATTTCTATGGTCGAGCAAAAGGAGGTAGGGACACAGTTGTGGCAAGCCAACCAAAAAAGAAATTTATGCTTTTCAGGAAGTTTTAATTTTCAAATCCAAGACCAAGAGAAAATAGTGTTAGAATGAGTGGTAATGTTGGTACGAGACAACAACCATTTGTAACCACACTTGGTAGTGTAAATACCATTTTTGTTGGAACTCTAGATAAAAACATCTTCTATGGAGGTATTGAACTTGATGTGCATGTTATTAATAAAATCAGCTGCCAAAGGAGGGAGGTGAGAGTACAAGTCTCGAGTATGAAGACCATTAGTGGAGAGGACATCTCTAACAGTCAAGAGCAAATCATAAATGTCTATGTAGGGACAATGGAGAGATACCTGTATTTAAAAATAATAGTACAACTTTTTTTTTTTTTGACAAAATAATAATAGTACAACTATTAAACATTTATTTTTTTGAAAGTTTCAAGTACAACTATTAAACATATAACACATGTTTCTTCATATGGTTTTTGTCACATTACTTTTTATCTTCATGATATCTTGGATGAACAAAGCAACATTAGAGTGTGAAGATCCACCTTTTTCTACAGCCTTTTTAGCCATCTCACCAAGCTCTCTAATCCTTTTTCTTCTTTCTTTACATTCACCTGTCTCATCCATTAACACTTCTATTCCTCTTTCAACATCTTCATTCTTCACCAACACACCACTTTCTTCTTCCTCACCCCATTCCACAGGACTCTTCACCCCAATTTTTACACCAACTTTTAATATTTGCACAACTAAACATTCATTAAAAAATTGATCTGCAAAAAGTGGCCATGTAACCATTGGTACACCAGCACATATTGCTTCTATAGTAGAATTCCAACCACAATGTGTTAAGAATCCTCCAATTGCAGGATGTGACAAAATCAATAACTGAGGGGCCCAACCCTTAATTACTAGGCCTCTACCATTGATTCTTCCCTCAAATCCACTTTCCTCAATCCATTTTTTCAACTCTTCTAACTGATTTCCCTCTCTAATAACCCAAATAAAAGGTCTTTTTGTTGCTTCTAATGCTAAACCTAGCTCTATCAACTGTAGTGATGTTAAATTACATAAACTTCCAAGGCATGCATATATAACACTCTCATTCTTTTGAGAATTTAGCCACTTCAAGTGCTTCCATTCATCAACTAAAACTTTGTTACTATTACCTCTTTGAACCTTATCCAAGTAAGCAGTGTTACTAAGTGATACAGGTCCAATACACCAAACTTTGTCATTTCTTATCTTTTTAAAGTCCCTTGCATATGTTGGCTCTAACTCCTCAAAAGAATTCATGATTATCCCATAACTACCCATTTCAGCTTCAAATATATCCTCATGAAATTGTTTCAAGGCTTCATTAACCTTTGTTGACCCTAGTCCTGTCTGTGCTATAGTCATTTCAATTTTGTCAGGGATATCAGGCAAATCAAAGTATTCAGATTCCTTATTAGCCATGATTTCCATAATATTACTGACATGTAAATTATGCATATTATAGAGCCAGAAGCAACTTACTGCAGCATAAGAAATTCTTGGAATATTGAACTTCCTAGCTATGTGGATTGTATATGGCAAAAACATATCAGAGATAATACAAGTTGCTGGTGGTGTTAACTCTTCAAATATCTTTTCAACTTCTTGTTGGAGAAGTTTTGATACATTGTAGAAGTTTGAGGCTAGGCCAAGTGCAGGCAACATGTCAAGATTCTCACACCCTTCTGGTAATCCAAACTCTTTACATGGAAATTCAAGTTTGATGAATTGAATGTGAAGACCAGATTCAACATAACGTGCTACAAATGATGTGAACCTAGATGCATTTTTTGGGGTTGTTACTATTGTAACCATAACATTTTCATGATGTGCCAATAGTTTTGCAGTGTCCATCATGGGGATCATGTGGCCTTGTGCCATCATTGGAAACAACACAAAGTGTAGCTTTTGATCTAGGGTTGACATGCTTTCTGTTGTTGGAAGGATTAATGATATGATGTTATTTGTATAATAAATGGTGTAAATTGTAAAATGAATGAATGGAGTTAAAGTTGTAACACATATTTATATACCAATGAATGGAGTAGGTTTCATTTTTTATTTATTTTTAAGTATAATCAATATTAAAACTACTAAAGAAGCATCAATATACAAAATGCTCCCTCTATAATTTGATTTTGGAAAAAAAAAAAAATTGTCTCAAATTATAAGTCGCTTTACAATACCAATGAGTCATTAATGATATTTTTTCTATTATACCCACCATTATTTATTACTTTATCTTCTATCAATTCTTTAATTTATTTTTTTATAGCATTTATATAGGACAATTTTGTAAAACAACTAATACATACTTCCTATACAAAATTAATTATATTTCGTCCTCGTGAGTTTAGATCAGTTGGTAGAGACAATGCATAATATATACAAGGTATGAGGTTCAAACCCCGGCCACCACAAAAATAATTATTATTATATTTCTTAATTTCTTAATATATGTGAAATTGCCAAAACGACTTATAATTTGGGACGGACAATATTTTCAAAAAGGGTTAAAATACTTTTTGTCTCTATAAATATTTCAACTTTTCGTTTTAGATCTCCTACAAAATTTCTTCGACTTTTAGTACTCAAATTGTTTCAATCACAACATTTGGTCTATACTTTTAAATCAACTCATGCGTATCGTTCCAAAACTTTGAGTTTTTGCTTTGCAGCTATATTTATAATATTATAAGAAGTTCTCCAAATAAAAACTACAACTATTAGACAAAACATGATTTAAATTTGAATTTTTACATTTTTGTCGCTTAAAAATTTGAAATTCAAAAGAAAAAATTACATAATAAAGATAATCAAATAATATGTATTATATTAATATGTGTCTAGATAATTTTAATTTGGAGTGTGATTATATATTTATATAAGTATTTTTTCATCATTTAATTCTCCACCGACATTTGGAGAACTCATTAAACATTTTCATGAGATGTTTTCAAATCTACTAGCAAGGCACCCGCTCAATCTGTTCGATCATTATTACTAGCATCCATTATTGATTGCACGTGGGTATTTGTTTCTTCAACAGAACCATTATCATATTAACTTAAAGTTAACAACCTACAAATTTGTTAAAAGAGGAGGCAGATATTAAGAAAAGGATGCGGTACTGTTAAGGTGGTTTTTTAGATCTGAAGATTATAATTTTTAGGAAGAAAAAATTGATGATTGTAAAGATTTTTTGAAGAACACCCGAATATACACTATATATAAAAGAAATTATTGTTTTCAGTAGAATTTTGGGTTGGACTTTTCTTTTTAAAAATACCCTTAATTTTAAATACAAATAACACATGTAACAGATAGAAAAAAATAAATTTAAATATTAAAACAAATTTAACAAACACGATATGAATATATGTTTATCTTTTTTTTTTCTTTATTATTTAAAAAGTATAACAAACTAGATGAGTATATTTATACTTACTTTTTCAGTATTTTAATTATACTTTTAAACAATTTTTTCTATAATAAAGACTATTGTTTGTGCCATTAAAAAAAGCAATAAACATTTGTATTTTTATTTTGGGTTAATAGTGTTTTATCCCCTGTGTTTCAAATTACAGGGGGTAAAATTTTCCATGAAAGTCTAAAACCAAAAAATCTTCATATTACAAGGATGAAATTCAAAAAAAATATTTTACAGGAGGAAAATCAAGAATGACTTATATTACAGGGGGTAAAACACTATTAACCCTTTATTTTTAATTAAAACCAAAATTTTATAAAAAATAATACCGTTCATAATTTTCAAACGTTAGCACAATAAAAAGAGTAGAAAGACGAGCACATCGCTAGTAATATTAATAGGTTTTGTTGTACAATTTAATAGTTTATTTTTAGTTACTCAAAGAAATAATCCTATTAAAAAAAGGGGGAGTTAGTCACTTTATAGTCTCTGAATGGGAAATGATTAGTCCCTGAATGCAGAGAAATTACAAAACAGTCTCTGAATATAGATTTGTTGGTCAATTTCAGGGATTAAATTGACTAATGGAGTCTACATTCAGCGACTAAATTGACTACGGAGTCTGTATTCAGGGATTAAATTGACTAACAGAGTCTACATTCAAAGACTATTTTGCAATTTATCTACATTCAAAGACTAAAATAACGATTCATTTTCTATTCAAGGTCTAAAGTGACTAATTAAAAAAAAAAACCGAATTTACACATTAAAATAATTTGTAACACATAAAAACTCATTTCCAACTTTTATTATAAACAATGCAGAAGTGGGGTCATTATTTTTATTGTTGGTATAATTACAAAAAGTTGGTAACAGGTAACCATTTTTTGATCTGAACCGTCCATATATAATAATATTATATCAATGGTTGTCAATGGATGAGAAAGAAGCTTGTGATGATGCACAAATTATCATTATCTCGTCACATCTATGCAGAAAAGAAAGTGCAAATTTAATTATAATTTTTGCTTAGGCTCTAGCCTTTCTAAGATGTACCATGTATATGTGCAATGTTTCGGTTGGAATCAGATATGAATGGATCATCTTATCAGACTCGATCCGAGCCATTCTAACTCACACCAAACCGAGTAACTTCTACTGATAACCCGAACTTTGGTTTTGACCCACCCGACTATCAACATTTACAAACGGTTAGTCCGATTTTGGGTCGGATTGCGGGTTGGTGTCCACCCCAAGAGCAATGGTATACTTCTTATACAAAATTAATTATATTTCTTAATATATATGAAATTGCCAAAACGACTTATAATTTGGGACGGACAATCTTTTAAAAAAGGGTTAAAATATTTTTTCTCTATAAATATTTCAACATTTTGTTTTAGATCTCCTATAAAATTTCTTCGACTTTTAATCCTCAAATTTTTCAATCACAACATTTGGTCTATACTTTTAAATCAACTCATGTGCATCATTCGAAATTTTGAGTTTTTGGTTTGCAATTATATTTATAATATTATAAGAAGTTCTCCAAACAAAAATTAGAATTATTAGACAAAACATGATTTAAATTTGAATTTTTAGGATTTTGTCGCTCAAAAATTTGAAATTCAAAAGATTTTTTTTACATAATATGTATTTTTAAAAATAATCAAATAATATGTATTATATGAATATGTGTCTAGATAATTTTAATTTGGAGTGTGATTATATAAGTATTTTTTGCCCACCGACATTTGGAGAACTCATTAAACATTCTCATGAGATGCTTTCAAATCTACGAGGAATACATGCTCTCAATCTGTTCGATCATTATTACTAGCATAGTAGCATCCGTTATTGACCATTGCACCTGGGTATTTGTTTCTTCAACATAACCATTATCATATTAATTGAAAGCCAACAACCTATTGTACGAGTTTGTTAAAAGAGCAATGGTATAGTGGCAGAGCAGTGGTATAGTGGCACGACACTATGCACCCACGAACCACACGACATATACATTATATGAGTGGGTCACTATTATAAGTGGATATTTTTGTTTTTGTCCAAAACAAAAATGGTGCATCTTGTTAAAATAGACATTCATAAAAATGAGTGGGTCTTTTTTTTGAATGACAATATATATATATATATATATATATATATATATATATATATATATATATAGTGGGTCTATTGTGACAAACCCTTTATTTGAAGGAAGAAAGTCATTGTATTTCATTAGTTAAAATATGTGAAATACATGTAGGTACATCATCAATAATATGAGGGCTAGGATTAGACAGGGCTGTCTGAGCTAACTCGTGAGCTACCCTATTTACTTGCCTCTTATTGAACTCGACATGAGAGTTTTGAAATTTATCTACTAGCAGTTGTTTACAAGCAGTGATAATACATTTAAACTCGCTACTATCATCTAAACTAGAATTGACACAATCAACAACCTTTTACAATAAAGAACAAAATCGACATTGTCAAACTGTTGATTAGAGAGCAAATCCAAAGTTGTGTGTAGCTCAACAGCCTCCCCACATCTATATCACAATGAAGGGCAAACCATTCTGTTCTTGCAAGAACAAAAGCACCATCATCATCCCTAAGGCACATGCCCAAACCAACCATGTTAAGAGAAGTGGAAAAGAATGCATCAATGTTGCATTTATACCTCCAGGTGTCAGTTTCTTCCAATTATCTTCCTCTTGTCTTATAGGCCGAGCATGTGGTGCTATGAGTTGGGTGCTGCTACTAGATCTAATACTTTGGGTTGTTCGCCATTCTTCAATTAGGTGAGTTGCACGTTGAAATCTGCGAGTCGGTCTCATTTTGTTGCTGCCATAGTTTCAGGATGCGGCTTTTTCAAAGACTCCACATAATTATAGCCATTAGTTTACATTGCCCTGGAGATAGATCCTGTAAAAGAGGGAATATTAGAGCACTAATATTATAATCTTGATGAATCACCCTGTCAATTATGTCCCATAAATTCGCATTCCGCCGTACTTGAACAACTTTAGGACACTCAATGAGTACATGGATACTATCTTCATAATTGTTATTACATTGAACACAATCAAGTGGGCAAAAAACTCCTCTACTACTTAGGCGAGCACGTGTTGGAAAACATCCACGACATACACGCCAAAGAGAATTCTTGATTTTAGGAGGCACTTTTAGCTTCCATATAAGGTTCCAACGACCATTAACGTGCATATGAGAGTTATCTACAATTTCAGACACACAAATTCTATATGCACATTTAACAGAATAATTACCACTCCTTTTCCCTTTCCAAATCATTTTATCTTCTGTTACAAGTGGCTGCAGTGGTGTGTTGAGAATCAACTGCGCAGTATGCGCATCAAATAAGCTATGAATGAAGGGCGCTTTCCACCTTTTAAAATCTTGGTCAATAAACTCACATAATTTCACCTACATCAAAGGCTCAAAAATTGGATTAGTTGTGGATAAAGACAAGCCATCCTTGAGCCAAGGGGTGCCTAAAAAAGGTATATTGACCCCTGAACCTATCCGCCATCATGCACTCTGCTTTACCACAATTTTTGTGCTAAAAATGCTTCGCCAAATATAGCTTGGATTATGTCTAATTTTGGACCCAATAAAATCAAAATTAGAAAAATATCTAGCCTTGAATAATCGACAAACAACACTACTAGAATCAGTTTGGAACCTCCACCCCTGTTTTCCTAACATAGCCACGTTAAAAGAGGTCAAATCCTTAAAACCCATACCTCCAAAAAAATTATGAACAAACAATCTTTCCCAATAATCCAATGTAATCCTCGACACATATTACCGCCATGGCCCCACCAAAAAGAATTAATCAGTTTTCTATTGCATCAACAAGCTTATTTGGAAGTAAAAATATGCTCATAATATAAGATGGGATAGATTGTAGTACCGATTTAATCACTACCTCTCTGCCATCTTTGGACAAACACTTGCTGCTCCAACTATTAATTTTGTGCCAAATACGGTCCTTGATAAATCCAAATGTCACCTCTTTACTTCTACCTACCATAGACGGAAGCCCAAGATATTTACCTATTCCCATCACCACTCTGACACCTAATATATTTGTGATGATTTCCTTCAAAGACAATGGAACAACACTGCTAAAGAAAACCTCGGATTTTGGGAGACTAATGGCCTGCCTCGAAGCTAACTCATAAGTATGAAGAATATTCTTCATTACTTGCACTTCGTTATCATCAATCCTGAAAAATAAAAAAACAATCATCTATAAACAAGAGGTGAGAAATAGTAGGTGCATTAGTACAAATAGACACGCCATGGAGGTCTCCGCTTCGTTCTGCTTTTCGGATGAGAGAGGATAAGCCTTCAACAAACAAAATAAATAAATAGGGTGACAATGGGTCATCTTGTCTCAATCCCCTGCCTGGTATAATTGGACCCACTAATTCCTTATTAACAATGACATAATTGTCAACAATTTCAACACACATCATAATCCATGGAACCCATTTACTAATAAAACCCATTTTAAGCATCACTTCCTTAAGGTAAAGCCAATAAATTCTATCATAAGCCTTACTAATGTCTAATTTAAGTGAAACATTTTTATCTCTAACTCTCTTGCTAACTTTCATATGATGTACCACTTCAATATCAATCATAGCATTATCAAGAATAGAACGCTCTAGTAGAAAAGCTGACTGATTCTCAAAAATACATTTATGCAAGATTTTTTCGAGTTGATTAGCAAGTACCTTTGCCACTAATTTATACAAGACATTACATAAGGCAATCAGCCTTCAATCCTTCATGGTCTTTTGCTCATTACCTTTAGGAATCAATGCAATATTTGTTGAATTCAGTGACGGTGAAAAATGATTATGATTAAGCCACGCACATCATTCCTGAAAAATGTCAGAATTACATACATACCAAAATTGTTGAAAAAAGCCCAGATTAAAGCCATCCGGACCAGAACATTTATCTGGATGCATAGAAAATGTAGCGTCCTTAAACTCTTCAGTCTGAAAGGGAGCGGTTAATAAAACATTATCATCATCGGACACAACTTTTTCTATAATGTCTACAACTGATGCACGAGTGCTATTACTCTCTAAAAATAATGTATCAACGTATTCTTTTGTAACCTGACACATGCCTTGTTCATCATCAACTCATATCCCCTCATCATTATCCAGAAAGTTAATATGGTTCACCTTCTTCCTTGACGTGGTTGAAGCATAAAAAAAAATTGGTATTCAAGTCACCATCACGGTACCATTATACCAATGTGTATTAGGTCGCTACCGCAAATACTTGTCCTCTTGAATCATCAATTGCGTCATGTGTTTCCCCAAGTTTGTAAACATTCTAGAGTCAGCCGCAGCTCCTTGACTACGACAACGGTTCAAGTCACGACGACAATTTTCAATCTCTTGGTTTAAGCCATTATTATTCGCTTTGTTCCATGAATTAAGATCATTCGCACAAACTTCAAGCTTTTCAACCGCCTGCATACCTGCACTAGATAACCAACTATCAGATACAATATCATATATATATATATATATATATATATATATATATATATATATATATTGTTGAAACACATGGAGTGTTATAGTGTGAATTAAAAAAATTCTCATGTCAACTTTCTCAATTATTGCTTATTTATGTGGTGAGGTCAAACCATTAATTGTGTAATGGTCAAATGATCTTGGCCGTTGGATTTGAAACTTGCCTCCTCACCTATAAATAGAGCTCTCATTCCTCACTTCTACTCACCCCAAAAGTTCTCTTGAGTTGTCAAAGAACTTTTCTCTCTTCTCCTTCCTTTAGCTTGTGTTGACGAGCTATTCTTTTCTTCTCCCTCTTTTTCCGTCCCTTTCAGATTTAAAGAGTGTTCTTAAGGTCATAGTCCCTTCGGTTTAAAATGTCCCTTCAGAATAAAGAATGGTCTTAAGAACATAGTCCATTCGGTAAAATTCATCCCTTAAAAAATAAGAGTATTCTTAAGATCATAGTCCCTTTCGAGATAAAGTGTCCATTTGGGAAATAAGAATGATCTTAAAAATATAGTTCATCTTTTTATGTTTTATGCCCTTGGAGAAATTAGATGTTAGAATGGTGGAAACACCATATTAGAGTGGTTCTAGTACCATATAAGAGTGATCTTAGTACCATAATAGAGTGGTATCAATGGCATATTAGAGTGGTCATAGCCCCATATTCGAAGGTGTATTTCTAGAACATATCTTATAGTTTAATATGACTCTGATACAATTGTAGCTGGGCTGTTTTTCGTGGTTGATAGTCTGCTTGCACAATTTTGGTTGATAGTCTGCTTGAACCGCTTCGTTATGAATGAGAAATTATGAATGAGTGGAATTGTATTCATAAGGAGAGTTTACACCTGAAGTTGGGCTAAAAAACCGAGTTTTTCCACTAAAAAGTAGTAAAATTCAGTTCTGGCCCGTTTTCCTCATGCTCGGGGTGCACAACTCCATAAACTAGGCGCATGTGAGTGCAGGAAACCATGCCCCAGGCGCATGGATTCATGTTCGGGGTGCATGTGAGTGTTGTATGGTGCAAAAATGCTCGTTTCTTCGTCTTTTTGGATGTTTGCTTCCATATAAGATGTCTTGGGACCTAGGAACATAAGTCCTCCCTCTAATGTCTTATGAGACCTCTTGAATCTTCATTCTTGATCTTACCAAAGTCTTCACAAGTCTTCAGATTCTTGCTTTGCCGATTAGCACGATTTCTTCGTGAATTACATCAAAACACCCTAAAATTGATATGTTTGGGAAGAAAAGAATTACATGACTCAAATATAGAAAACATTACAAATGTCCCGAAATCAAAATCAATTATTTTGATAATCCTCTATTTTGGATGAAAAATCTACTGAAAATGACTAAAAAATATGCTACTAATAACGTGAGATGACATGTTATCAGTTATCCAGCACAACCTTGAGTTTAGTTGATCTAAAACCAAAGTAATCCTTCCACGTGTCTATAAAAATAAATTAGCTTTCCTCATCATGGATACAAATGTGCTCAAATCTCTTGATAATTTTATCTCTTCTTTGATACATGCAAGCATTAGTCATCATAAATTCTAATATAATATGGTTAAGGTTAGAAGTATACCTAATGAGACAATGACTAGTATTGATGGGGAAATGAGGTACCCAATCAGGGGGCAGCACAAAATATGTCCAATCTTTCTTTAATACGAGTCTTGTTAGCTTGAATGTTTTCCCAAGTGAATTTGTTGTCTTTATAACCAAGACTAGTGAGACTACAACTAGATAAAGTACTTTATAAATTTCTAATAGAATGTTGACCATAAGTATTACCACTTTGTTTCTCAACGTTATTCAAAATAATATTAAAATCATCAAAGAGAAGCTATTTTTCATTCTTTGTTGATTTATAAATATCTTTGATGGGATTATATGTGAGATTCTTATTATGTTGATTAGAGTATCCATATAATCCAATAGCATACCAAATAATAGAATTAGCACAATAAGAAACGTAACAGTCAATGTATCTTTCATTTTATTTCAAAATGTCAATATTAACATTGCAACCCCAAAGGAGTGATAGACCTCTTTCTCTACCCCCATTGTATGTTTTGCAGTTTATTAAGTGGTAATTAGACAAAGGGCCACATGTGATAAGCCATAATTTGTGATGTTTTTAAGTGTTTATTTCAATATGATTTTTTGTGTTTTAGTCTCGTTTTAGAACTAGTTTACTTCAAAAGTTGTGTTTTATTTTTAGGACTAAAATGATGTCGAACAAGTCTTTTTAACAAATGCATGGATGAAGAACCAAGAAAAAGGAGAAAAATCAAGTTTCCAAGCAATTTTCACTTGGCATGGTCGTGGCACATTTTGAACTGACCGTGCGACTTGTTGGTTGGATCGTGCACATGGGGTGAGAACGATCCGCACGGACCGTGCGTCTCAGCCGCACGACCGTGCAACCCTTCAGAAGCCCGTTTTGGCCGTTTTAAAACCAGGCACGGTCGTGTGCCTCATCAGCAGAACCGTGCGCATTATGCAGTCAGATTTTAATGATTAAAACTCTTGGTTTTTGCCCATTAATGCCTTGTTATGTAAGTTTAATGCCTTGTCTAAGGTTATAAGCTATATATAGGGCTCATATCAGACTTGTAATTCACCTTGGAATATCTTGTGAACTTGTTTAGAATTGCAATCAAAGTTTATCATTTTGTTCTAAGTTATTGCTCTATTTTTCTGCACTTTTACCTTCTTGCACTTTATTTCCTTGCTCTTTATTATTCTACAATTTATCATTTAACCATTTACTTTTATGCATTATTATTCTGTCTTTTAATTATTATTTTTTGTCTTTGTAAATAATTTTCTGGTGTTCCTCTTTTTGCACACCTTGTGCGGGAGGCTTCACCGTTGGGTTTCTCTTTAATTCCATTTTGATTTATTCAAAAAAAAAATTATATTTTTTGTCTACAATGAACATGAGTGAGTAGACCTTCTAAGTCTTGGGATTGTTGGATGAGTCTAATGACTAAATCCTATTCAAGCCAAGTCTAGAACTTTGTTTTATTTAAATTTGTTTTCTAATCTAATCTCATCATTTTAAGTCATATTTCAAATATCAATCGAAGGATCGAAAGATGAAAATTGATATTAGAACAAATGAGATTAGACAAGGTAAATAAAACATGAGAATAGTTCTATAAACCTTGAGACTATAAAGTTTCACACTTAAAGGATTACAATGACAGTCAACCATGAGAATATGTTTGATTGTTATTGAAATACATTCGTGCATTCCGAAAGGAAACATGAAATATAATAGAGAAACTTGTCTTAGGAAAATGAATTTAACATAAGATAAAAACATTGGCTTGAATTGTTAGTGATTTGTTATTAAGACGAACCAATAATCCCTGGACGCTTTTATAATCTGAATTATAACCAAGAAAATTGTTGAACTTCGAATACTTAATCTTTTCAACTAATCAACATTGAAAACGAAATCGATAATTACAATAACTCTCGGTGGAACAATATTTTTACTACTCGATAGAATCGTACGCTTGCGGATTTGTATCAACATGCCAGGTTAGACACTATGTTGGGATCATACTCTTTAAGTTTGCTTCTTGAGGGATTGATAAAGGAGGAAACCGGGTGGTTTCTCCAACATATAGGTAAGTATGTCAGTTTTATCAAAAACAAAAATATCGTATCCACATAGATCGCGCTTGATTAATTCAAGTTCATATTTGGCACAGTTTCTGAACAAGTTGTTTATAAACGTGTGAGTGGTTTAATCCAAGTAAACGGAATCAATATAGATATAGTTGTGTTGATATTTCATTTCAATAACTATTGCTCATATTTTTCCTCTTAATCGATTGTATACTTTTTTATGCCTCATATGTAAATCCACTCTTTCTTCAACGTACGTCTCCAGATAAGGTTAACGACGCAAGATAACATAGAAACAACTAACTTCCAATGCACGACGACAAAATAACCAATTGTTTCTATGGCATATGACCAAAAAGTTATACGTGAATATAGACCTATCGCGATCTCGTGTGATAGCACCTATACATAATCTAAACCATGCCTCTTAGATAGTCAGCCTTACTAGGGTCTAACTAAATCAAAAGATCAATTGCGGAACACTACATCGTCGACAAAACATTAAGAACAGATTTGGTTTAAAATTATATTGAAAACATAAATCATATACAACATGCCAAATTAAGGGTAGTACATAGATTCCTAGCTATTTACATCTAATTTCAACACAAGTGAAAGTTTAGTTACCCATGAGGTGCATGACTAACAAACGAGAGTGGTTGAATGTTGGAGAAACATCAACGAGCTTGTTGCCATGCTTTCTCTCTCTCTCTCTCTCTCTCTCTAGTATTCAAGGTTTTCTAATTGATTACCATTACAAATGAATTACACCTCTATTTATAGGTGTTCTGAAATATTATATTCGCTAAGCACATAAGGCGTGCTTAGTGAATCGAGGTTGATTCAAAGGGAGGGAAAAGTAAGTCGTCTTCAAATATTTTCCTTAAATCGCCTTTGCTCGCTAAGTAGAACTTTTGTGCAGAGCAAACCGTGTTTGGCTTTCCTTCTAGAATCCTCTACTTAGGCTCACTTTCACCTTGCCATGCATGCTTAGCGAATCATGGTTGTCTCTCAAAGTCTTTATAAGGCTCTAGCATAACTTTGGCACTTGTGCTTGCCTTCCTTTACTCCTCATTGGTGTAGTCATTTTATAAAAACTAGATGTAATAGATTTTTGGAACAATTTACTGTATAAATAATATTTGTATCAAATTGGGAGTGCTTATGATTGATTTCAAACAAAACAACTCGATAAGTACTATGAAAAGTAACAATAATTTGACAATTATTATGGATCTAATTGTAAAGGGTTCCCTCAACCCTATGCAATTCCGAGATAAAACCTTTAGTGCCTCTGGCTTGCCTTACTGTCAAGGCATGCCATTCCATTAGAACCTTCTATCGGAGCCATCTCCACAACATCCTCCATGAAATATGCCATATTCTTTTCTCTTTAGATTGTGTTGAGTTGTCTGAACTCCATCCTGTCATCCACACTTACTGTGATTTTGTATTGTTGGTCTATATGAAACATAATGAATCTAGAAAGGGGGTGAATAGATTCCATCAAAAAGATTTATAGAGAAAACATGGTTTTTGAAAATCATTTTACAAAATTTCTTGACTATTGGAATCAATACAATCCCAACAAGGATATACTAATTTAACAATGTAAAAACACACAAATTTAATGTTAAACAAGAGATTCACTATTAAATTAATGTACACCAATAAAACTTCACATACTTGACAATTACAAAGCCAATTCAATCTCAAATCAAACATACAACTTAAGCAATGCAGATACTAACAATGAAAATCACAATGATTTGATCTACGATGAAATTTATAATAAGTTGATTCCAATTATGATAAGTGATTGATTATTAAATGAATTCACAAAACCATTCAAAGAAAGCATGGTTTAGTACATTCAATCACTTAAAACATATTGCAATTAATCTAATCAAAATATATCATATATCAAATCATAAAATGTTGAATTTAAAAGAGAAAGGAAGAGAGAACACTGGCGTTTACAGTGGTTCCTCCAATCGCCCTTACTATGGGTTATATCCACTTTTCGTAGAAAAATTCTATGTTTTTCCACTATTATATATGCTGTTGAAATATAGAGTTAATTACAAAGATTCCTTCCGTTTATGGATCAAACCTATCCAAAATCTTCTATGCAAGGTAACCAGTGGCGGTTCCAAGGCCCGGCGACCCCGGGCACTCGCCCGGGCTCTGGGCCAATTTTTTTGTAATTTCTTGTGTAAATTTTTATGAATTTTTTATATAAACCCCTATAAATTGGGCAATTTCTTTAGATTTTTTGATTATTTGCTTGCAATTTCTTATGTAAACTCCTATAAAATGTGTTGCAAATTTTTTTGCCCGGGCTTTACAATAATCCTGGCTCCGCCACTGAAGGTAACTACTCTCAACCGTCCAAACTTCAAATCTTCTTGAAATTGGATCTTCCGAAGTCTTCGAATCTCAAGACACCATGCCCTCCTTGAATGTTCTTGACCAAGAAATCTTCAATGCTATGAACTTTGCTTCAATTCTCTTTAACTTTGATGCCTTGAGTAACAACCCCCAAAATTCCGTTTTTACTTTAGATCCTTGATTCCCTATACAAATCCTTAAGAGAAACCAATTGTTACAAAAACCTAGAACACCCTATCAAACTAGGTCTCAATACCTAGTATGATCCTTAATTCCTTATAAAAGTGTTAATGAAGAGTTTGTAGACAGAGAGAGCAAAAAATCTAAGAGAGTGTATGTAAAATTATTTCAGTAAATGAAAAGTGAGTAGATGCAAGTATATAGTTCGGAGATATATTAACAAGTTTGAGCCAAAAATAAACAGAGAACACATACTTGATTTAATTCATGATTTTAATGATTCAAATCATTAGTGCAAATTTGAATTCTAGGTTACGATAAAGATCGATTTGATGCACATGAACAATGATTCATATAATCAATCTCTAGACGAAGATTTATTTGAATCACCATAGTTTTGATTCAAATTACTCAATTACAGAGAGTTTTTGGATCAAAATTATTCGCATCATTGTTCTCTTTGTAATGATTGATTCAAATGACTTTGATTCGATTCATTTTTCTCTTTACACAAAATGGTTCGAATCGTGCAAAACAAGGATTAAAGGAAGAAAAATTAATCGAATTACAATTTACAAGGTAAATCTGATTTGAATAAAACGTGTAAAAAGAAAATTTTAAGGAGCATTTGAACACCAACTTGTTTCCATATACTTTTCAACTATGTTTTTATGCAAATTATTATTTTCAAAATCATCACAAGTCATATGATCTAGAATGAAATGGTGGTTTGTAAAAACCAGAAGACATTATTCAAAACACTATAAATTAAAACCTGAGCAACTTCATGTCTATGTTGATTATTAACAAGGTTTCCCATTTCCATTATGCCCTTATTTGAGTCGTATTTCTTACCCTGGTTTTTACAATTTTACTCCTTGTTCAAAGAAACGTTCGCCATCATTTCCAACATTTCTTTAGGAATTAGACTGATTTTCCCACCACTCAAAGATTTTCTAGGGTTACTGCTTAAATTATAGTCTCTTTTTTATGTTATCCTTTCACTATTGATTTTTGACCTAAGCTAGGGTCCTCAAGAATTTGTTTGACCCCATTGTGCATTTTGATCATTGAACCCATGTTGATCACACACATCTTGTGGCCAATTAAGCCACAATTAAAACAGAATTTGGGAGATCTTCATACCTAAAATCTAGCAAAGTTATTCCACCTGTCTCATTTCCAATATACATTCGAGCAATGATAGGTTAAGAGATATCAAACATAATTTTTGATTTCCCAGGTTTTGCCTTGTCTAAAAATTCATAAAAATTGAGGCTTTTTGAATCTTGATGTTGATTATGGGGAGTTGCCTTGTGAATACTTGAGAAATCATGTGTTGCTTTCTCACCAGATTCTCCTTAATTAGCATAGGTAACATTGTTGGTTGCCTATTTAATGTGGAAATTGTGAACTTCTTGATTCTATTTATTTTGATATGAACTTGACATGGTGTTGAATAACATTTTTCCGCTTAATTAACCCTTTTCTCCATACTGATGATGTTAGTTTTGTTCCATTTACAGGTTACCATTGTAGTTAAGATAGGGGATACTGAGTTTAGGAATATTGCAGGGAGAATATAAGACATGATCCACTTGGTTATGAATAAGTATAATGTTTCACTCTTGAAACTTTGGAGCCAAAAATGAAACAATTTCGATTGGTTTAAAGGTGAACACTCTTGAAACCCATCAATTCAATCAAATATTAGATTTAATTATTATTAGATTAGAATTAAAAAATGGTAAAATCGAAAAAGATATGAGTTTTTTTTTTAACGAACAAAAATATAAATTTTTGTTTAATGATAGATGAACATGTGAGGAGTTCAAAATTCACACCTCATCCTCTATATATTTTATATAATATCTCTGTCAATAAGTGAGGTGTCCAGGGTTCGAATCTTGATCACTGTATATAACAATGCATGTCCTTATCAACGGAGCTATGTTCACGGGGATCAATCGAGAGTCTTTAATTGGTCAATAATTTTTTTTTCTATTCAACAATAAAATGGTCAAAAAAGAGAGAGCGCGAGAGACTGAAGTGAAGGTTCCAGTAGCGTCCCGTAAAACAAAGACAAATAAAATCCACGTGTCGTTCTCTCTGTATCATGTGTCAAACATAAATACGTTCCTCTGTTTTTCCAAACAAAATCCTTAATTAACGGCTGTATTGTTCTTCTTCTACATTCTTCTTCTCTTCATCATATCATCATCTCAGGTAATTTTATCCATTTCATCATCTTCATACATAATTTTAATTTTAATTATTTCATTAATCCAAAATATTTGATATCAAATTCTTATTTTCTTTCACGTGTACTTTAAAATTTTGCAATTCGTTTTTCCATAATTTATCTACGCTACTTATGTCTCGTAAACAACAATCTATATCGAATATGAATTATTGAAATGTAAAAATATTTTTGTTGTTGATTAAGCAACTGTGATCCTTAATATCACATATAATAATCTTCACATAGCGATGAAGCTAACGTAAAAAAGGTTGATGTTTGCAAGATTTTATATAGAGGTCGCAATATATGATGGTTGTTGTTGTGATTCTTAAATAAAGATTGCAATAATCGGTGTCCATAGCTATGTAGCACTAACCTTTCATATTGAAGGCGTATGTATCGAGTTTAGAGTGTTCGACACTCGACACATGTTGTTACATTTAATTCGTATACTTTCTTAGAATTTAAGTGTCGGGTGTCCATCTGTGTATGTGTTTCATAGGGCTGTCGAAACGGCTGTGTAGCAAGTCCGAGATAGAAGTATCACATTGGATGGAAAAGTGGTGTTGAGCCATGTATAATTTAGCAATGTATAATTTATGGTTTTGGGTGAATACGTGTGTCCAACTCACCGTTGCGTTAAGTTCAATATGATGATCCAACCTAGTGAGGCTCCTCCTCATGGCCCAATAGGATCACAATTCCTAAAATTGTAAAAAATTGCGCTTAAATGCGACTAATGTGACTTCAATTGCACATCAAATTCGGTAAACAACTGTTATGTTATAGTCGCAGACCTTCATATACTAAACTTTGGATGCTGTTGTTTTACTAAAGAAACTTGTGATTAAGTTTACTTAATGTTCAACAACATCAAAAAGCTTGGTAAGTTTTTATTTTATTTTTAAATACCCTTGAATTTTATTAAAAATCTTGTGACGGAGTTTGCTTAATATTCAAAAAAATATGTTTTAGTGTTTAAATACTTTACGGGGGTCAATAGCAAAAGGGTGAATCTTTTTCTAAATTTTTGTGTTTTTTATTGTGGTTTATTTGGTATCTGTTTTTTATTTTATGAAGATTAGATAAAGAATATGCAGAAGGGTAGAGAAGTTCAAGACAATGTTTTCAAATCAAGAGGGTTTCGAGATTTTGGTGGATTTGGTTTCCACAAAAGTATGACGATGCCTAGTCTTTTTGGAGGAAGGGATCCATTTGATGATCCTTTTTTCACTCACCCATTTGACAGCATGTGGAATCCAAGTTCTGCTTCATCTAGATCAATGCAGAAGAGTGAGAAGACAAGCAGGGAAAAAGGAGTTATTATAAAAGAATTAGACTCTGATGACGAGGACATTGATTGTTTTGATGAGAAAATTTTGAGGTCATCAATGGAGCCATCTGTTGAGTATCCAGATGATGATGATGTTAATGGTAACGTTTTTGATCTATTATTTATAATGTCTTTGGTTTTTTAACGAATTTAGAGACTGTTGAGTTGAGTATAAGTTGTACACTATAAATCCAAGTTTGAAATAATACAGAGGAATTGATGGCAAATCCGCAGTTAGAGATGTCGGTTGAATTGGCTGAACTTTGTTATCAAACCTTGTGTGTTCATTGCTCGTGTTCTTCATATCATCATTCTTTTGCAAAAAAATTCACGTTATTCAATCAGATCTTATCATTATACTATTTTGCAATAACTTTTTTTAAATATCTCAACAAAGATTTGCACGACTGGTTCTGATTGGGTTATTGTATTCAAAGTTGTACACTGTCAATGCATAGTCTTTTGAACTTATTTAGTTTGGTTCATATATGGATGTACTTATTTATGTGAGTACTAGCAGAGAGGAAAAGCAGTGGTGTGACTCACAAGAATGATCTTCACAAATCAGAAGAACCCTCGAAGAACCGTGGTCGGAATTTGTCTTTTCAGACTAGCAAAGTAACATATGGTGGTATAGATGGTGCTTACTATACTTCTACCAGAACCAGAAGGATGGGGACTGACGGGGTATGTGTTGCGACCTGTGACTTCCTCTTAGTATTATTAATTGTCTCAAAGTTTAATTTTTTCTCTAATGTCATCTATATGATATAATTGAATCAGGTGGTGATTGAGGAAAGCAAAGAAGCTGACACGTCAACAGGCGAGGCAACACATAGAATCACTAGAGGAATCGAAGATAAGGTTTGTAACAATATATGATAGGTCCAAGAATGCGTTTCTGCAGTAAAGTCATAATGTTAAATGTAGATGAAATAGAGACATTGCCTGTGTTGTGCATTCAGTAAACGTGGAAGAAACTTGGATTTGATACGAAAATCCTTTTTTCTTCAACAAGGATTATAGAAAAACCTTTTACATTAGGAAAAAATTTCAAATTATGCATGGCAATTAATATAATAAATATGTGCAATGGTTGCTCAGGTTGTCTCTTGTTAATTAACTACTGTGTTAGGTTCTATTTGGATAATCAACTTAACTAAGCACTTCTAACATAAATGTTTATCAGATAAAGTTTATTTCTATAAGAAAAGATAAAATAAAGTCAAATTGATTTCATATAAATTATATGCTGTTTTCATAAGCTATCACAGAGAGCTTTTGGACATGTTGTTATAAGTCGTTTTCATATGTTCTCTGAAACAGTCTCACCAGTTTGTTATGTCAATAGGTGAGTTCAAATAAGCTAATTCAACAAGGTTCTTAATATTCTAGGAAATGAAGGATGTGTGATCGGTAATCCTTAGTTAATTGTTAGTGGAGAGTTAATTAGGTAGTCAATTATGAGAAATAAAGCATGTTTCCTCTAATTTAGACATTGTTATCAGCAGAATTTCTATGTTATTTTATAATAAGGAACCAATTTTTATCAATATTTTGGTTTTAGGCATTGAGGTTAATTACTTAAGTTTCTATATTTTGTACGTAGGGTCATTCAGTTTTGAGGAAGCTTGACTCAGCCGGGAAGGTTGATACAACACAAACGCTGCACAATCTTACTGAAGGTTTGTTGCTATTGTGTTCATTGACCGTTTGTTTAACTGCATCTCGAGTGGTATTGATAATGATGGATATATTTGGTTTTTAATATGCCAGATGAGCTTGCACGCTTTGAGGAAGCTTGGAAAGGCAATAATCTAGGGCCGTTACCTGATTATGATGTACAAAGGAAGAAAGGTAAGCCTTTTTTTGTTCCCTTTGAGTCATTATTGTTGCCTGTATGGCCTTCCTCAATTTAAGTTTCTTATGTGCAATCTGAATTATACGATTTCAAAATAATGGCCGAGATTGATTACTTCATCTAAATGGGTGCTTCCTAACTTAATTTGTAAGACAATTACTGTGTTTCTAGATTGTTCTTAGCATGTATTATTTGTACTAGCAAAGTAAAATTCTCTACGTTGTATCTTCATTTCTTGTAGGCAACTTCATTGGTAATAAAAACCTCAAATCTGTTTGCATGTTTGTTTAACGTAAAATCATTGTTCTTCGGTGCTGATTTTTCACATCTAATTTAATATAAATACCACAGATTCTAGAGTTGGTGAGTTAAACAAAAACAAGGTTTGGTCACTTCCATCTTTGGAGCAAGATAGAAGAGAAAGAGGATTTTCATCAAATTCTGGAGGAAGAACAAAGAAAGTTGTTAGGATCAATATTGAGTGAATGGTGTAGGACATGGTAGACCATTGCATGTAATTTGGTATGTAAAATGTAGAATGAGGTGTATTGTGGCGTGGTTTAGTTCACATAAGCTACACTATCATGTTGTAGAATAATATATGTTCGTTTATTTTGGTGAAAATGTTATCACAGATATAAATCGTGACTAGATTATTGTTTTGTTTTTTCTTTCTAAAATATGGTTTTGGTCCCTGCAAATATGTCTCGTTTTGGTTTTAGTCTCTGTAATTTTTTGTTTTTGTTTTTTTGTCTCTGTAAATATGTCGTTTGGTTTTTGGTCTTACTTTTGTGATGATCTGCATACATGGAACATGATGACTGAACTCATTTATTAGAAAAATAGTCCTTGTAAAATCTTTTGATTTAAAAAAAGGTCCCTGTAAAATATTTTGTTTTGAGAATAGTCCATGGAAGGACTATTTTCAAAAACAAAATATTTTGCGGAGACGAATAACAACAAATTTATTTTACAGGGACTAAAACCAAAACGAGACATATTTTTAGAGGCCAAAATTATATTTTAGTCTTTTTTTTCTAGTCTAAACCCTCAATGTGAAATTTATATTAAAATTAAAATCCAATCATATCGAGTTGAGGTTTTCCTTTTGAATGGTTTGTAGCCTCCAGTTTGAATGAAAAAAGAACCTTAGTAATCGTGAGTTTGGTTGTGACGGTTATGACTGATAAAAAATTGTTCCCTTGTGACTTTTTTTTCGGTTACGTTCTATCGTGACTTCGATTGCACTATATGTCATTACACAAATTTTTACTTGATTATTGAATAGATAAATATCAACTGGAAAAAATATTTTTAAATAATATGAAGTATTATGATGAGTTCTAGAACCCCCAAGAAAAATGAAATAATTAGAATAAAGTAGGTATTATTCTTAAAAGAATGTTTGACATGAGGAGATATGAACTTTACGTATTCACACAATTCTTTTTAGAATAACTCACATTTAATTAGAGTTGTTTTAAAGAGAACGAATGATATGAGTAGATATGAAACACTACACATTCACACAATTCTTTTTAAAATAACTCATCTATTCAGAGTTGTTCTAAAAAAAAATGCATGATATGAGTAGATAGTTGATTGCACGGCTAATGCATGACATAAATTGATTTAAGTCAAAACATCTCATTGCTATTACTAATTTTTATTTCCTTTGTTTCTCACTATATTACCAATAGTTACTACATTTCTTCTTGTGTTTGTTTATCAGAAGTTGTTGCATCTCTTCTAAAAACCCTATAAATTAATTAAAGTAATTTGTAATTTTCTTCATTAAAAAAAATTAAGCATATCATTCTATCCCTACAAGACAGTTGCCACACCTTTTTCTTCATCTCTCGTTCTCAATTTCTTTTTTCTCTCCACATTTTTTCTCTCTCGCAGACTCTCTTCTCTCTTCAACCAAACTGCCTAGTTTATGTTCCTTTGCTTTGTTTGGTTGTTTGTCGAGATGAGAGGGTTTTGAATAAAAAAAAGTGAAAGAAATAAATGACAGTTTTAGAGGTTATTTTTCTTCTTAACTCAAATCTTTTGGAGGAATTTTTTTTAAGTAAAGTTTTGGAGGAATTTTTTTTAAGTAAAGTTTTGGAGGATTTTGAATGGTTTATGTGAACTTTTTAAATTTTAGTTATATTGTGACGGTATTCTTAAAATTAATATATATTTACCATAAACATTAATTTGTCATTTTTAAAAAAATATCTTTTCAAAAAATGTAAGAAAGCTCTATATTTTCCAGCCCAAATGGTGGTGTGAAAAAATATGGTTAACCATATGTGCAAAATGAACCACACTAAAACCTTAAAAAGCCAAACAATATTAAACGGTTCATTAGCTGAATCACAAGATTAAAAGAGCTCAATCAATCAAACTTAATTAAAAAATGGGCTTACATTATTTCACCAAAAATATATATTTTGACAATAAAAATAAATAAAAAACATAAATAAAATAAAAATATCACAAAATACTCATAAAAAATTTAACTCCAAAATACTTAAACTGACATCATAATGTTACATGTAAAAAAAATAAGCATGACATGAGAAAAACAAAAATAGCTAACCAAGACTAAGGCAAACAAAGTGTGGCGATCAACTTTGATGAATTCAAGGTCTCAATTACGGAGACTTTTTTCGTTATCTCCAACATATGCATATTTCTTCACGTACTCATTGATCTTCAACAAAGTTTCGCTAGATATCTCTACTGTAAAACTGATCTCACAGTTTTCACCCTGGCTGGCTCCGAAGAGGCATACACTTAAGCAGATGAATACACCAAAGCATCTTCAAGCTTCAACACAACGTCGTCACAATACTTTACCTTCATCTTTCTTGAATCACAATTACTGAAGGTTCAATCTTTTAGATAAGTGAAGGGTTCCTTTCAAATATTTCTCGCCCAATATTTGTCAAAATCTTGACTTAAGTCCTAAAATCCATGTTTTTGTGACTTTCCATAGCCTCAACGACTCAAATTCATAGCACAATCCCAAAAAACAGACAAAATTCTATCAAAATCGCAGAATTTTGACGGATTTTCTTCATTTTTTACAAGAGTATGTTTGGATGAGGTAATTGTGAAATTTTAAAGAATTTAATGTTCTATACAATTTAAATGATTCAATTAAATTCATTTCATTTCTCAATACTTTTGTTTAGATGGAGTAATAAACAATTTCAATGTCATCATTTTTAATTTGGAAACTTTGATAAATTTTATTGTGTGTCTCCTTTTAACTCAACATCAATTTCACCATGACACTAGCCCATATCTAGCCCCAATTTGTGAAGGTGCAAAGGGGTCTCCTTTTAACTCAAGTTGCTAATGGGGCAACACTATGCTTTAATGTTTGTGTGTCTTAGTAAAGATGTGCTTGGCTTGAGTTTATGTATCTTAATCATTATATCTTCTCTTTTCTTGGCCTTGGTATGAATGTTTTTGTAGTTATATCTACAATTACTAGGCATATCTTAAGCACATAATGCCAACATAAATAAATTCATACAATTTTTTTTGCATAATTGTATTCTTCTATATATATTTCAACCACTTTCTAATGCCACTTTTTAATATAACATGTTTTCATCTTTTTGTTTTTTTTATTTATTTATTTTTGAAGACAACTTTTCAAACATCTTAAACACTTCTACTGATGTTTACACACAGACACACTTACAATACCTTGATTCAATTTTGATTCCAACTAACCATATCATAAATTTCATCGTTCATCAATTTTAAGGATCTCTTCTAATATTGGTGTGCCTTGATACTCCTCTTCTTTCTCAGGAATCATATCATTCTATGTCATCACAGCCTCGCATGACAAATCGAGAAGGTCCCTAATTTTGAGATAATTTGCTGCTTGAAAAACCAGACAAACAAAATATGACAATTTGAAAAACCAGAAAAAAGCAAAGAAATACAACAGTTTGCAAACATAGCATAATCTCTAAAAGCTAGCAAACACACTCAATACCCACAACAAAATCAACACTAGACACATGTAAAAAGCCATATAACTCTCAACAGTCTCAATCTCCCCAATATTGCAAATTCATGTTTGAATCAAATTTCTGAACATACGCTAAGTGGATTTTTTTCATTGAGCCAAGTTTGTTATTATGATGCTAGTTGTTAGGGGTTTAACCGTGCACCTCCTTGCTTAATATTTCTTTATGGTCCTTTGGTTTACCAATCTAACAACCTACTTGAGACATTCGATTATGCACATTATACTCGGATCATTCAAGTTTGACTTCAACTGTAACAATATCTAGCTAACTTTATTTAGCTTCCAACCAAACTAAGAATTTTCAAATGTTGAGGGATCTCTTAGTTATTTCATGTTTCCTTTTAGAATACATAAATATATCTCAACAACAACCAAGCCTAAATATATTTCATTTTTTTTTTTGAAATATGTTTAGGTATTTCATGTTAAGGGATCTCTTCTAATATTTCATGTTTCCTTTCAGAATACATAAAATATATTTCAAAATTCTTCATTGTTATAATCTTTAAAATTTTGTATTTTGGTCCTCAATCTTTTCAAAATTTTCAATTTGACCCCAAAAAATTTAAAATTGACCCCTCATTTTTTTTCAAAAGTTATAAATTTACCCCTCAAATTTTTTGAAATTTACATATTGACCCCAAATTTGGCCAAAAAAAATAAAATTTATCAAAGTTCCCAAAAATGATGACATTGAAATTTTTTATTACTCCACCCAAACAAAAGTATTGAGAAATGAAAGGAATTTAATTGAATCATTTAAATTGCGTAGAATATTAAATTCTTTAAAATTTCACAATTACCTCGTCCAAACACACTCTTATAAAAAATAAAGAAAATTAGTCAAAATTCTGCGATTTTGATAGGATTTTGTCTGTTTTTTGGGATTGTGCTATGGATTTGAGTCGTTGAGGCTATGCAAAGTCACAAAAACATGAATTTTAGGACTTAAGTCAGGATTTTGACAAATATTGGGCGAGAAATATTTGAAAGGAACCCTTCACTTATCTAAAAGATTGAACCCTTTAGTCATTGTGATTCAAGAAAGATGAAGGTAAAGTGTTGTGACGACGTTGTGTTGAAGCTTGAAGATGCTTTGGTGTATTCATTTTGACTGTCAAAAAATTGATAGGAGAAAATATATCTAGCAGAGGATGCTTAAGTGTATGCCTCTTCGGCGCCAGCCAAGGTGAAAACTGTGAGATCAGTTTTGTAGTAGAATTATCTAGCGAAACTTTGTTGAAGATCAATGAGTACGTGAAAAAACATGCATATGTTGGAGATAATGAAAAAAGTCTCCGTAATTGAGACCTCGCCACACTTTGTTTGCCCTAGTCTTGGTTAGTTATTTTTGTTTTTCCTCGTGTCATGCTTATTTTTGTGTACATGTAACATTATGATGTCAGTTTAAGTATTTTGGAGTTAAATTTTTTGATTATGTTTGCTATGTGACTGACGTGAATTAATTCACGCTACGTGACTTAAATCACGTAAAGGTATTTTTGACATTTACTTTATGAATTAGCGAAACCATTTGGATAAAAAGCAGAATTCAATATTAAGTTGTGTCAAATGTTACTTAGCAAACCAAAGGATCAACAATTCAAATTCAATCATAAAACATCTAACCAAATGAAACGGAGAACAAGATCACTAGGCCAAAAAAGAATCATATCAAGAAGCCAACAAAACATCAAATCGTTGCTTTCCAAAATAAATCTGTAGCCATTAAGAAAAAAAACTATATTTCCGATAGAAACAAAATCATTAAACCAAATCGGCTGAAACAAATGATTTGATATATTGCAATAACCTTAACAATGCATTATCACATTAGGTTAACAAAAAAAAAAAGAACAAAAGTCTGCACAAAATAGTCACGAGCCATCTTCCAAAATTCACCACGACAAATAAACAAGCAGCTACCATACTTGAACCATGATATCAACCAATGCCCTCTAAACTTGAATCCATTTGATTGTATCCAAGATTAGACAAAAATTCTCTAGAATATAGTTTAGTCAGTTAAGATCAGTTTGTTAGTTAACATAGAAGTCTAATTAGTATATAAGTTATATGTTTAACTCATTTTGTACTATTCTTTTCATTTTACATAATTTTGACTTCAGTCAATACAATTGATTCTTATACATTTCTGCATGACTTTTAATATGGTATCAGAGTAATTTTGGCATCTACTTAAAAAAAAAAAAAGATTTCCCTTGTACCAAATAAAAAATAAAAAATTTCCAGCTACATAAAATCAATTTTCTCGATTTTTCTTTCTCATCTTAATTTTTCAACAAGTGGCAGCAGAGACATTTTTTTTTTTCCATAACATAGATCTTTCTTACATTATAAAGATTAATATATTTTTTTTGACAATAAAGATTAATATTCTTATGATCCTTAATATTACATATAATATTCTCTTAGTGATGGACCAAGTATCAGAAACCTTGA
Organism: Medicago lupulina; assembly: GCA_958299785.1. Taxonomy (NCBI): domain Eukaryota; kingdom Viridiplantae; phylum Streptophyta; class Magnoliopsida; order Fabales; family Fabaceae; genus Medicago; species Medicago lupulina. The sequence continues at coordinate 61,655,908 of OY283142.1, read as the reverse complement.
TGTCTGCATAGGTTTTAAATAGCCAAGCGATGTTTGTGATACTTGAAATAGAGATCACAATAATGGTTGTGTCCATGGTTCAGTAGTACAAACAATATTGTCTTTCTCGGCATGTTCCCACGGGACCCATATACATAAAAATAATTAAATACCTATTATATTTAATTAAATTGGTAGCAAAAATATTTAAAATTTAATCATAGAAAAAATGACGTTACCTGATTATGATACACAAAGGAAGAAAGGTTAGCCTTTTTTTGTTTCCTTTGTGTCAATGTGTGTGCCTGCATGACCTTCCTCAATTTACGTTTCTTATGTGCAAATTGAATTGTATGATTTCAAAATAATGGCCGAGATTCTTTACTGCATTTAAATGGGTACATCCTAACTTAATTTGTAAAACAGTTACTGTGCTGCTAGATTGTTCTTGGCATGTATTATTTGTACTAGCAAAGTAAAATTCTCTACGCTGTATCTTCTTTTCTTGCGTGCAACTTCATTGGTAAAAAAAACTCAAATCTGTTTCGATGTTTGTTTAATGTAAAATCATTGTCCTTCGGTGCTGATTTTTCACATTTAATTTAATATAAATATAAATACAGCAGATTCTAGGGGTGGTAAGCTAAACAAAAACAAGGTTTGGTCACTTCCATCTTTGGAGCAAGATAGAAGAGAAAGAGGATTTTCATCAAATTATGAAACTGGAAACAAATCTGGAGGAAGAACAAAGAAAGTTGTTAGGATCAATATTGAGTGAATGGTGTAGAACATGGTAGACCAGTCCATGTAATTTGGTATGTAAAATTTAGAATGAGTGTATTGTGTGGTTTAGTTCAGGTAAGCTACAAGATCATATGTTGTAGAACTTAATATATATATATATATATATATATATATATATATATATATATATATATATATATATATATATATTTTTTTTTTTTTTTTTTTTTTGTTGATAAAAGTGTTATCGCAAATATAAATCGTGACTAGATTGTTATTTTTTTTTTTTCTAGTCTAAACACTCAATGTGAAATTCATATTAAAATTAAAATCCAATCAAATTGAGTTGAGGTTTTTCTTTTAAATGGTTTGTGTATTCATAAGGAAAATGACGTTGCTAATCTAAAGTTTGGCTGGAAGTATGTCTAATAAAGAATTGTTCTATTATGACTTTGATTCCACTACATGTCATTACACAAATTTTTACTTGATTCTTGAATAGATAAATATCAATATTGAAGGAAAAATATTTTTAAATATGATGAAGTATTAAGATGAGTTCTAGAACTTCAAAGATAAATGAAATTAGAATGAAGTAGGTATTGTTGTAAAAAAAATGCGTGATATGAGGAGATATGAAACTCACACAATTTTTTGTAGAATAACTCACATTTATTCATAGTTGTTCTAAAAAGAATGCATGATATGAGTGATTGCAGGGCTAATGCATGACACAAATTGATTTAAATCAAACATCTCATTGCTATTACTAATTTTTATTTACTTCCATTCTCACTATATTACAAATAGTTATTACATTCTTCTTGTGTTTGTCAACCAGAAGTTGTTGCATCTCTTCTAAAAACCCTATAACTAATTAATGTAATTTGTGATTTTTTTTCAGCGTAGACCGAGTCAAAATTGATTTTGGGGGTCAAAACTGCTACAGTTGTAAAATTTAAGGGACAATTTTGTAGTTTTTTTCTTAGGGGTCAAAATCGCAATTTTAGAAAAGTTAGGGGGCTAAAACTGCTATTAAGCCTTTCTTTTTTCTCTCCACATTCTCTCTCTCTCGCAAACCCTCTTCTCTCTTCAACCAAACTGCCTAGTTTATGTTCCTTTGGTTGGTTTGGTTTGTTGTCGGGGATAAGAAGGTTTTGAATAAAAAAAGTGGAAGAAATAAATGACGGTTTTAAGGGTTAATTTTTCTTCTTAATACAAATCTTTTAACTTAAAAATTGTATTGAATGAGAGTTATGGAGGATTTTTTTTTTTTTTAAGTTGAGTTTTGAAGGATTTTGAAAGGTGTATATGAACTTTTCAAATTTTTTTGTCAAGTAGCCTAATGGCTAGAGAAATTCACCTTAAAGATGAATAAGTTGGGTGTCTGGGGTTTGAACTCCGACCCATGCACATATTATGCATTATCCCTTACCATATGAGCTAAGCTCATGGAGACTGAACTTTTCAAATTTTATTTATATTATTATGGCATTCTTAAAATTAAATATATATTTACCATAAACATAAATTTGTCATTTTCTAGAAAAATATCTTTTCAAAAACCGTAAGAAAGTTCTATATTTTTCGGCCCAAATAGTGGTGTGAAAAAATATGATTAACTAAACCATATGTGCAAACTGAACCACACTAAAACCTTAAAAAGCCAAATCATATTAAACGGTTCATTAGCTGAATCACAAACTTAAAAGAGTTCAATCAACCAAACTTAATTAAAAAATCGACTTACACTGTTTCACCAAAACATTTATTTTGACAATAAAAATAAATCAGAAAAATAAATGAAATAAAAATATTACAAAAAACACTTAACTCTCATTGATCTATTCACATGAACCCGCATCCCAAATCTTAACATCAATTCACCATAGACCCTAGCCCCATATCTAGCCCCAATTTGTGAATCTGGTCCCAATACCCGAATATATCTTTCTCTAAGGTCTTTGTATATTGTCCTCTCTCCGTCTTCTTTGTTATTTCAACATTTTTTTTTTTTCAGTCACGACCTCATAAGCACGTCTTTCGCGAATCACAATCCCATGATGTAGTTTTTCAGTTTCTTCTTTGGTTTTGTTTTTCTTTCAAATTTGTTCTTACCAATTAGAGATCGCCTCGGCAAACGTTCCCAAATATGATAATTGTTGTGCATAAGCAATGTTGAAATAGCACCAACCTTTGCTGGAAATTAAGTAAATGTATTGCTTTAACTATGAGTTGATCAAGATTGATGACATTAGGGTTATAGTTGTTGGTTTTTCTCACCACTATTGAACCAACGCAACGATTCTGATGCAGAAGGAAAAATCGGAAGCTAACGATTCTGATTCAGTAAAAGAAGCGCAAATCTTCGTTATGTACACTATAACATTTTCATCTTATGAAAACGCTAAAACACTGTTGTGTAATGTGAAAAAACCGTTTCGGTAGAACGGTTTTCAGGTCGTGGCCGACTGAGGCGTTGTCTTATCCATCCGAAACGGTTTTTTCCACAAACAGCAACGACATAGATAAATCCGTAGTCTTAGGTACACTTTCAAAACGGTTTTTAAATTTCACAACCACAACGGTTTTAATTCGTCACCAACTAAAAATCCGTTGCAATTGGTTCATATTAAGGACGGTATATTAGATGTTATCCAAACGATTTTGTATTGATTTTATTACTGAAACCGTTCTCCCAGGCCCAATTTTAAATATCTCTTGTAAGCTACTGCCACACTTTTGCACCGTTGTGAATAATAAATATTTTTTTAAAAAAAGATTTTGCATTAAATCGTTATTATTATATTTACTCTGTTTATGTCAAAAATAAAACTTTATTATTTGACTTAAAGAACACTTCAGTGAAATATTATACATCCAAAATTCTAATATAGTCCTAAATTCATAATTATATACCAAATACTTGTCAAAAATATATCATTCATATATGTATCAAAAATAACATTGATCACAATAAAGTATTCGAATATTTAATGTGCACTGTTAAGTCAAAATGTCAATTATCATTTTCACAATCTAAATAACACTTGAATATCAACGTTTGTCTTCATCTCTTGTACTTTTAAATCTTGAAATTCTTCATCGATATCATCATTAACCATTCATCTACAAAATAAATGAAATATGTTCAATAATTAATTAAACTATATATGTCAAACACTGACGTAGTAATTTCAAAGCCACTCCATTTCAAAGAGACGCAACAATAGAGTATACTAAACTATTATATTTTAGACATTTATTATCCTTCTTCTCATATGATAATACTAAACTAGTAGGTCCTCAATCAAGATCCTAGACCACCTACATAAAATGTTTCTCTACTCTAACACCAACACAAACTAACACAATTCATACTGCATCACAACTTGCTCCATTTCACACATTATTAAATTTCAGTCATACCATCAACATAACTATATTGCACTCCATATATGAAACAGTGGAGATATGAGTCTTATAACCACCTATAAAAGCATCTTAAGAATTAATAGTAAAAGACTAATTTCCTTTTTCAGAACTATACTTCTTTAAAACACCTGTCAGCTACAACAAACCATAGACACTCCCAGTTGAAAAAAACTTAGTTTTTTTTTGTATTAAAGGGTTTTTTACATTGTTGCAATTATACAAAGGGTAGAAGCAGACCATATAGTGTTGTTGCTCTACACCACAATTTCCAAAAATATCAACTCCAATAGTGCCAGCAGTGGAATCATGAGCCCTATAACCACTAATTTTAATTGATTATCTTAACTTTATAACATACACACTAATTTTAATTGATTACTTTATAACATACATGTAACTATTTGAATTTAAAGACATTAAATGCAACCAACAATATCGAGATCACAACATCAACGATATGTAATTCTATATCAAAGTAATTGAAAATTTACCAGGAGTGGTTTTCAAAATTTATCTATTATTATAAACCATAAGCCTTGCTCCAACTTACTAGCATGTAGGTCTTGATAAGATTATAGTAGCTTTTCTTTTATTTGTTCAATAACCTTTCCTGAAATCATGAAATAGACAAAGTCAAATACTTCTCAATCATATATCATTCAAATATCTATCAAAGTAACATTGTTTAACATAAAAGACTTGTCTTTAATGTATAGTATACCCTGAGACATGATATATGGAGAAGAAATAATTAAAAAAGGGCAACCCGGTGCACTAAAGCTATTGCATTCGCAGGGTCCGGGAAGGGGTCCCACCATTTGGTGTATTGTATGCAGCCTTACCCTGTTTTTAACACAAGAGGTTGTTTCCAGGACTTGAACCCGTGACCTTACGGTCACATGACAACAACTTTACCAGTTGCGCCAAGGTTACTCCTCATGGAGAAGAAATAATTAAGACATACTAAAGTTCTTATAACTAAGAGTAAGCACACAAATCACAAATTACTACGTCTTCTGAAGTATGAGTACTTGTAAAATGGTGAAGTACCCGTATCGAGTACACACCCGTACCAAGTATGCGTACCGCGTACGGTTATCGTGGTACTCCATTTTTACTAATTATTATATTGTGAGTGAAATTTGTGGCATTCTCCTATACATTAATATGACAATATAATGTTATTTGTGCTTTTGAGTTTCTTTTGGTTTTGTAACCAACTCTAAATTTCGCCTTTTTAAACTTCTAATGTGATTTTCTTGTTATGAATTGAAGAATTTAACTCCTTCATGTTATATTCTATAACAAAACTTATGATTTTATTGATATACTCGTGCCTTACCTTTTCTAAAATTGTCGTATTCTCGTACCACGTATCGTACCCGTGCCTATGCAACATGGACTATATCCAATACTCCAACATCCTTCACCAAAAACCATATATCAATCACAAACTTGTACTTGACCCAATACAAATACAATACAAATAAACAAAAAGAGAAGGTTAATTACATTACTCAACAACAAGTTATATGGGGAAAAAACATATAAACCTTGTTCACTGGCCATTGTCAATCACAACACTGTTGATCTTTTAAAGAGCTAAGAAAGTGCTTCAATTCCATTGTCTCTGATTGTATACATAAGCAAAACAAACATGTCACTAAGACACAAACATAAACAAATCTGCTCTTCAACATAATTAAACTAACTCAAGTGAATCTGTTATTATTAATGAGTATATCTAGGAATCAAGATTCATAACAAATTTACACGAACTTAACTAATCTTGATACTAATAACTCTCTTACAAGAGGAATTAGAAATATGGTGTGAAATTTTTATTAATCATAGTATGAGTGATAAACAATGATAAACAAGGAGATAGTGCTTGAAATTAATTGGCTCTTGTCCAAACTAGCTTCTATACTCAGAAGCTAAGGGAAAGTGATGTGTGGCCTTGACCGAAAATGGCTAGGCCGAAACGAGTAGTGTTGAATTAGTGGTCATTGGGAAATTAATTTGATTCCTCAAACAAATCAAACCATTCTCTGGATGCAACAAAACCCAACTGCCCCATTTACCAGCTAATAAAAAATAAAATTACAAAGCTTAAACCATATAAATACCTTCTCAAAGAGATCAAACCACTCTTGACTGTCCGCAAAATCTACTTTCATCCCATCAACGCCATTGAATCAGCTAGTAGTCTAAATCTTCTCACGTTAGCAGCAGCTATCTCAGAATGACATGAGTTACTATTATTATTATTTTTTTGTAGTGTATTTACAATTTCAATTGTATCAATGCATGACTATGACTATTGGACAATGGTTCATACCTTCTTGAAGAGTACTCACTAAAGCAACAACAAATGTCCTGATAGGTAGAGAGGTGGAAATGGAGTATGGAATAGAAACTGCTCCAGTTACTAGCCACAACCTATAATATTATTAGATACATATAAAAATTACAATAAATGTTATTAATCACAGATAGATGATAACAAATTGCAGCAGTCTAATGTGTGCAGACCCACAAACAGACATTATTTAATGATTTGATAATAACAAACTTGAAGAATAGGTGTAGGGAAAAGCAAATTATGCTAAAAAAAATTCAACTTTATAAACTAATGAACCACTGTAGTAACTAGGTGGTTAATAATGTAAAAACCAAAGAATGGTGCCAGTTGTTAAATCAATTAATCACTCTCTAGATCAATTATAGAATTTTTCAACCACGTATACTAGTCTTGAAAATTTTATACATTTACACACGTTAATGTGCTAGTTTCTACACACTTTATTAGTTTTAGCTAACTATATGTGGAAGTGTAATAGGAAATGTTCACATATATAAAGTTTATCATACAAAGTTCCAACATATAAAACCTTCAATAGAAACATTTGCAAAATTCTACACTAGATTATCATAGAAAGTTTCTTGCTTCCTCTCAACTTCAAATGATGGAAAGTATTGACGAACAACTTTTAAGTAAGGGAAATAACTTTCATTTTCTAAGCATATAAACACTATTCTATGAAGCACGGACATTCCTTGGATTAGACGTGTTGGTATCCGACCGACACAACACCAACACATATACATTGAACTATTTGATTTTCTCAAATTATTATCGATGTCGGCATGTTAGCGTCTGTGTCATGTGCACTATCCATGCTTCATAGACACTAGTTCAATCACAACTCTGTTTTAGAGAAGGTAATTAAGCTCCTAGTTTTATAAATAATTGGATAATTTTAGTAACTTGTGATTACCCATGTTATTCAACTACTTTGTCTATTAACAAATTCAAGTCATTACTAGTTAAGTGAGATAAATGTGCACAAGGAAAAAGCCTAAATTTGTAGTGAGATAAAAATTGATAAAAAAAATGTGCACAAGGAACTAGCTTTAGACAAAAGGCCATCGATGACAACATGGTTAAAGAATATTGATAAAAATTGAAAAAAATTTGATACTTTAAAAAGTCAAAGCCATCATACAATTACAAGGTTTTTCTATCAATAGACAATACAAAACTAACAACAACAATAGAGAAGTAGAATCTGTTTAACACTTAAGCAAAAAGAAAAAACCTAAAAATCTATATTGCACAGAGGCAATAAAAGCAATAATCACAGCAACCAATATACCTTTGTGGATCTGTTACCTTCGTCAATCATAGCAAACGTCGTCGTCGCCGCGACGGCCTTCGGAGATTGTTTGAACAAGATGCGGGCTCCGAAATTACGAAAGGGCATAGATTTCTCAAAGGATTCGTGGAATTTTCGAAAGAGGTGTGAGATTATTCGAGGGTAGAATCGAAGAAGGAAGAAAGGGGATTTTCAGGGTTCTTGGAACCTTGAAAGATGGTTGGAGATTTTCGAATGAACTGAATTCCATGTTTGAGGATTGGAATTCAAAAGTGTTATTGATTGAGTGGTTCACTGTGCAAAGAATTTTTTTTTCTGTTTGAGATTGAATTACGTAATTTTTTATTTTTAAGAAGTTTCTTTGTTATTATTGGAATTGGAAGAGGCAAATTTTGTTTCATATTGCTCGATCTATTCTAGTTTGTAACAAAAAGAAAATATATTCTAGTTTATTTTACCATAATTTTTATTGAAATAATTAAAAAGAGTATATCAAAACGATTATTATTTGTTTACAAAAATAACCTACAAAAATCCGTTCTGCTTCCATATTCCACAACGACTTTGAGGCGTGGCATACAAATTGAAAAAAAGTTATATGTTACCAAAACATAATACACTAACCGTTGTATTTAATACCCTACCAGAACAATTTTTTTACATAAGAAAAATTAGGCGTTCTCATAGAGTCAAAATGTTGTAGTGGTAGTAGACAATATTTGATCTCGATAACATAAACAAAGTGGAAAATGATACTGAAATATTCAGATTCGATTATAGTTTAATCAAAATATGGAGTAGGGATATGTACATTTGTGAAGGCTGCCAACAGGGGTCCTCTTCGCAGAAGGAATGAAAGGGGAGGGAAAGTTTCCAATAGGAACAATTTTTAATAATTTTCCGTTCAAAAAATAAAGAGAGTCATACATTAACATGCTATGTGTAAATTAGTTTATACAAATTTAAGCTTATCGTTGTTTTTTTCTTGTGTGTCTTAGTAAAGATGTGCTTGGCTTGGCTTCATGATAATATTTTTTCTAGAATTGTTCTGGAACAAAGTTGAAGGTAATTATGATTTTCAATGCTTTAGTGTATAGAAGAATGCAATTATGCAAAAGTTTCGTATGAATTCATTGAGATGGAACATTATTTATGTTGGCATTATGTGCTTTAAGATACGCCTAGTCAGTGTAGATTTAACTACAACACGTTATAAACAAGGCAAGGAAAAGAGAAGATACAATGATTATGATAATGCAATTGAGTTATCAAAGAAGTCTTGTTATTTTTGTAAGCATAACACAAGATGGTTCCTCCTTTGCATTTATATGACAGCGATACAAAGTAAAGTAGAATGATGATACGAGGGTGCCCGTAGCAAATAAGCCAAACAAAATCAACGAGCCTCATGACAGCATATGGCCAAGCAGAGTAAGGAGAAGAGAGTAGAAACAAAGCCCAAATAGTTGGATAATTACATCTAGAAGAATTCAGAAGTTTGACAGCTTGACAGTTTAATGTGTTTGGAATAAAATGTGTTTAACATTATCACCTTAAAATTTTGATGATAACAAAGTTTTAAAAACTCAAATGAATATCCGAATTGTTCCCTATGTGCCAATATGTATGACCTTCGTCAATTCCTATGTGCCAATATGTATGACCTTCGTCAATTAAAGTTTCTTATGTGCAATTTCAAAATAATGACCGAGATTGTTTACTTCATTTAAACGGGTGCTTCCTAACTTAATTTGTAAAACAATAACTGTGCTGCTAGATTGTTCTTACTTAGCATGTATTATTTGTACTAGCAAAGTAAAATTCTAATAACTTGTATCGTCATTTCTTATGTGCAACTTCATTGGTAAAAAAAACTCAAATCTGTTTCCATGTTTGTTTAACGTAAAATCATTTAATTTAATATAAATATAAATACAGAAGATTCTAGAGTTGGTGAGCTAAACAAAAACAAGGTTTGGTCACTTCCATCTTTGGAGCAAGATAGAAGAGAGAGGATTTTCATCAAATTATGAAACTGGAAACAAATCTGGAGGAAGAACAAAGAAAGTTGTTAGGATCAATATTGAGTGAATGGTGTAGGACATGGTAGACCATTGCATGTAATTTTGTATGTAAAATGTAGCATGAGTGTATTGTGTGGTTTAGTTCAGATAAGCTACAAAGATCATGTTGTAGAACTAATATGTTTTTTTTAGTGAAAATTGTGCTCGTGATTTTCGGGTATCAATCCATTTATTGGTTTTGATCCGTCAATCTTTGAACTCTCAATTTTTATCCGCGGGAAGGGAAAAAATGAGTAAAAAACCCTTAAAGAGATTAAGGTCCGGGGGTTGGTTTCGATTAGGGAAGGTGTTAAGCACCCTAAACGACTTCGGTACTCCGAAGGAGCCTCTTACCTAATTTATCTTATGCTAATCATTTGCTTAATTATTTGTAAAATATATGCCTAAAATCTAAGTGAAAGAATGGAGGGAGAAGATGCATGTTTTTGGTTGTTTTTATTGATTTGGAAAGACATATGCCTTTTGCCTACATACCCGAAGACGGGATCAAAATCATGTAGTTCACCTCAAAAATTTCTTTTGGTGAGTTGGGTTATTTTTATCAATTTTGAAAAAGGTTTTAAGAAGGGGATTTAGAGGCCTCAAGGCATAAGAAGAAAGCAAAATAATGTGAGATTGATCAATTTTAATTATGAAAATAAAGTCTAAGATGAGAATTAAATTCATTAAGTATTTGACTAAGAAAATAAAAGGAAAAAGATCACTTGGTTCGTTTCCAAGGTTTGTTAAAAAAATATTTTTGGTGTTATGATTATTTGATTTTTTTGGAAATTGGTTTTTTTTACTAACAGTAAAACTAAGCGTAAAGCATAACGAAAAGCGTAAAAAGTAAATAAAGCTCAAACCTAAAAATTTACTAGTTGTTCATTTTTAAGGTAATTATAGTCAAGTTTTTAATCCTAATTTGTCACTAGTTCGTTTTTCGCCTCGGTCACGGTTACGGTAAAAAAAATGCGGTAAATAAAGTGTGTGATTGTGTCGGTGTATGTGTCGGTGCATTTTTATTATTTTTGATATTTACATGAGGCCTAAATACATTCTAGAGTCTTGCATAAAAATAAATGACGAGAAATAAAATGCGGAAAATTAAATTACATTGAATCCTAAATACATACTAAAAGATGATAAAAAATAAAACGACAAGAAATAAAATAATGCATGAGATGAGGATGGTAAGTAAACAATACGGCAAAAATAACAACTAAATAAATAAACAATGATGATAAAATAAAAAAAAAAGGTAACAAGAAGTAAAAAAAATATTTTTTTATGATTTTTAGAGGTAAATGAGAAGAAAGTTTGAGTAAAAAAAAATGGTAAAAAAACACAATGGAATAGGCTCCCAAACTCAGATTAAAAACTGAACCATTTGATTGATCAACAGGTTCAGATTTAATCTTACAGCAACAGATCATGGCCTTACAAAATAGGAATAAAAATAAAATTAAACTAAAAAAAAAACGGTCCATCTGATTGTAGATCACATGGCTGAGCAACTCAGGTGTATGATAAACACAACAAAAATAAGAATATACAAGCACAAAAAGTCCAGGAGGCACAGTAACCGTTAGATCATGAGATCTAACGGTTGTGAGTAAAACCGTGGTTCAAAGGAAGCAAAATCCGGTTTACTAAAAATAAACCGGTTCGAAAAAAGCTTATAAAAAGGGAGGACCGGTTTTTTTCTTCATAACCTTCTTTCACTTCTCTCTCTAGGGTCTCAACAACACAACAAGCTCTCCCCTCTCTCTAAACATTTCAGTCGCCGGAGAAGATGAAGGAGGTGGCTCAGACGCGGTGGCCGGCCGGTTTCCGGCGGTGGCGCCGCCGCGTCTGAGTGCTAAACTCATTTTTTTTTTTTAAAATTTTTTCGCAAACCTCTTCTCCTTCATCTCCTCTGTCCGAATCTCAACTTAAAATTTTGGAAACAAGTCTCAAACGTCCTAGATCTACATGTTTAGTTTCGGATTTTTTTTTTTGAGAGGAAAATGAAATAGAGTGAAACCGTTACCTTGCTTTGAAACGGAGATAGATTTAACGAAATGGAAAACTTCTACTCTTCCTTCTCTTGTTCGGGTTCGGATTTGAGTCCAAAAAAATGGTTGAGGTTCGGATTTGAGCTATTATTGTTGTTGTTAGAAGCAAAACGCGAGCTGTTGTTGTGTTGTTATTTGAATCCGAATGGAAAAAGGGAAAGGGTGGTTCGGTTTTGGTATGAAAAGCTTGCTGGAATTTACATGTTCATGGTGTTCATGTAATGTTCATCATTTTTTTTGAGTTTTTTGTGGTTTTTGATTTTGGAAATTGAATTGTGAAGAGGAATTAGGGTTTCTGAAAAGCTTCTGCGGCTGCCAATGATTGCTGAGTCCCTTTCTCTGACACATGAACAGTGTTTAAATAGTAAAATATCTCTGATACATGGCATAGACTAAAATATCCCTGCAGAAACTTGGAGAAAAAGTTGTACAAAGGACCAATAGAGTAGTGACACATGGACAAAATGATAGAAACAAATTTTTGACTAAAAATAACAATAAAAAAATATTAATCAACAAAATACTTAGAATAATAAAATAAAAATAATAATAATAATAAAAGTAAATGAAAAAACGAAAATTAATTAATAAGAGGAGAAGAAAACTTAAAGATAAATAAAAATGAAAGTAAAATAAGAATAAAAATAAAATTGTCCCTTCGGAACTAAAATGAGGTATTTTAAAATACCTCTCTGTCGAAATTTCGTCTGAAACGACGAAACTTCTCGCTCTTTAAAAGACGAATAAAAGTAATAAAATGAAAGTTACAATGCGTATAAACGAAAATTTTGAAAATATGAACAAAATGAAAGGTAAAATACAGATAAGATGCGGGTAAAATATGCAATAAAAATGCGAATAAAATGAACAAAAAACGGGGACCCTGGTCCAAATTTGGGGTATGACAGATGCCCCTATTTAAGTTTCTTCGACATGGGGATTTAAAAGATGATTTTTTTTGAATCAACATGCCGAAGAGACTTAAATATCGAATACACCAAATTTGACTAGTTGAAATGATGAATAGAGAACAAGTTAAAAGATATCACTGGGGAGGAAAAGTTGCCTACTATCTTTGAAATGATAATTGACTAACGTGCATGAAAATAAAGTTTGCAAATTACCTTTTGAAAAGGTAACCAGTGCCTTGCAGAAAATGAAGCTTTTGTCGACTATTTTTGAAATAGTGGCCGAAAGTTTGCAGAAAATAAAGCATTTGTCGACTACTTTTGAAATAGTGGCCGAAAGTTTGCAGAAAATAAAGCATTTTTGCAGAAAGTAAAGCGTTTTTGCAGAAAGTAAAGCGTTTGCAGAAAGTAAAGTATTTGCAGAAAGTAAAGCATTTTTGCAAGAAATAAAGCATTTTTGCAAGAAATAAAGCATGTGTGCGGAAAGTAAAGCATTTTGCAGAAAGTAAAGCGTTTTTGCCGAAAGTAAAGCATCTTTGCAGAAAGTAAAGCATTTTTGCAGAAAGTAAAGCATTTACAGAAAGTAAAGTAAAGCATTTTACAGAAAATAAAGCGTTTGCAGAAAGTAAAGCATTTTGCAGAAAATAAAGCATTTTTTGCAGAAAATAAAGCATTTTTGCAGAAAATAAAGCATGTCAATTACTGACGAATGTGGTGTTATGAATGCCAGATGGTGACGACCTGACTGGGGACAAAAAGTTCACTGGGGAACAGAAGCTTAAAAATGGTAAAGGTAAATGCAATGTTGGTGAGGTAAAACTTGAGAAGACACTGGAGAAAATGAAAATGTGTATTTGTAGGCTGATGGTTTGTGGAAACTGACACTTGAAGTGTATACTTGGTGATATCTTTGGGTTAGACACACTGGGGATGCTGAAAAAGTATTGACAAATTGATTGACTGACACAAAGGCATTTGTGGGCTAATAACCTGATTCAAAGACATTTGTAGGGTCTTAACCTGATTCAAAGACGTTTGCAGGGTCTTAACCTGACTCAAAAGGCATTTGCAGGGTATTAACCTGACTCAAAAGGCATTTGTGGGCTAATAACCTGATTCAAAGACATTTGCAGGGTATTAACCTGATTCAAAGACGTTTGTAGGGTCTTAACCTGACTCAAAAGGCATTTGCAGGGTATTAACCTGACTCAAAAGGCATTTGCAGGGTCTTAACCTGACTCAAAGACATTTGCAGGGTATTAACCTGACTCAAAGACATTTGCAGGGTATTAACCTGACTTAAAAAGCATTTAAAGGTTTTTTGCAAGCTATTCGCTTGACACTGACGTAACAAAAGAAGTTTGCAAGCTACTCGTTTGACACACAAGTAACGAAAAAGACTGCAAGCTACTCGCTTGACACACAAGTAACGAAAAAGATAGTTTGCAAACTATTCGCTTGACTCACAGGTAACAAAAGATAAATTGCAAGTTATTCACTTGACTCACAGGTAACAAAAGATAAATTGCAAGTTATTCGCTTGACGCACAGGTAAGTGAAGTTCGAACAGAAAGGATACGACCAAACAAGACTATTGGTGACATCTCTGGATCATACACGTTGGGGACGACGCTTTTGTGAGATACAAATGAAATAAGACAACAGGTGGTCGATGCATTCATGTGTAAATGATGATTGTATGCAGTTATATGTGCAAGAATATCTATATGCATGAATATGTGTATGAATAAATGTATGGATGCATGAATATATGAATGCATGGTTTGGATGACTCTATATAACAAATGAAACTGACAAGACCGAACAAGTAATATGGGAGGCGGACTGATGACGTCGCCGTACAAACACTCGACAATCTCCATTGTGGGATGATGTTATATTGGAGATGAATCATATCACTGTTGGGGTAAAGCCCGCTATCAAACCACTGATGAGCGGAAGCTCAAACACCAAAACACTGAAGGGGTAAAGCCCATTTATCAAAAACCTGGCAGAACTCGTCTTTCACTTAGACCACATGCAAGAGACGCCATTAATCAAACCATAGGCAGGCGTCACTATAAATCAAAACACAGGCAGCAGTCGCCATTTCTCGGGATTAAACCCATCAATCAATCAAACTGACAGAAGTAGCCATTAATCAAACCACAGGCAGCATTCGCCATTTGTAGATCAGCACAATGTGTATTCTTCTGTTTGGCCCATTGGAAATGTGATGCCTCTGTCTTTTTTATTTATTTATCATTTTTTCATCATCATTTTTTTTTACAAATCCCTAACTTTTGCCTGGACCGCCCTTTTGGGTTTTCAATCCACCGGGAATATATTCTTTTTTTTGTATGCCCCTAATTTTTGCCTGGACCGCCCTTTCTTGGGTTTTCAGTCCACCGGGACGCTCATTTTTTGCTTAAGCCGCCCTTTCAGGTTTTCGACTTAGCGAGTTCTTTTTTTATATTTTTTTTTGTATTTCTTTTTTTTTTTTTGACAGAGGTCATCTCACGGCCTTTGGTCATACTCATCCTGCAGTGTTTAACTGTCCTTGAGACGAATGTTGATGTACATTTCTTCTACTCATGAGTTCAAAGAAAATGTACCTGTTGTTTATGCATTTCAAAAGACATGAAAAAGTTTTTAAAAGAATTTTTTTGCTTTAAGTATTAACATCAAAAATAGAAGAGAAGAATGCAACCAGAATAAGATGAGAGTTTCAAATAAATGGGCACAGGCTCAAGTTAATGTAAATGGAGTGGTGGCCCGCCAAAAGCATGACTCCACGGATTTTAAAAGTTTGGAAAATGGTAATTATATGTATAAAGTACATTGAACACAATAACCGTTATTCTCCCTGACAACTTTGAATTCCACAGTTCCGAGCCTTTGATTTGCAAATGCTTCAGATTGGCGGTCTTTTAACAGCTAGGATGCCCCAGTAGAATCATGAAATGCCCCTAGTGAGTCATGTCCGACCAGATCCAGTTACCTTGTCATAATCCTTAACTTTTGCATAGATCGCCCTTGCGGGTTTCAACCTATCAGGATAATCATTTTCATTTTTTTTTATGTCTCTAACTTTTGCATGGACCGCCCTTTCGAGTTTTCAGTCCATCAAGACGCTCTTTTTTGCCTAAGCCGCCTTTTTAGGTTTGCGACTTATCGAGCTTCTCTTTTTTGTTTTTGACAAAGTATTTCTTGACTGCATCAGTGTTCATAAGAAATGTGAGTTTGCACAAGATCTTCTTGAAATTCACTGGGACGAACCTTCTTGTTAGAAGCCTGTTTCATTCTTTTGACATAACTGTCTGGGAGAACTTTTCATTGATAGGACTTTGACCTCTGTGTGAGGCACTACCTTTATGTTGTATACCGAGGGATGGTGGGGGGGTTGCCCCTGTTAAAGTGTGCACTTTGAAGTACAATATTCCTGCAAGGCAAATGGTAGCATCTCATGCCAGCCTTTGTAAATGAATGTCATCTTATGGCCAATCTTTCTTGATATTCTGTTTGCAGCTTTGACGGCTAAGATGCCCCAGTAGACAAGAAATCTCAACGGGAATCCCTTCGTTTTCCTATCCTCCAGTCTCAGATGCAAGGAACTCAAAGTTGGGAGAGAGCACAAGGTTTGAGTGTTCAACGGGTTTATTAATGCATGATTTGATTTTTTGATTTTGAAAAGCAAAAGAAAGTTATAATTATGCAGAATTTTTTTTTGGTTTTTTGTATTACCATTTTTCCAGAAAAAGCACAAAATAAAAATATAACAAGGTCGGGATCGAGGCGACCTTTTTATTAATGATGAAAATACGTAAAGCAAAAGCCCTAAACAAGTTCGCTTCTGTCTCGGGTGGGACAGAAGAATTTCTTTTGAAAAACATAAAACAACAAACAGACATATTAAATGAACAAATAAGTAGTAGAAAGAAACAACAACAAACGACCCAAATGCAGCTAAACATTCCATGTGGCAACAAAAGGTACCAAGATCCGATAGCGGATTAACCTGCATATTCAAATTCAAACTCTTCGAAAGGTATGAGGTTCTTTTGGACCAACTTCTGAACTACCTTCTGAAATGCAAAACAGTCCTCAATATCATGACCCGGTGCCCCTTGATGGAAAGCACAAAAGAGATCGGGCCTGTACCGAGATGTCAATTTTGTTGGCATTGGAGGCGGTGCCTTGGTGTAGATCAAATTCCTCTTAAGTAACCTTGGAAACAAATCTGCATAACTCATAGAAATAGGATGAATCTGAGTTCTTGGAGCCTGTTGTTGAGGCTGTTGTTGATATTGCTGAAACTGGGGTTGATAAACTGAACTTTGAAGAACATTTGCTACAGGCATAACGGCAGTGACAGGGTGATACGTCAGATACTGTTGTTGAGGCTGAACCTGTACCCCACTCATTTCCTGATCTTCGTACTCGGAATCATCATCAGGAACACTTTCTTCGGCCGAACGTCTCTTTTGGACCCATTCTTCAATACGCATGCCTAGGGTCACCATCTTTGCAAAGCCGCTGAATGCACTTGCAAGCATATGCTCATAATAAGGCTGATCCAAAGTCTCCAGGAAAATCTCGGTAAACTCTCTCTCCTCTAGAGGTGGACGGACCTGTGCGGCGAAATCTCTCCAACGTTGGGCATAAGCTTTGAAAGATTCATTATCATCCTGGGTCATGGCCTGCAGTTCCCTTCTATTTGGGGCCAAGTGCAAGTTGTAGTTGTATCGCTGAACAAAAGCCTCGCACAAATCCTTGAAATTTTTGATATCAACCTTGTTCAGACCCACGTACCATATCAGTGCGGCACCCGTCAAGCTATCTTGGAAACAATGGATGAGAAGTTCATCATTACCTACCTGACCAGACATCTTTCTCACGTACATCGCTAGATGAGTCTCAGGGCAAGTGTTCCCTTTGTATTTTTCCAAGTCGGGGACCTTGAACTTGGGCGGTATCACAACATTGGGAACCAAGCAAAGATCATAAGCACTTTTCCCAAACAAGTCCTTCTCGCATAGAGCTTTCAATTCCAACTGCATTTTGTCAAGCTTTTGGTCAAACTTTTCTTCCAGTTCACCTTTTCGGTCATATGCTTCCACACCTTTCGAGTGGTAGTTGGGTCCATGGTTTTGCTGAGTAGTGCGAATCAAAGGCGATGAGTAAGTCATAACAGTTTGAGGGAACAATGGGCCCGGTTGAGGAATAGACAATGTTTGTTGCACAAAAGGAGCTTGAACCTTAGAGACACCAGGACGAAGTATTTCACCCGAACTTAAAGGTGTGCTCCAGAGATAACCTTCCAACATAACATGTAGAGGAGTACTAGCAAACATTGTTGAAATCGGAGTAGTGGAGGCAACCGTCTCGGCTTGAGTGCTGACAAAAGGAAGAGATAATGATTGACCCTGTGCAACCGTCATTAAAGATACTAAATTCCTCAAAATCTCATTTTCGACCCGGAGGTTCGTCACCTCTTCACGAAGCTTGAGGTTCTCCTGTTCGAGATGATCCATTCTGATTTGCCCGAGTGTTGTAGATGCGAGTCGACTGATGGATTGACCTTTTATGGAGAAGACACAATATGAGACACGGACTAGAAACTATGAATGCAAATGATGCATGATCTGATTATGCAAAAAGAGATTTTTTTTTTTGAAGGACTTATCAAAGTGTATTGTAAACATTATAGAGGAACATGGTTTCATTTGAAAAATGTAAAGATATTGCAATCGGTTCCTTTTTCAAAAGGTAAGAACGAAACCAAGGAAGAAGTTCTTAAGCCCTTTTTTTTTTTATATTTTTGGATTTCTTGGCGTTCTTTCTTACAATGTCCGTTCCTTTGATGTTTAGAAAAAACTTGGCTAAGTCCTTCAATTTTTTAATGAGAAAAATGTTTTTCATGAATGGATGCATGTATGCATGATTTATGCTATGAAACATAGAAAACACGGTGAGATTAAGTCCAACATGATGGAGTCAAGGGTAACAACGCCATTTGGTAAGGACTATGGTTTCTTTTGCACTTGTAACACGGGTTCTACCAAGGTTCCCAAATTACAACCACCCTTGTGAACGTATCGGCGCTCAGGACTGCTCCTAGTCAAATACGTATTCACAAGAAGGTCTAGTTTGAGTGTAGCATTGTGTATGAACTAAATTCAAGACCGCTCTTGGTTTAGTCACCACGCTACATCCTAAAAAGGCCAAGATGGGTTAAGGCTGATCTAAAGGTTCTCAACGTTCGACGGATTTTGAAAATAATAGAGCCAATCACGACTGCTCATGACGACGTCATATTACTTTAAAAATCCTCCGTTGAGTGGGGTTACATTACATGCACACATAGCGCAGGACCGCTCCTGGTATGGCACTATAATCGTACCCCGTCCTATCTTATATTTCCCTCAAGCCCGGGTGTAGGACTTATCTCACCACTCACGTTCAAAGAAAAAGGCACATAATTACAATGTATAAGCAAATAATAAGCATAAGAAAAGAAAGGTAAGATAGGCTTAACCCACTTAGGAAATTAATTTCCCCAGTGAAGTCGCCATTTCTGTGCTCGTGATTTTCGGGTATCAATCCATTTATTGGTTTTGATCCGTCAATCTTTGAACTCTCAATTTTTATCCGCGGGAAGGGAAAAAACGAGTAAAAAACCCTTAAAGAGATTAAGGTCCGGGGGTTGGTTTCGATTAGGGAAGGTGTTAAGCACCCTAAACGACTTCGGTACTCCGAAGGAGCCTCTTACCTAATTTATCTTATGCTAATCATTTGCTTAATTATTTGTAAAATATATGCCTAAAATCTAAGTGAAAGAATGGAGGGAGAAGATGCATGTTTTTGGTTGTTTTTATTGATTTGGAAAGACATATGCCTTTTGCCTACATACCCGAAGACGGGATCAAAATCATGTAGTTCACCTCAAAAATTTCTTTTGGTGAGTTGGGTTATTTTTATCAATTTTGAAAAAGGTTTTAAGAAGGGGATTTAGAGGCCTCAAGGCATAAGAAGAAAGCAAAATAATGTGAGATTGATCAATTTTAATTATGAAAATAAAGTCTAAGATGAGAATTAAATTCATTAAGTATTTGACTAAGAAAATAAAAGGAAAAAGATCACTTGGTTTGTTTCCAAGGTTTGTTAAAAAAATATTTTTGGTGTTATGATTATTTGATTTTTTTGGAAATTGGTTTTTTTTACTAACAGTAAAACTAAGCGTAAAGCATAACGAAAAGCGTAAAAAGTAAATAAAGCTCAAACCTAAAAATTTACTAGTTGTTCATTTTTAAGGTAATTATAGTCAAGTTTTTAATCCTAATTTGTCACTAGTTCGTTTTTCGCCTCGGTCACGGTTACGGTAAAAAAAATGCGGTAAATAAAGTGTGTGATTGTGTCGGTGTATGTGTCGGTGCATTTTTATTATTTTTGATATTTACATGAGGCCTAAATACATTCTAGAGTCTTGCATAAAAATAAATGACGAGAAATAAAATGCGGAAAATTAAATTACATTGAATCCTAAATACATACTAAAAGATGATAAAAAATAAAACGACAAGAAATAAAATAATGCATGAGATGAGGATGGTAAGTAAACAATACGGCAAAAATAACAACTAAATAAATAAACAATGATGATAAAATAAAAAAAAACAGGTAACAAGAAGTAAAAAAATATTTTTTTATGATTTTTAGAGGTAAATGAGAAGAAAGTTTGAGTAAAAAAAAAATGGTAAAAAAACACAATGGAATAGGCTCCCAAACTCAGATTAAAAACTGAACCATTTGATTGATCAACAGGTTCAGATTTAATCTTACAGCAACAGATCATGGCCTTACAAAATAGGAATAAAAATAAAATTAAACTAAAAAAAAAACGGTCCATCTGATTGTAGATCACATGGCTGAGCAACTCAGGTGTATGATAAACACAACAAAAATAAGAATATACAAGCACAAAAAGTCCAGGAGGCACAGTAACCGTTAGATCATGAGATCTAACAGTTGTGAGTAAAACCGTGGTTCAAAGGAAGCAAAATCCGGTTTACTAAAAATAAACCGGTTCGAAAAAAGCTTATAAAAAGGGAGGACCGGTTTTTTTCTTCATAACCTTCTTTCACTTCTCTCTCTAGGGTCTCAACAACACAACAAGCTCTCCCCTCTCTCTAAACATTTCAGTCGCCGGAGAAGATGAAGGAGGTGGCTCAGACGCGGTGGCCGGCCGGTTTCCGGCGGTGGCGCTGCCGCGTCTGAGTGCTAAACTCATTTTTTTTTTTTTTAAATTTTTTCGCAAACCTCTTCTCCTTCATCTCCTCTGTCCGAATCTCAACTTAAAATTTTGGAAACAAGTCTCAAACGTCCTAGATCTACATGTTTAGTTTCGGATTTTTTTTTTTTGAGAGGAAAATGAAATAGAGTGAAACCGTTACCTTGCTTTGAAACGGAGATAGATTTAACGAAATGGAAAACTTCTACTCTTCCTTCTCTTGTTCGGGTTCGGATTTGAGTCCAAAAAAATGGTTGAGGTTCGGATTTGAGCTATTATTGTTGTTGTTAGAAGCAAAACGCGAGCTGTTGTTGTGTTGTTATTTGAATCCGAATGGAAAAAGGGAAAGGGTGGTTCGGTTTTGGTATGAAAAGCTTGCTGGAATTTACATGTTCATGGTGTTCATGTAATGTTCATCATTTTTTTTGAGTTTTTTGTGGTTTTTGATTTTGGAAATTGAATTGTGAAGAGGAATTAGGGTTTCTGAAAAGCTTCTGCGGCTGCCAATGATTGCTGAGTCCCTTTCTCTGACACATGAACAGTGTTTAAATAGTAAAATATCTCTGATACATGGCATAGACTAAAATATCCCTGCAGAAACTTGGAGAAAAAGTTGTACAAAGGACCAATAGAGTAGTGACACATGGACAAAATGATAGAAACAAATTTTTGACTTAAAATAACAATAAAAAAATATTAATCAACAAAATACTTAGAATAATAAAATAAAAATAATAATAATAATAAAAGTAAATGAAAAAACGAAAATTAATTAATAAGAGGAGAAGAAAACTTAAAGATAAATAAAAATGAAAGTAAAATAAGAATAAAAATAAAATTGTCCCTTCGGAACTAAAATGAGGTATTTTAAAATACCTCTCTGTCGAAATTTCGTCTGAAATGACGAAACTTCTCGCTCTTTAAAAGACGAATAAAAGTAATAAAATGAAAGTTACAATGCGTATAAACGAAAATTTTGAAAATATGAACAAAATGAAAGGTAAAATACAGATAAGATGCGGGTAAAATATGCAATAAAAATGCGAATAAAATGAACAAAAAACGGGGACCCTGGTCCAAATTTGGGGTATGACAAAAATGTTATCGATTGTTATTTTTTTTTCCTTCTAGTCTGAACCCGCAATGTGAAATTTATATTAAAATTAAAATCTAATTAAATCGAGTTGATGTTTTCCTTTTAAATGGTTTGTGTATTCGTAGGGAAAGTGACTATTTAGAGTTTGATCGTGAAGTATGTGTCTAATAAAAAATTGTTCTATTGTAACTTCGATTCTACTACATGTCATTACACAAATATTTACTTGATTCTTGAATAGATAAATATCAATATTGAAGAAAAAATAAATATTTTTAAATATTATGAAGTATTAAGATGAGTTCTAGAACCCCCAAGAAAAATGAAATTAGAATGAAGTAGGTATTGTTGTAAAAAGAATGCGTGATATGAGGAGATATGAAACTCTACAACATTCACACAATTCTTTTTAGAATAACTCACATTTATTCAGAGTTGTTCTAAAAAAATGCATTATATGAGTAGATAGTTGATTGCAAGGCTAATGCATGACACAAATTGACTTAAATCAAACATCTCATTGCTATTACTAATATTTATTTACTTCCATTCTCACTATATTACAAATAGTTGTTACATTTCTTCTTATGTTTGTCTACCAGAAGGTGTTGCATCTATTCTAAAAACCCTATAAACTAATTAAAGTAATTTGTGATTTTTTTCATTAATTTTTTTTTAAGCATATCTTTTACTCTTACAGGACAGTTACCACACCTTTTTCTTCATATCTTGTTCTCAATTTCTTTTTTCTCTCCACATTCTCTCTCTCGCAAACCCTCTTCTCTCTTCAACCAAAGTTTATGTTCCTTTGGTTTGTTGTCGGGGATGAGAGGGTTTTGAATAATAAAGTGGAAGAAATAAATGACGGTTTTACGGGTTAATTTTTCTTCTTAATACAAATTTTTTAACTTAAAAATTGTATTGAATGAGAGTCTTGGAGGATTTTTTTTTAAGTAAAGTTTTGGAGGATTTTGAAAGGTTTATATGAACTTTTCAAATTTTATTTATATTGTTATAGTATTCTTAAAATTAAATATATATTTACCATAAACATTATTTGTCATTTTCTAGAAAAATATCTTTTCAAAAACCGTAAGAAAGTCCTATATTTTCCGGCCCAAACAGTGGTGTGGAAAAATATGGTTAAGTAAACCATATGTGCAAACTGAACTACACTAAAACCTAAAAAAGTCAAACCATATTAAACGGTTCATTAGCTGAATCACAAACTTAAAAAGTTCAATCAACCAAACTTAATTAAAAAACCGGCTTACACTATTTCACCAAAAACATTTATTTTGACAATAAAAATAAATAAAAAACATAAACAAAATAAAAATATCACAAAAAACACTCATAACTCTCATTGATCTTTGTTTAAAAAAACTCTCATTGATCTATTCACATGAACCCGGACCCCAAATCTCAACGTCAATTCACCATGGACCCTAGCCCCATATCAAGCCCCAATTTATGAATCTAGTCCCAATACTCGAATATATCTTTCTCTAAGGTCTTTGTATATTGTCCTCTCTCCGTCTTCTTTGTTATTTCAACAATTTTTTTTCCAGTCACGACCTCTTAAGCACGTTCCTCTTTCGCGAATCACAATCCCATGATGTAGTTTTTTAGTTTCTTCTTTGATTATGTTTTTCTTTCAAATTTGTTCTTACCAATTAGAGCTCGCCTCATCAAACGTTCCCAAATATGATAGTTGTTGTGCATAAGCAATGTCGAAATAGCACCAACCTTCGCTGGAAATTAATTAAATGGATTGCTTTGACTATGAGTTGATCAAGATGGATGACATTAGGGTTATAGTTGTTGGTGTTTCTCATCACTATTACACCCCATGACAAACATAAGCGAATTAAATGTGTGGGTTCACCTCTTGCTGCCAAAGTATTGGGAAGCCTTTTGTGCTTTAAAAATGAGGAACATCAATGGCTTTATGTAAAGGAAAGTGAGCTTTAACCCTATCATGTATGCTTTGAGACTAATCTACTTTAATTTGAAATTGTCCTTGAGACCATGTTTTACTTTTTGTGTTGTTTTTCCGATTGATTTTAAAATGGTGACGGAAAATCTCATTCAACTTTGGATGGCTAATGGTCTGGTTACATCTAGATGAAATCTATAGATGGAGTAGGTTGGTAATGAGGTATGGAATGAATTGTACCAAAGGTCATTTGTTTCAAGAAGTTAAATCAAATTTTGTAGGTAACATTCCATTCAAAATGCATGACTTCGTCCATGATTTAGTTATGTCTATTATGCGAGAAGAATGCATTTCTTTAGATGTTTCAAAGTTGACTAATTTGTCAATTCAAGTTCACCATATAAGCCTCTTTGATAAAAAAAAAATCAAAATATGACTACTTCCCTTTCAAAAAGTCGATTCCTTGCAAACCTTTATTGAATATAAATCACCTCCAAGAATTTAAATGTGTTTCTATCAAGCACTCCTCTTTGAGTTTTACATACAAGTTTTGGTCCTTCATCGTTGAAGAGTTTAATGCATATGAGGTATTTGAAATTTATAATAGTTATATCACAACCTTGCATGCGTCTGTTTGTAGACTACAAAAATTGTAAACACTTAATATTGTCTTATTTTATCTAGTTTTCCCAAACAATTGACAAAACTAAAGGACCTTCGACAGCTCATTATTAAATTTTGCTCATTATTGAAATCAACTCCTTTTAGAATTGGGGAGTTAACTTGTCTGAAAACATTGACCATTTTCATTGTTGGTTCAAAAACTTAGTTTGGTTTAGCAGAGCTACACAACTTACAATTAGAAGGAAAGCTACACATCAAAGGCCTTTAGAAAGTGTCGAATGAAGAGGATGCAAGAAAAGCTAATTTGATTGGCAATAAGGACTTAAATCGCTAATTTGATTGGCGCTACAAACTATGTTGGGGGATTAGGGTTACTTTCAGTTTTAAATGAAACTTTGGGTTGGGCCTACTATATGTTAAAACCCATTTGTTCACTACTTATATTTTCTATGTTTCAGCCGTAATTGCTATTCATCATGCTTAGTTAATATATACAATTTTAAAGGATTGAAAGAAACTAAGTAAAGTATGCTTTAATTTTAGGGAAGGTACACTATTTTTTTTTGGACAAAATACACTATTAGTAATTCACATAGTATAACTTAATTTTTAATGGGTATTTTATTTATATATTTTTCGTTATCATTTTAATTTTTATATTATTTTGAAATTTTTAGTGAAGGTTAAGTTTTAATAATGCGAGAAAAGAATATTATTTATTTATTTATTTATTTATTTTGTATATTTTCTTATTATAAAAAAAAAAGTGTATTTAAGTATTACCGGTGGAACTATG
The DNA here is from genome assembly GCA_958299785.1 of Medicago lupulina. NCBI lineage: Eukaryota > Viridiplantae > Streptophyta > Magnoliopsida > Fabales > Fabaceae > Medicago > Medicago lupulina. Next base: position 61,630,318 of record OY283142.1, on the reverse strand, counting down.
GTCAAACCCTGGTCCGACCTTTAAACCCTAAATCCATGAGCAAAGCGATTCTTTATCCGGTCCAGTTTTTATTACCTTGATATAAACAACAACTAATATGATCTCAATATTTTTTCCCTAAAAAAAAAATATCTCAATATTTTTAGTTTCTACTAATGAGACCATTTTATCCTACATTGAAAAAATTGTGTGTATAAATATGTGATTTTGTGCACTAAATTTTGGGTTTTCCTCATCATCACTTCCAAGCAACAACTGGATAGTTAATCTTCAATTTTGTATTATTATTTTTTTCTCTCAGATTTACTCTTAATCTCTTGATTATTAATTGATGTTTATAACATATGATAAGGAGTCAAGTTACTCTTAGATTGATATGACGTTTGACTACCCTAGCAAAAGCGGAACACGCCAATAAGAGAAAACATGAATAAATTGTGTATCAGAGAAGAAAAAACATAGGCAAGTTGTGATGCCACATAGTTTTATGATGCCACAATCGCCAATTTGTTATTAGAGATATGAAAAAGACGATTGAATCTATCCCTAAAAGTTTCTTCCTCCAACCAAGGATACCACCAAAATATAAAGTTCCTACTTCATGCCCCACCTGACGCCGTAAATGGTCAGTAAACAAACTATCAACCCCCACTCCATCACCCCTCCTAATGCTAAGAAAATTATTCAACCACACCCCCCCCCCCCCACCCCACCCACCACCACCATCGCCTATAGTTCAACCTTCCTCACCATACCTCGTAGCTAAGACTCTATACCACAATGAATTTTTTTCCCTCCCTCAACCTCCAACATCATTTGTCTAATAAAGACAAATTAAACTCCCTAATCCTTCTAAACCCTAGTCCTCCATCCTCCTGTTTGAGACAAATAGTGTCCCAAATTATACAAGATATTTTCCTAGATTCCTCACTCCCTCATCCCTAAACCCTAAATCCATGAGCAAAGCGATTCTTTATCCGGTCCAGTTTTTATTACCTTGATATATACAACAACTAATATGATCTCAATATTTTTTCCCTAAAAAAAAAATGATCTCAATATTTTTAGTTTCTACTAATGAGACCATTTTGTCCTACATTGAAAAAATTGTGTGTATAAATATGTGATTTTGTGCACCAAATTTTGGGTTTTCCTCATCATCACTTCCAAGCAACAACTGGATAGTTAATCTTCAATTTTGTATTATTATTTTTTTATCAGTTTTACTCTTCATCTCTTGATTATTAATTGATGTTTATAACATATGATAAGGAGTCAAGTTACTCTTAGATTGATATGACGTTTGACAACCCTAGCAAAAGCGGAACATGCCAATAAGAGAAAACATGAATAAATCGTGTATCAGAGAAGAAAAAACATAGGCAAGTTGTGATGCCACATAGTTTTATGATGCGACAATCGCCAATTTGTTATTAGAAAGATGAAAAAGACGATTGAATCTATCCTTAAAAGTTCCTTCCTCCAACCAAGGATACCACCAAAATATAAAGTTCCTACTTCATGCCCTACCTGACGCCGTAAGTGGTCAGTAAACAAACTACCAACCCCCACTCCATCACCCCTCCTAACGGTAAGAAATTTAACTCTAATACATTCATCTTAATATAAAGGACCAAAGTGGTTGACGGAGGAAGAGTTAAGGGACCAAAACGAAACTAAAAAACAAGTTAAGGGACCAAAACGAAGCTTTTAATAGTTAAGGGACCAAAACGAAACCAAAAAGTAAGTTAAGGGACGAAAACGAAACTTCTAATAGTTAAGGGACCAAAACGAAACCAAAAAATAAGTTAAGGGACCAAAAGAGTAATTAAGCCCAATATAAATCATGCGCCCTCCTCCAAAGTATTCATTTTACAGTCGTTTGAATTTTACAATCAAAGCGTGTTTCGGATCTTTGAATTATAGGATCTGAGATCATTCAAAACACATCACAAAAAACATGTTATTAATCCATATTATGCCTCAACAACAACTACAACAACAACAAAATTTTAAAAAAATAATTAAATTCAACAATACAAGGCAAGGTTAGTTGCAAAGGGTTTTAAACATATTGAAGACATTGATTACATGGACAGTTTCAGTCATGTAGTAAAAATGACAACTTTCAGAACTCTCATAACTATTGCAGCTTCTCAAAACTGGCTTTTATTTCAACTTGATGTCAACACAGCCTTTCTCCATGGTGACTTGAATGAAGAAGTATACATGCAGCCTCCCTTTGGTTTGTCTATCTCAACCGGACTTAGTATGCAAAAGATCATTATATGGTCTCAAGCAAGCTAGTAAACAGTGGAACATTAAACTTACATTGAATTATTCAAGATACATTCAATCTAAAGTCGGCTATTCTTTCTTCACTAAGAAAAGAACTTTAGGCTTTACTGTCATTCTTGTATATGTAGATGATTTGGTCTTAGGGGGGACAGATGCTAATGAAATTCAGAATATTAAGACCCTTCTCAATGGTAAGTTCAACATAAAAAATTTAGGAACTCTGAAATACTTCTTAGGTTTTGAAGTTGCTAGAACACAAAATGGAATCTCACGGTGTCAAAGAAAATATACATTAGATCTGCTACAAGATGTTGGTCTCATTGGTTCCAAACTATGTACAATCACTACTAGGAAAAGCAAAATTAGGGAGGGAAATTAGTGACGGAAAAAATAAAATCCCTCACAAATTTCTTGGTCGTAAAATTTAGTGACAAAATTAGTGAACTCCTATGCAACCTCAACTTCAATTGCATAAATACTTTGGTGAATTGTTGACTGAATCTGCAACATACAAAAGAATGATTGGAAGTATTTATGTTTGGATCAATAACCTCAACTTCAGTCTTTCTTCTTTGTTAAGCTTTCTTCCTCCATTGTGAATTACTTCAATAACAGCTCAATCTTTCTTTTTCGTTAAGCTTTCTTCCTCCATTAATGAAGTTCATTCTATAGCTTTAACATGATACGTATCGAATGTATCGTTGGATACTAACTACACTATGCAAGTACTACCTCCACCTCTGTGACGACAATGTGTTATATATCCAACAAGTTCGACCAACTTCATTTGTCCATCCCTGATCAACGAAAAAAAGAGTATTCTGAGTTCAAGTCTACATCCCAATATATCAAATTTTTATGAACCTTTTAGATATAGTGATAATTGTTATCATTAATCTTATATTTTATTTTTATTGAGGGGATTAATCTTAAATTTTCTTGTTATTTTAATTAGGCTTAATTGCACTTTTGGACCCCTATCTTTTCAAAAGTTGCGGTTATGGACCCCTAACTAATTTAAATACAAAACAGACTCTTATGTTTTGATTCTTTGACAGTTTTGGACCCCCACCCCATTGTTGACTTGGTCGTTGCTGACGTGGCACCCACATCCCATTAGTGAGGTGCCACGTGGCTAACGTAGATGAATTAAAAAAGTAAAAAAATAAAAATAATACACGTGGCACCTCACTAATGGGATGTGGGTGCCACATCAGCAACGACTAAGTCAACAATGGGGTGGGGGTCCAAAACTGTCAAAGAATCAAAACATAAGGGTCTGTTTTGTATTTAAATTGGTTAGGGGTCCATAACCGCAACTTTTGGAAAGATAGGGGTCTAAAAGTGCAATTAAGCCTTTTAATTAATGTACCGAAAATATATCTCTAACTAGCACATGATCGTCCCTAAAAAAATAAAAAATAGGATAACTTGCATAAGATCCTCTAAAAAAAAAAAACTTGCATAAGATCAAATGAAGACAAAATATAGCATACTCACAATTGGATTATTTGACAAGATGAAGCATATGTTACCAACAGTTTGAATAGACCACTTCCCCTAAAAAAAAATACATTTTGAATAAATATCTCATTATAGTTGCGTTCCGTATTATTACGCGGGATAGACGTGTAGGAAACAAGAATAATCGCATAGATATTGGATACCTGCAACTTAACAATTTATCTGTTGGATTTTACACACTAACACATACAAGACAAGAAACCGAGTAGGCTATTTTTATGATTTTATTTTCTTTAAAGAAAATGTACAGTTAAAAAAAATATTCTCCTACTTCTTTAGGATATATATTCCTTTTCGATGGAAATAAATAGAGAGAATTACACTTCACTCTTCTAATCTATATCTATCTATATCTATATATCTTTGTAAAAGAAACTTGAGTTAATTATATACAAGTATTATGTCTATGTGGCACTTCTAAAAGAGCTTATTCTTATTCTCTCTTATTCTAAAATTCATTATTTATCTCCACTATATCAATTTAATGTGTGATGTTAATGATGAGATGTTTCTCATCTCTAAAAAAAATAAATGGCATGCTTTTGTAGATAATTTTCCATAGTTTAGGTTAATGGATTTTTTTTAATTAATAACACTAATTTTGCAGCATGTTACATATGAAATGATAATGGGTTAGGTTTTTTTCTTTCTTCCCTAACAACTAATAACTTTTCAAAGAAACACCTTCTCTAATGATAGAGTTGAAAACCAAGAGTTGTTATACTTTAATTTAAATTTTACTATAGAATATGTTTTTTACAAAATGTTTTCTTCTTCTATTAAAACCTTACAAAACTCTCCACTATATCAATTAAATATCTAACCTCTCTTAAAACTTTTCAACTTTCCACTATATCAATTTAATGCACCTTCTAAAAAAGCCTTCTATAACTCCAATTTGTGCACCTTATGGCCTACTAATTACTTGATTAGAAAGCACTAGGTTCAATGAAAAGTTGAAACGAGCAAACCCTCTTTAATATAGTGCAACCCTTTGAAATTTTTCTCATCCTTCAATTGAACAATAATAAGAAAAACGGTTCTGTAAATTAATTATATAAAGATGCCTTATATACAATCTTCTCAATATATGCTATGATATGAAATTTCAATTTGAGATGATTGTACCTAATGTTGAAGAAGAATTTATCATGCTTTTGAGATCTCAATGTGTATTTTTTTTCTCTCTCCATTGTTCATATTATGAATGATTCTTAAAATTGTTGATGTTAATCAAGTTCATCTCTTTGTTGTTAACTTTAGAGATTATACGATACAATGTTGATAATGTTTGTGATGCATTTGAAATTAAGTGAATTATAATGTTAGTAATACAATTGATAACAAATCAAATGAGGTGTTGGTAAAACAACACTTGCCCAATTGGTCTACAATGATCATAGGATAATGCATAGTTTATACTTTTAATTCTAACGTCTATCAGCAAATATTTATATATAATGTATTATATATTGATTAAATAAATTCAAATGAGTGCAAATAGTGTGTATTGTATCATATCATATCGTTTCTACTAACGAGACTATTTGTCCTACATTGAAAAGATTGTTTATAAATATGTGATTTTGTACACTAAATTTTGAGTTTTGTTCATCATCACGTTCAAGCAATAATTGGATAGAATATCTTCAGTTTTGTATTATTGTTTTTCTACTCACTTTTGCTCTTCATTTCTTGATTATCAATTGATTTCTATGACAAGACAGGGAGTCAAGTTACTTTTAGATTGATAAAGACTCAAGTTACTTTTAGGTCGACCAAATAGTTTAGATAAAATTCAACAATTTATAAATAAAATTTTGAATAAATTATTTTAATTTTTCAATTTAGTCTATATGAATGAACAAAGTGAGAATTATTTTCATCTATATTTATTTCTTTTTATAAAAAAATCTGTATTTACTCTCACACTCATATTTTTATTATATTTTATCTATTTATCATGTTTATATACTTTGAAAAAAATATGAAACACGAAAATGTTAAAGCTCATTAAATAATAACTTTTTTCTCATAAAACTTTGCAACTTAGATATTTTAATATTATGTAGAATAAATACAAAATGACAAAATAATTTTTGTAGAAAAATGTTACAAATGACAATAAAATTATCCCACAAATAATATATTTATCCAAAAAATAATCATATTTCATAAAATACTAAGAACAATTGATTAAAGGTTAATAAAAGGTTGTAAGTTACAAATTAAAATAAATTATATTAATAGACTCATTAGTTACCTTTTTATTAATTACTAATGTCTTATTATATTTTTAAAATGACTTTGTCACATCAACATTTGAACTACACTTTTTTCATATTCCCTAACTGTGATAATTTACTCACTCATTGTATTAATGAAAAATTTAATGAATAAATTGGTTAATTTGTTACAATTGTTTGGTAAGTTTCTATTCTAACCCTGTTGTTTTTATTGGTCTACTTTTAATGTTTATTAGTCTACTTTTTTAATTTTCTTATTTCCTTTTGTTACTTAATTTGGATAAGATAATATTTTCTTATGAATTTGAAGATGAGGACAAACAAGGCTTCTATTTATGAATTAAGTATAATATATTAAGAAAAATGAAAGCTACAATGTATTTAAATAGTCTAAACATATAGTCTTTATGTATATATATTAATAATATAGAACATGAAGTAAAAGTTCAATTCATTTTTATTTAAATATTTTCAATTTAATATGGAAGATTGTATCTTACATAAAAACATTATTTTAGTTTTTAAAGGTGAAGACAAGTGTCTACCATTTTTCCGTACAATTGAGACATCAATAGAAAGAAATGAGAGAAATATATAATAGTGCCTCTAAAAAAAAGATATTTAGAAGGCTAAAGGGTATGATCCAAGTTACACATTGTAGTAGATTGCTTACGAAAAACACTAAATGAATTTATACAATAAAATTTTAAATTTATTACACATAAGGTTTTTTTTTTCTTCCGAAGAAGCAAAAATGGTATATATTAATAAAACCACGAGTCTTCCCCGCACAAGGTGTACTAAGAAGACCCGGCAAAAGTTACAAACTGTCACACTGAAAAAGGACCCAACAAAAATAAGTTTAATCCATTAACTACAATTGACTTGATTGAATTGAAAAAATTATATATGTAGGTGATTAAAGAAAAAATAGGGTCTCATTTGCACGGATTATAGTCCCGGCTAATGCAAAGATTGTGCTAAAACCATATTTCATGTGTTTTTAAGTTCAACATTTTTATTTTAATAAAAAAGTTTTTTTTAGGAATATTTTAATAAAAAAAGTTGTTTTGCATTTAGCACCAAAATGTTAAATATAACATGTCCTTCATATATGCTGAAATTAAATAATGAAACTATAATTATTCAAATTAAATTTTATGAAATAAATTATCTATAAAAGGGATTAAGATGATTTTTTTTAGGGAAGAACAATAAAATTTTTTTATTTAAAAACCATGCTGGTATGAAGTATTTGAATGGTACATATGGAAAATGAGTCACTTCATTTATTTATTTTTTAAAATTGAGTTATTTTCTTCTATTTTCTCTAAATAAATTAATTTCATTGACTCAAGTTAGAATATAAATTTGATAATATCTAATTATAATTCATAGTTTTTATCTTTCTAAAATCCAAAAATGTATTAAAACAAAGGTAAACAAAAAGAGGACATATAAACTAAACCAAGAAAATATATTAAAAGAAGTTTTTATTAATTTCTATTGATTTCTAATATATGTGAGTGACACATTATTTATATCAAAAGTAATTTTTATCTGCACTATTTCCACTTTATGAAATGGTCCAAACTATTTTCACTTGATGAGAGAATAATAAATTTAAAAATATTTTAATAGCCATGTTTTTTGATCAAAAAATAATTTAACAGAGATCCGCCAATTATATTATTTTCAATAAATTTTAAAAATAAACATTATAATCAAACCCGTGCAACGCACGGGTTGTATACCTAGTAGAAACTTAAAATACACTCTTCATTCTTATTATGTTATAATATACACTCTCTTCCTTTAAAAATAAAACTTAAAATAAATTATACTCACTTGCCTTAAGAAAAACATTGATTTTTTATCGGTCAATCAATTTCTTTTTACCTAAATAAATATTGTTTATATGATATTTACAAAAAATTTCTACCATTCAAGAAAAAATAATTAATTTCTTTTTAATTTCAATGTCAATGATAAAAAATTGATTATTTTATGGATTATGCTAACTTGTCCCCAAGAGCACAAGTTAAGGAACTAAAAAAAGAAATAGTAAATAAATTTTGTATTGAGAATATAAATTTTTAAACTTTTACATCATTTAATACACAAATTTCAAGAAAAACTTTTATCTTTAGCTTATTAACTTGTGTCTTAAGGCACAAGTTAGCATTTTCTTTATTTTATTATTAACTTAATGATTTAGAATATAAAACATTTTTTTAGATACCCATATTTTATTGGTTTTAGTAATTTTTTAAATCTAGTTTATTTTGTATTGTTTCGTATTTTATAATAATGTTTGAACTATATTCTAATGATATTGAATATAAAAAATAGAGAAGAATATGATTCGATTTTTGATTATAATAAAATGTATCCACACAATTTTTCACTGTCTTGTGTTCGTTAGATTTTCGTTACTAAACTTTAAAAAAAATTAAAAGAAAATATAATGGAGGGAAGTGTAGATTTTAACCATATAGTAGAGAGGAGTGTAATTGAAGCCTCAATTAAAAGAATAGAGTGTAATTTTTTCTAACATGTTTTGCATAAAAAGGGAGAGAATTGTATATTTTATCATAAGAGAAGATGATAGTGTAATTTAAATATCTATTAAGAAAGGGGATCAGAGTGCATGTAATTCAAATAAACTAGTAAGGACACCCGTGCCAAACACGGGCTAGAATTTCGTCATAAAATATTGCAAGAAAATGTAGTATTGTTCTCATTTGTGTAGTTGGTATATGTTCAATAGGCCGATCCACTCCAAAAAGTTTAACGATGGTATCATAGCCTGGCTTGATCTCAGATGCATAAAGTAGCCATGACAATGATGTGCAATTGAGAAAGGTTTTATGTTTATCGTTCGATCCATGATTCTAATATACTTACATGATACCCTACTCATATCCAATGGAGATGAGAAATTGAATATAATCCCATTCCCCAACGGGTTTGGGTATTGCCGCCTCATTCTCATTCCCGTAGTGAATATTTTTTTAATACAAATTTTTTTTTCAAGGCCTGCATGCAATGTTATACTACGTTAATAGTGGAGAGGAGTGTAATTGAAGTCTCAATTAAGAGAAGAGAGTGTAATTTTTTCTAACATGTTTTGTATAAAATAGGAGAGAATTGTATATTTTATCATAAGAGATGATGATAGTGTAATTTAAATATCTATTAAGAGAAGGGATCGGAGGGCATGTTAGTCAAATAAATAACATTGTCATATATCACTATGTATGCTTTCATTGAGATCTTATTCTTGTTAATTCCATATCGGAGAAAGAGGTTACAGTGATGGCATCAACGACGATGTTTATTGGTTGGTCCTCTGTATCGATAGATATTTTACTGCAAAGAGAACATCTCAGACATAAAAGATTATTTATTGAAAATTTAATTATTTTTTACTTAAATTTAATTTGGACTAACACACCAATGTTTGTATCATTTATAAGATTTGGGCGGTGATGTAAAAGTAAGGTGAAATATTATTGGCCTTTTTCTTGGAGTTGGACCAAAGTATGTTTGTTTGGTTTTGTTTTTGGAGAGGGGGACCAAAGTATGGTTAAATATTCTAAAACTTGATTTTGTGATTTTTCGGGGTATTCAAAATCTCTAACGTAGGAGACAACACACCGCCACCACAACTGCACTTTATTTATATTTTTAAGGTAAAATGAGAATATACATACAAGACTACACTACCTGTTTCAACATATAGATGAGAGACTAAATTACATCCATTGAACCGTGGCATCAATACAACTTTGTTTAATATTCTTTTTGTTTGATACATATTTTTTAAGTTTATCTTTGATTTAAGTTTATAACATATAGATTATTAATGTAAAATTTTACTCAAATCTAAAATCATTTGACAGAAATCCATCAAGATTGGCAATGTTTAATAAAAGTGCATAAATTTTAAGTTTGTTGAATCTCAATAACTTATCAAAATATTTTAGATTGGTGTCAGTTTTTACATGCATGATCTATATGATATAAATTAAAATCCAACGGTCAAATTTAAAAAGTATAGCCAATGTAGTCGTCAAATTTTGTCATATGATATTTCGCACTTCTAAGCATTAGCCATTCTTAAAAGACTTAATAAAATCTATTAAATAAAATCATAAAAATATAAAAATCCGATCAAAAAATTATAAAAATCAATAAAACTAATGCAAATTTTTTCGGATTTTTCTGAGAATATGAAAAATTAAAAATGGGTCTAAACGATGGAATTTTGGATTTTGAGCGGCGGATTCTCGTAAGAAGTTCCTACTATGAGAGTCTTGATCCTTGATTTTTTGAAATTTGTTGTATACACACATGTTAAGGCTGAAAAACATCATTAAATGACTTGAATACCCCGGCGGCAATTAACTAACGAGTACGTAAAGAACCGGTGGCAGTTAATTGGCGAGGAAAACTTTGACAGTTAACTGCCGAAGTCCAATTTACTATATGACTTGTGCACTAAGATACTATATGACTTTTTTGTATCATGATAAAAATGAATTATTAATGAATAATAAATGTAATTAAATGCTTTCTTAAATTTAATTTGACGTTGATTTCCTTTATTCAATTTGGTCGTGCTTTGCATTCTTTTTTTTTTCTAGAAGTTAATGATCATTTAAATTTGTACATTAGGATTATGTAGTTGACCATTGTGTCTAAATTTAAATGTCGGTTGTCACACTAATTCATTGTTTTGGCACGTGTTGATTCATTTCAAGGTCCTTCAAAATTCAAAAAGTGTTGGTGTGACTTTTAAACGAAAAAAAATATCATTTAATTCACTTAATTAATCATTCATTATTATAATGATACAAAAAAATCATATAGCACAAGTCATTTAATTCACTTTTTGTCAAAAAAATCGTTAAATTCACGTAATTGATCAAATGATTTCTAAGGCAATTAAGTGTCGATAGATTAAATTGGACTTCGGCAGTTAACTATCGAAGTTTTCCTCGGCAGTAAACTGCCGCCAGTTCTTTACGTCCTCGGCAGTTAACTGCCGCTGGCCATTTAAGTCATTTACAATTTTCTGATATGTATCCTCGGCAGTTCTTAACATGTGTGTATACAACAATTTTCTGATTTTTTTTCCTTTTGATTTTATGTGGAAGTTTCAGAACAATCGGATCAAGTAGCCCGAATATCGGTTTTTTTTACTGAGAATAACTAACAATGACCTAAAATAGGAGGATGATAGTTAGAAAGATTAATATACTCCTTAAAATGATTATTCATGTTATAAGCATGTTTATAATTGGTGCTGATACAATTCATATTATATAATGTGAACTGTTTTCCCTTGAAATAAGGTGTTTAGTGGGTGTTCGAATTTTATCATCGGAAAAAATAGGGTATTTTTGAGGTTTTCGTATTATAAAATCCGAATTGGTGAAAAACTCATTTTTTTTCACCCTATAACAAAGGAAAAATTCAGTTCGAATTTTAAAATCCGAAAATCACAGAGGCCTTTTTGAAAAATTTACAGGACGCGCGAGAATGACATATGGTTCGAAAATTAATAGTCTAAAAACTTTGTAGGACTATCAGATCAGACCATATATGTGCAATATACTCTATTATATTAATAATTTTTTTTATTCCTTCAAATTTTTAATACCGCAATTTATTTATATGCAATTTTTTGCCATTTTGAATTTTCAATGGGTTACAAAACTCTTGGTATTATTTGCATCGTATTAGCTTAGATCACTAGATACTTTCGGGGGAAAAAATTGGATTACTAGATTAATTAATTTGGTTAATAGGAAAACTCAGACCAGATCTTAGATTCCAGCATCATCGAGATACTCTACTACTCAAACTATGGAAAATAAAATTGAAATTTTGTTCCCGTAGGCATAACGTGTGCGTGCGTGCTTGGGAAGAATCAGCTATGCTATACTATATGCCAATTTTATATTCATTCAATAATTTTTGACGAAACATATAAGACATTCACCATAATTGGTACCCATTTGGACGGCATAATGCAGAGAATCTAGAATAATAACCTTCCTCAGTTGCATCCAAACTCAAAAAGTCCAAAAACCTAGTAAAAATTAATATATTAATCATTGAAACTTATAAGATTTATTTAAAACATATTCAAACCCATAAACTCATGAATCATTGAATTCTACCTAGAATGACATCAAAGTTGAAGTTTGCGACATCAAAGTTGTGAGAGATGCTGTGGGCTCAAGTTCCCATAAATTCCACCTAGAATGAGCTCTACAATAAATTATTTAAGGAAATTTGATTTCGATTTTTAGATGAAATAATTTTGATAAAATTTTACTTATCTTTCATTTAAACTCTAGATTACTAGAATCCTTTTCTTATAAGAACTAGAAGGTTAACACAAAAAGTATAGTATTTTATTTTTACTAACACAAAAGTATAGTTATTTTGGTAAGTAATTGGCTAGTTTGAAGATTTTTATACTTTAAAATATTAAAATTTTATTTCTATGATTATTTCAATTACATGCCTAATTTTAATCGAAAAATTGAAGTACTAGTTTTCAAAGAAATTATAATTAAAAACATTTGAATGACTAACTAATTAAAACCAAAAAATTATAATTTAATTTAATATGAAATCATTTGTTAAAAGAAAAAAAATTAATATGAAATCACTCATCACTTTAGTTAATAAGAAAAATCACTCATCTTTTTTCCACGTCCCTTTTGATAATCATCCCAGTTAAAAAACTATCTTAAGTCATCACTTCAAAATTATATCTTCTCTTTCAATTTTTCATATGATATACTGATCTCTCTATCCCTTATTATAGGTTCAATTTATAAAGAGAAAAAAAAATACTTGTCCCTAAATATAAATGACTTGATAAACTTTAAATTAATTACTCCATTCTATTTTATCACATGTCATTTCGAAAAAAAAAATAAAAATAAGTGTCTCCGAGACACTCTTTAAAGGTCGTAATATAATATACTAGTTTAAAATGCTTAAAGAGTACCCCATTAACACACGTTAAGAAGACCTATGTAAAATACCGAGTGACTAAAATATTATAAGCTGTGGTCTTCTCGCCACAATATTTATGTATATATACAAGACATTGGTTATGCTCCCCAACAACTTGAAACAACGTTTTTCACACATCAAACATACCTTCAAATCAAACTCACAAAAGAAATCTGAAAGTTGAGGAAAAGATATCCAACATCATCATGTCTGAATGGTCACCTGAAAATGCCAAGAAGGCTTACCTTCAAGCTCTCAAAATGGTATTCGTGAACTGAATCTTTTCTTTCCTATATGCAAGATAAATAGTCTCAAGGTTGTGTGTTGAGTTCTTGCCTCGCGGTTGCGCAACAATTTTTTATATACTAGAGAATCTGAATTAAATGTAGTTTTCATTTTTTTTAGAGGAAGAATTAGATGTAGTTGAGACGACCATAGTTGCAATAACAGTGCATAAATATCAAAACTTTGATGTCGCAGCACAAATTGTAGTCACAAATCTTTTCCGAAACTCTTACTCTTTTATTTTTTGGATGGACACATGTTAGTTTTCAGGGTTTGAACGTTAAAACTCCTTGATTAGTTTCCAGTCTTATATTTCTTAATTTCATTTTGCAGGCCAAAAGGGACAAAGAACCCGATGTAGCCGAATTCATATCAGCTATTGCAGCAGGAAAAAATGCACAACTCATGGTGGTAGCAAGTGCTAACGTAGCTAGTTCTACCACGCTAGCACTAGCTGCGGCCTCTCAACAAACACACGGCCGTGTGGTATGCATCTCATGTGGACAAAATGAATTACAAGCATCCAAAGAAGCTTTAGGAGTTCATAAAGATAGTGTTGAGTTTGTTGTAGGAGATGCTAAAACCCTTCTCTTAAATGACTACAAAGGAGCTGATTTTGTTCTTGTAGACTGTGACATAAACAATGCAAGTGAAGTTTTTCTTGCAGCATTTAAAGGTGCTAACAAAGATGGAGCACTTGTGGTTGGTTATAATGTTAAGCATAGGGCATTGAGATGGAGACAATTGAGGGCAACATATTTACCTATAGGAGAAGGGTTGCTTGTGACCAAAATTGATCTTAATGTGAAGAAGGATAATGATATGGTTGTCCAAAGGAATAAGAGTAATTGGATTGTTCAAGTAGATAATTGCACCGGAGAGGAACATATATTTAGGGTCACCTCTCCTAATAAGAAAATACATGTTGAGGTTTAAGTTGTAAATTGATCGATGATGCTAGACAACGTACTCTTTAACATATTTTGAATTATTAGATAAAATTCAAGTAAAGTTAAATGAATTCATCTAATAATTTAAGAGTATGTTAAAAGTAGTACTTAGAAGAATATATTTCAATCGCTTATAGTAAAATGTTAATTGACAGGTCCTGAAGAATTGAGCAGGAGCAATTTGTATTCTGTGTTGACTCTTTTTTTAGTATGATATGTAATGTACAAAATTTGGTTGGTAAATGAAAAAGAATATATTCTGTAGGCTTGTTGAGAAAGAAGTTAATTAATTAGTCCTACGCCCTTTGAAAAACAAAAAGTTAATTAGTTCTACGCAACTCTGGGCAAGATTTTTCACTTATATATGCTATGGAGTAATACATCTCTCTTCCTTTGTTATTTTAGTTCTCGTTTAAAAGTTATTTACATAAGTTTCCGTGAGCATAACTCAGTTCGGAGAGATATGCATTGTTATATGTACAGATCGGGGTTCGAACCTCGAATATCTCACTAATTCATCTCGAAAAAAATGAATTCTAGCCACTTCGCTATTTGTCAAAAAAAAATTATTTACATAAAAATAAGATACATTTTTATGTAATATTTTTTTGAAGAGGCAAAAATGACCACAAACTAATTAAGTCCCTTCACGCATAGTGTGAGATATGGAACTCACATGAAAAACAGCAGTTACATTTAAGAATCAACAAAGAGAGAAAAATGGCTTAAGCTTTTAAAGTTGGTAATCAAAGTTAAATTGGTCTTATTTTGACTTCAACCACAAAAAAAAAATGAAGCTTTACTTTTTCACTCAACGCTTAAATCTTCTCCTCTTTTTTATTTATTTATTTAAAAAATACATTTATTTCTCTCTTTCCAAATCACTCACACCGCTAACTAAATAATATGAAAAATCTCATGTAGTTGTCGGGAAGATCCACCTAACCCTCCAAATTAAACAATATGCTTCAGTAACGATCCTTAATTAACCGATTGGTAGCCTAGCCTATGTGAAACCAAAGACCACAACTGGCCATAAAACTTGCAACATAAAAATAAATTGTCTCTATCCTCTTGCATGCCACACAACCCTGTACAAATTTGATCATTGGTTGTCAGAACCCTTCGACGAACCTAGTTGAGTAATAAACGCCACACAAAAAGAGTGATTTTTAAAGGGACCGCCTTTAACCACAGAACTGGACTAACGTCAGGAAACTTACCACCATCCACCGTTGTGATGTTGTTATAGGCACTGCACACCATATAACAATGGGAATGATGTAAATTCCAAACTCATCTATCCTCCCTATCAGCCTACAAAACAACATAATTTAATAGTTCAACATACTCCCTCACCAACTCCTCCTCCCTAGCAAACAACCTCCTACACCACTATCATGCCACACCATATGTCCAACCCCCAACCTAATGAGTGTATGTCAGCCACCATTACCACTTTAGTAAGCGATAAATCATAGAGCCAACTAAATCTATCACCCAAGGATACTACATCCAACTTAGGAGCCCGCCAAAAGAGAGTGTCTGACCCATTATCCACCACACGGTTAATATTATCACAAACCAGCCACTATCCATTAGACCTTGACCCTCTATAATCAAGCTAAAATTCCTCCACCACGTAGAACCTCATCCTCCCCCGTATCTCAATTGTGCCCCTCCTCCCCGTAACGAGCACCCAACACCATATACCATAAACTCTCCTTTTCCTTCAACGCCCTCAAACACCACTTATCAATCAAAGCTGTATCAAACCCCCCTAAACCTTCGCACCCCCAGGCCACTAGTTTCTTTACTCATACAAATAATATCGTAATTTATCTAAGAGATTTTCCTATGACCCCCCCACAAAAAAAAAAAAAAAAACACTAAAGATATATTAAAGAAGAGAAATGATAATTGTGGTAATCTTGAAGAAGGAAAGAAAATAGACTTATAAGTAGGATAGAACATACTTCAACATAATCAAATGACCCCCCATAGAATGGTTACAACTTTTCCAACCCGAAAGTCTACATCTAACCTTGCCAATTAAAGGATACCAAAAATTCAAACTATGAGGATCTCCACCAATAGGTAAACTGAGATACAAAAAAAGGAAGGCTCCCTTGCTTACAATTCATAACCACGAGGATCTCCACCAATAGGTAAACTGAGATACAAAAATTCAAACAATAGAAGAACTACTTTCAAAGCTCTAACGTTGGCCCAACTTTTCACCCCTGTCAACAAACTATCATCAACAAACTGTAAATAGTTAAAAATATTAATGATAAAATAATAAATATTAATTTTGATGTAATTTTTGTTATCAATGGGAATACAAAGAAACAAATAAAAAAGACTAAGCTCTCAACAAACTAGCTCCCATTGCATCAGCAAAAAGAGTGGAAGAAAGTTGAGTAGGATAAGACTGAAGAATGACAACAACCTGCATAGAGGAAACATCATACATAGGAAGTCAATCCGCACAAGTATTTCATTTACGAAGAGTGTAAGTGAAACTAAGATCCCAATTGCAAGATAAGTATATCTTGATACGAGAAACCAATGGCACATATGGGCGAGTCAAGAGGCGGTCAATCCTACAAGAGAACAAACGTCGAGTGAGAGTCGAATCTGCAAATAATAGAACGAAAACCAACATTCCAAGCAATATCTAAACCGCAGTCGATAGCTTTTAACTCTACATTCATGTTTAAAGTGTGACCACAATAACCAAAGCAACCAAGAAGCCACTCCCCACTAGAATTGCGAATAATTATACCATAGAATGAACTACCATCAACGTTCAACTTATAAGTCTTTGAAGGAGGAGGCTTCCAAGAGACATGACAATGAGATTTATCCTTAAGACCCTTTCCCAAGAAGTTATGAATTCATCCAAGCAGGATCTGAACTTTTAAAATGTAAACGCAACTGGCAAAAGCTCCTTTCTTGTGGTGTAGTTGAGTTGAGCAGTCTTTTGCGCAGCTATAGAACTGAGCATCATATCTTAGGAAAGTTCTCACTCCATTCACATAATTAGGAGGCAATTTTTCAATAACTTCAATTTTAGTTTTGTCAACTCTCAACCCATTCTTATACTGCGTCCAAGTATTATTCTTTCTTCTACTATAATTTGACATATCTCCCAATTAAGCATCAAGTTAGTTTCTTCACTTTTTTTAAGGCTTGCTCTACATATTGCAAACATATTTTTTTGATAATCAAGTTTTGGGTTAAATAATTTTTTTATCTCTATAAAATTTTCAAAATTTGTTTTTTATAGTTCCTCAAAATTTTCATCAAGTTTTAGTTAGTCCCTCAAATATCTTTCATCAAGTGATTTAAATGTAATCCGTCCAACTTTCCCCAAAAAAGTGAGGTTTGTTATTCAAAAAAGAAAGTAAGAAATTTTCCCTATTGAAAAATTTTCTCCTCTACTTTAGGGTAATATATTCTTTTCATCCTCTAACTTTATGGAAATATGCTCTTTTATCCCTTTATCTTTACAAAGAGTTTAAATTTTGACCCCCTATTTTAGACACGTGACGTCTTCTCAACAGCTTTTCAACGTTTTGTAAAATTAAAGGTTAAATTTTTCACTTTTTTTCAACAAGGACCAAAATCATAATATTTTGAAGGCATAGATCCTCTCCGATCATTAAAAGGTCCAATGGAATTTCAGCCATTAATTTGGCTTACTTGGATTCATTAAAAAACATTAAAGACCATTGAATGGTCAAAACTGACACTAGACCTCCTCTTGTCTAAAACTCACGGGAGAGAACCCCAACTAGTTAAGGGTGCATTGAATTGTCATTTTTAATTTAAAACTTTTTTTAGTTTCAATAGACTAATACTTCAAAATAGTCCTTGAATTTTCACAAATCGGCCAATTTCGTCCCTGAATTTTTCGAAATATCAAATTAGTTCCTGAATTTTACAGACGTCCATCAAATCAGTCCCTCCGTCCAAAAGGGCCGTTAGTAGTGATGATGTGGCTTCTTGCATGCTTTGCTGTCCTGTACACGTGTCAGCAAGTCAGCCACGTGTACAAGGACTAAATTGATGGAAATTGGCAAAATTCGAGATTTAACATTCCAGTCACTTTTTTCCTGTGTTTCCAAATATACCCTTCTATTACCATTGTCTTTCATCCTCACATTTTCACTCAGAAGCATCAAACAAGTCCATAACCTTTAACCTTCCCGCCTAAACCGTCACCCTCTTCAGTTCACCAAAATCATCATCATCACCGGCGATCATCCTTGAAAAAGATTCGGTTTTGAAGTCAGATTTCGTGGTTTGTCAAGGTAACGCCATTCAACTTTGTTTTCCATTCACTCTTGTTCGTTTCTCCCTGTTTTGTGTCCGTTTTTTGTGATTTTCGCTTTTAGTTTTAGGCTTTATTTTTTCAACTTTTAACTTCATATCATGTTTCGTTGATGTTTGTTTGTGATTGTTGTGTGTTTGATTGCGTTTTTTAGATTAGTAATTTTAGGGTTTTTTGTTAGAAACTTAATAATTTCATGTCTTTATGTTTGGTTACTAAAAATGAAGAACAATGTTTGTTTTACTTTTTACTTTTTCCAGCAATTGTATGCATCAAGAATCAAATTGATATCTGTTATGAAAATTCAAGGACCTATTTGATGGTATTTTCACTAATTTGAGGATCGAAATGATGGATACGTATATAATTCAAGGACCAATTTGATTGAATTTTTTTGACAGAAAGGTTTGATTCGTTCATTGACAACCTCTTTTCATTACAACATTACATGGACTTGGCACAATACAATAGCATTTTAAACAACTCAATCAAACAAAATACTCTTATCAATATCTTAATCAACCTAAGCTCACTTCCTACACAATCAACTTTATCCATCAACCTTGCCCACCAAACCTCTTCTCTGCCCATATCATTTGGCTTCTCCATCAACCTTGCATTTCTTCTATGACCAACACCATTGTTTTTAAAATAGAGGAGAACTAGGTTTAACATAAATTACGAACACCGAATCTACAAGGCAGACAACTTGATTTATGAATTTCGAATTTAATTAAAAAAATTAGGGTTCTAAGTTTTTGAATTGGGGAAGAAATTTGACATCAATTCATGGAAGAAATTTTGAGGATTTTGACCTCTATGTAAGGAATTATAACATTAGGGTTCCAAATTTATATATTTGGGGAAGAAATAGTTGTTAATGAAGAAGAGGAGAAAGAGCCGTTACTCACAAAGAAGAGAAAGAGCTGTTGCAAATTTTCCGAAAATCCATCAATTTGGTCCTTGGAAATTTTCTGAAAATCAATCAATTTGGTCCCTGCTTGCGTGGCATCTGACGTGGTAAGCTTCGTCAGAGGTTAACGTTACACGTCACCTCCGTTAACAGACCAACTTAACGGAGGGACTGATTTGATTGACATTTTGTAAATTCAGGAACGAAATTGGCCGATTTGTGAAAATTCAAGGACTATTTTGAGGTATTAGTCGTTTCAATAACCATGTTCTAAATCAGTTAACATGTCTCATTCTTTTAAGGCCAATTCTCGTTTTCCGACTCTAATGCGTAAACTATGTATGTGTAAACTATGTTTCAATCAATAAGATGTCCTTTATTATACCGTAATGAGAAGGTGCAACATTCAATTTTCATGCATTTTAATCATTTTTTGAGGGAAATGCATTTTATCTTTGGCATAAACTAACGGTTTTAAGTAAGATTATTATGATATCAAATTAAATTTCTCTCATAGTTGAATCAAGAAATTGAGAAGTATAAAGATTAATCACTTAATTAATCATGGGATGTTACATAAATTATGGTGGGAACTAAAATTCATTAAAGGTCATTAAATGGTCAAAATTGGCACTGCACCTCCTCCCGTGTAAAACTCACGGAGAGAATCCCAACTAGTTAAGGGGTAAATATAGTTGGCATTGAATCTCCGGTCATTGGAGGGTCCAATGGAATTCCAACCATTGATTTGGCTTACATGGATTCATTAAAATACATTAAAGATCATTGAATAGTCAAAATTGGTACCGGACCTCCTTCCATATATAACTCTCTAGACAACCCCAACCAGTTAATGGGCAAATATAATCGGTATTGCATTGAAAGTTTTATAGTGACTTCTTCACAAGTCAAAATTGTTATTTTTAATTTAATTTTTTTTCTTTAATCAGTGTTCCGAAAATATCGATTAGCATGACTCGTTCTTTTAAGGACAATTTCCATTTTCCGACTCTAATGTGTAAACTATGTTCCAATTCCAATCACTAACATGTCCTTTATTATATCGTAATGGAAAGGTGCAACATTCAATTTTCTTGCATTTTAATCATTATATTTGGGTGAGGCCTACGTTACCCTCTCTTAATTAAGGGGTAATTTATTCTCTCATAATATCAACCAATCAAATGTATATACATAGGCAACATTAAATGTCAAATAAATGTGTTAATTTTTTCTATAAAAAAAAGAGTCAATTTTAATCCTAAGGTAACTTTTAATACTTTTAATTTTTATTTAATTATGTTTAGGTGTTCAATCTTAATTAATGTATACTATAGAGTTTTAAGGCAAATTCTACGGTACACCCAAAAATTTAAGCGTATCGGTACACTATTTTGTTAAATTAATAATTAAATGAGTTTTTGTTTTTTTGAAGAAAAAGAATTATTTTCTATCATTGACAACTATAATAATTGAATCTTATTTATCAAAAGCATCAACGAAATAAAATTTAATTTTTATGAATTTTAATTACTCATAACAAATAATATTGATTATTTTTTATGAGAAAATGTAAAAAAATTAATATGATTCCTATAAACAATTAAATGATGTTTTTTTTCTTATGAAACGATGTTTTCTAAATTATAAATATTGACAAAGAGCCCCTTCATTCCAATTTCTTCTTCATTTTCTTTCCATTTTGATTGTTCAATTCTCTCATTCCAGAACTGCCACAGTTTCCAATTATCGTAAGAATCTTCGTTTCCAAAAAAAATTGATGTGAAATTTTAATTGTTATAAGCTCTATGATGTAAATTAATTAAGATTGAACACCTAAATATAATTAAATAAAAATTAAAAGTATTTTTTTTAAGAAAAAAATTAAAAGTATTAAAAGTTACCTTAAAATTAAAATTAACTTTTTTTTTTGAAAAAATTGACTAATTTATTTGACATTTAATGTTGTATATATGTGTGTGTGTGTCTATATATATATATATATATATATATATATATATATATATATATATATATATATATATATATATATATATATATATATATATATATTACATTTTTATTGGTTGATATCATGAAAAATTAAGAAGAGAGTAATCTAAAAAAAACCTTATATTTGACATAACTTGGTGTGGTTTTTTTTTTTTGTCAAGAATTTAGTGTGGTTTTTATTATGATATCAAAATTAAGTTTCTCTCATAGTTGAATAAAGAAAGTGAGAAGTATAAATATTAATCACTTAATTACTCGTGGGATGTTACATAAATCATGACGGGAACTAAAAGTCAACGAAACAAAACAGAAATGCATTTATGTTTTTTGATGACAGAGTCAAAAAAGTCAACATTTTTTTATTTATTACGTACTACTATTTATGAAAAAACATAATTTTAGTCAAATTACATATATGTTTGATTACTTATGATGATAATAAAACATTAAATTGTTTCTCAAAAAAAAAAACATTTAATTGCTAATACATTTAGGGTCCGTTTGGATTAACTTATTTTTGAGCTTATATAAAACAACTTATGCAAATAAATAAGTTTTTATGTATTATTTATAAGTTTTTAAGGTAGTTTATGAAAAAACCGTTTATGAGGATACAATTTTGATTAGTGAGAGTTTATAAATTAAAATAGAAACTTATTTATTTATATAAGCTATTTTTCATAAGCTCAAACCAAACGGGGCCTTATTGCGTGTGCCTTCCACGTTTAATTATAGAGATCAGTCCTACCAATTTTGTGGAACGCAAATAGGTAGAGTAGCAAATTCTTACAAGAGTTTTAATCCCATTACATGGTGGATTAATTTTGAATAAACTTGTGTCATCTCAACTGAACTCTTAGATATACTTTGGTTAAGTTTGAATATACGTATAATAAAAATATTAAATTGATGACAATTTTTATTGTTATTATTATTATTATATGTTTAAACATTTTTATATATTAAAGTAGTTAGGAAAATATTAATTGTCAAATGTACTTATGCAATATATATTGAACAAGTGCATTTAGAAGTAAAAGTATATAATCCAAAGTTCACCAAAAAAAAAAAAAAAGTAAAAGTATATACTTCTTTTGTCTCCCTCATAAAAATAAAAATAAAAAGACTACAAAAATTAATAAAGTCGGCTGTATTATTAAATTTATTGACAACTTATATGGTTTTACATGGTTACCCTTCAAAAGAATTTTAACTATATATGTCATATGTGTGTATGCACATTTAACTAATCACTCATGTTTTAATCAACCATAGAAATATCACATATTAAATCCGCAAAAATGTTAACCAAATGTTATGTCGCCCTTTTCTTTTTCCTTGCTCTAATATCTTCTCTAGGTAATTCTTCAAATGATGCCAAGCTTCAAGAAAACCAATTCAAAAATGCTAAAATCTTTATTGCGTTGCCTCTAGGTTCATTACCAGTATACTTTGATTGTGATGAGGTATGGGGGAAATTTGAAATGTATGCAGGAGAAACTGGCGAAAGGAGTACTCCTAGTAATCAAGGAGTGGGATGTAACGTGTTTTGGGTTCGTTTATATACAACTATGGTTGCAGAACATGGAGAATTCTGGATAATAAAAACCGATGGTTTTTACCGTACTACTGACCATATCCACTGGATTAAAGATACTATTTGGCACAATAATACTAGAAATTATACTAGAAATTGATTTGTAATATTTATTATACCCATAAATAAATGGATTCATGTGTCCTAATTTTTTCTTTGTTCCCTGCTTCATTTTCATCTTCATGTTTTTTTTTTTCTTTTTACTTTTTTGATAAGTTCTCCATTTCATCTTTTATAATGATGTATACACGAATAAAGTAGATAGAGGATTCATCACACAAGATTTGATTCCATCACTTTTTTTTCCCTCCTTATATTTTTTTTTTTGGAACTCAAGCGTGAGTAATTATGTCTCACATCAAGTAGAGATAGAGGAAACGGATATATAAGATAGGAAACTCATATATTTCATGCCTTAAGGTATCAGGTATAGATGTGGTGTTTAAGTATCTTAGGGTCTTAGACGTTTAACTCATTACCGCTTTCAGGCTTTCAACGCTCCTCAAACTTCTCAACAATTTGTATCAAAGCCCGGTGGGGGAGAAGGAGTGGAATCCTAATATGGATCAAGCTAGTGATGTGGGTGAGGGTGACTCTCACTTAACAGAAAAATTGTGGGTAAAAATATGATGTGTAAGTCTCTCCGTCGTCCTAGACGTTTAGAACTAATATCAGAGTCCTGATTAGCTTCGATAAGGGAGCGGAGTAGAATATGGTGAGTTAGCCTCCTAGTGGTTCTAAACGTTTAGTCAAGAGCCCTAGTTAGGCTCGGTGAAGGAGCGAAAGTAGAATATGGTGAGTTGGCCTCTTAATGGTCCTAGACATTTAATCAATTGCAGTTTTGAGCGCTCCCCGAACTCCCAACACTTTCCATTAGTTTACATAGGTATATGTAATCTCTTTCTTTTTCTTTTTTGTTGAGGGGAGGACGGGAGCATAGTTTTAAAACTCGGCTCGGTCATCGACTAGGTAGGGATACTGGGTCCCTGGGTCAATGGTCGAACCACTGCGTCATTGGTCGAACCGCATGAATGAACCGAAACCATTCGGATGACTCGGTTAGATAACTCGGTCTGGAGATTAAATTTATATAGTTATTTAACCGGATTAACTTGGATTGAATCGGTGACTCGGTCACTTTTAAAACTAAAATAATGTCATCTAAAATTAAAGAAAAACTATCCAACAATAATAATTTCATAGGCTAATTGCTCAAATTCAAAACATAGTCATAACTCAAAATACAACTTAGTAGTAAAAATTCAAATAGATCCCAAAAAAGTATAATTCTAACATAAAGTCAAATAAGAGATTGCCCCAGTTATAAAAATCCAAAAAGATCTCAAGAAATTATAATTCCAACACAAGTATTATCATCAATAACATTTCTACCCTTTTCTGACCTTTCTAATTTCAGTTTTTTCTTTTTTTTTAATTGCTAAATCCAAAACGACGTCGTTTTAGTTGAGTAAAAAAAAAAAAAAAAAAACCTGTCTGACCTGCAACTCGGCCGAGTCACCGATTTTTACTGGTTTTGATCGGTTTTGACCGAGTTAACTACATGGCCGATCCAAATGTTGGCTCAAACCAGCTTACCCACCGGTTCACGGTCCAACCGGTCCGACCGGCCGGTCCGAGCCGAGTTTCAAAACTATAGACGAGAGGTATATTCTCATTATTGTAGAATCATTAAACGGAATGAATTACACTAAATGGGTTCACAAAAAAAAATCCATCAACCATAATAATTACTGTAAAGATTTTGCTTAATTAATTTAATTGATATGCACTAATGATTATTGTGGGACCAATTTCAATCAACTTTTTCTCACCTCCTTTCTTCATTACTTATTGAAAACCGACGATTTTTGAGCACCTTAGACCATTCACAATACATCACCTCTTTTGGATGCTTAAACGAATCTCAACTATACACATCACTCATTTCATAATTAATATATAATAAGCACCTTATCTCTCCTACCTAGTACCCAAAATAAATTATTAAATAGGTCCCAATAATAACTATATATAATTAATTTTAACAATAATTTATCTATTCATTCATAATTATATAACTTTGAAATATTGAAATAATTTCATTATAAACTATAAAAAAAAGTGAACAATTTTTTAATTTTATAATAATTAAAAAAAATTAAAACTTGAATAAATTATTTGATGTAGTAAAAAAATAGTCATTCATTGAAAATTCAAATTTGATCGATTAAATATAACACTTGTAAGTATTATTTAATTTATTTTTTTACTATAATTGAATAGAAAAAAAATACAATTAATTTGTATGTGTGACCCACATGTAATAGGATAGAGAAGGTGCCTATAAAAACACCCATCTCTATAGGCACTCAATTAATTGATGTCACAACGGGGGTTTTTATTTAGTTTTGTGCAAAATAGGGGAAGAACCTTCCGTTGTAGATGATCTTAGACAATCCACAATAGAGCACTTCATATTGGATGCTTAAGTGGGTCCCCTCTACTTCATCAATTTTAGGGTAATACTTTTTTTTTATATAAGCAAAATTTTAGGGTAATACTTAATAGGCACCAACTTTCTCCAACCTAACACCTCAAAAGAAATTATTAAATAGGTCTCACAAATAACTCTATATCATTACATTTCTAACAAAATCTATTCATTTTACTAAGATTTATTAAATGAAACCAATGAAAAATAAAGAGATAGATGCTTCCATAGTCATTATCCTTCATACGCACTCATATGTTACAATCCACAATGGAAATGCATATTTAATATGATGTTAAATAGATGAAGCACCTACTATTATGGATGGTCTTATATAACTTGCCTCGTAAACATTCATACCAATAACCGAAGACCATAACAACTAAACACTTATAAATTGTTAGTTATGATTCCTTCATCAAGTAAATATGGACATTAACGATATGTACACACACCTTATTTAACTTGTCATATAAACCTGCAGTTCCATAACGTTATCATAAGCCAATGGCATTTGAACAATTAGTCAAGTTGGTAAAAAGTGGACTCTGCTCTTACCTCCTTGAACTCCCAAAACACAATTGAGAAGACTTTATCTAGAGGATAAAAAGGTAAATTCAAAGTATGAGTCATTTAAATGGAACGAGCAAAATTGAATGAAATAAAGTTTAATGCTTGAGTTAACACTCCAACTCTTAGACAAAACCCTATTAATATGATGTTAGCATTTGTGAAGTTCGGAAAAATCCAGCTTCTTTTTTTGAGTTACATATATTTCAACTTTATGTTTTAGTCTTTATGAAAATTTTCTTCAACTTTTATTTGTTCAAAAGTTTTTCCTTCACATATTTGGTTATTGCTTTTAATTCATATCATGTATATATTTTTTAATTTTTGAATGAATTTTTGCAAGAATGTTTAGAATATTTTAGGAATCTCTCCCAAAAATATTAGAATTTTTTAACCAAATATATATAAATTAGATATGAATTTGTAAATGCTAAAAATATAAAAATTCATTTGAATTTAAATTTTGTTATAAATTTTTTTTGAAAGATTTATATAATATGCGATTTCAAAAAACAATATTTATGCAAAAACTCTTTCAAAATTTTGATTGATACATATGATCTTATTGAAAAGCAACGACCAAAAATGGTAATAGAAAACTTTTTTTTTTTTTTTGAAGGAGTAATAGAAAACTTTTGAAGTCTAAAAGTAGAATAATTTTGCAGGGGCATTAAAATGAAAAGTTAAAATATTATTAGGAACAAAAGCACATTTAATTTTTTTTAATAGATCCAACCTTTATTTTTTAAGGGAGATCCAAACCTTTTTTGTCACTTGCCCTAAAGGTCTAAACCTAACCCTAAAATCTCCCACTTTTAGAAAACACAACGCTTTTTCTCAATTCTTCAAACCAATTGGTTTCGTTTCTTCCAACTCTCTGATTCAATGGCTTCTGCATCACCTTTGTTATATTTACCGAATGGTTGCTGGGACTGTATCTTCAAACTCATCGTCGACCCCAACGACAACGACTTTATAGACTACAACCATGTCTTGAAATCTCTCTCGGTCGTTTCAAAAAAGTTTCTCTCCATCACCAGCGGTCTCCGGTTCTCCCTCACTATCTCGAAAATCGCCCCACTCTCTTTCTTTTGTCGCGATTTTCAAAGGTTTACCAATCTCACCTCCCTCGACTTCAAGTTGTTCAGCGGTTGCCTCAACACCGTTCTCTGTCAGCTCTCTCGTTTTCCGTTGAACCTCACATCACTCAATCTCTCTAACAAACCCACAATTCCTGCTAATGGATTGCGAGTTTTCTCCCAAAATATTACAACTTTGACCTCACTCTCATGTTCCAACATTGAATCTATCAATAGCACTGACATCTTCCTTATCGCCGATTGTCTTCCTTTGCTTGAAGAACTCGACCTTAGTAACCCTAAATATTTCAACGATTTTAGTAACTTCCTTGATGGAGTAAAGGCTCTTTCATTGGCACTCTTCAAACTCCGTAAGGTTAATGTTGTTTTGTGTTTAAAAATATACCGAACGAAGTTACCGGGGTGAGTCACGACCAGGTCGCTTTCTTTAAGACGTTTCGCGGCACTACCCAAGTTTGTGCAAGGTAGACTAACAACCGCGCCGCCTCCAGGATAAAACAGCCCAGATCACTGTTACGAGTACGTACTGCACAGTATGCACTCGCTCGAGAAAATACACCTCTATATGGTTTAATCGTTAGATTAAAGCCACTCGAATATGGTACGTAACCACTCTTATCGAAACCGAAGGGACAGAAAGGAGTAGAAGTAGAAGAACGATTCGTTAACACAAATCGGAGGGAGAAGAGAGGAATTCTCCTTTTATAGGCAGAGCTCGTAACAAAAACGGAGAGACTTGGGGATCAATTCGTTCTGATCCTCAAGTAACCGCGTTTTGTTTTTGTTCTTATCGGATTACGCGTTTGGTTTTGGATCGGGTTGTAATGGAACGCTTTCGGATACCGGACGGACGGCGGCGTCGCGCGCGATATATATGTTTCTATAAGCATTCACCCGTTCACAAAAGTGGGTACCCCAAGGGCACACCTTTGGAGGTCACTCTTCCCTTATATAAACACTTGCTAGTTGGGGTGACCCTCCAATGTGGGACATTTTTAAGTCACACACACACTAGTTCTTTCTTGTGTTTTTCCTTATCCAATATCTCACTAGATTCAACTAGTGTTCCAACAGTTAATCTCTCTACTCATAGCTATATCAGCGACGAATTGATTTTCCACCTGTTTAAGAATTGTAATTTTCTCGAAGAGGTTATAATGTTTAATTGTTCTCAATTAACCAACGAAGGCATTGCTTCTGCCCTATGCAAGAGACCAACATTGAGGTCTTTATCCTATACCAATTATTTCGATCAAGACTGTGCAATGTTGTTTGCTTTCATTAGGAACTGTCCTTCACTTAGTGAGATCAAAGTGGAATTCAAATGTATGAGCGTAGAGAGTTTAGAGAATTCTAGCTCTTTGGTTGATTTTGTTGCAAGACCTCAACTGAAGTCTCTCAGTTTGATTCACAATTGTTGGTTAAGTAATGAAAACATCGAAATCTTGGCTTCCTTATTCCCCAACTTGCAGTTGCTTGATATGAGCCATTGCTATGACATATCTGAAAAAGGTATTTGTCATGTTTTAAGGAGATGTTGTGAGATTAGGGGTTTGAACTTAGCCTACTGTTCAAGAGTTGGGCTACGCGGAATGAACTTTGAAGTTCCCAAACTGGAGGTGTTGAACTTGTCAAATACAAGAGTGGATGATGAAACACTATATGCAATGTCAAAGAGTTGTTGTGGGCTTTTGCAATTGTTACTTGAAAATTGTTGTAACGTCACAGGGAAGGGAGTGATGCATGTTGTAAGTAACTGCACGCAACTGACAGAAGTCAATTTGAGGCACTGCTATAATGTGCACGCTGATGTTGTTGCCTCGATGATATTTTCAAGGCCATCGCTGAGAAAGATAATCACTCTGCCTTGGTATAACAAAAAGAGGGACTTTGTCTTGCCCTCAACTCTGAAATTGCTATGAAGTATGAAATGTAAGATTTTTTTTGTTTTGTTTTCAGATTTATATCTTTGAGCAATTACTTCAAAAAATGTGTATATGCTCATCAGTCTACATGGCAATTACTTAAGTTGTTGTGTAATGCAAGTCATTGCGTGTTATATGCAGTCTTACATTGCATTATTTTAGTTATATTGCATACACATGGTTTTTGTTTTGAACTGGACAAACTGGTCAACCACTGGTTTTGATAAGTTTTTCGAGGTTTTCTATCGTTTACAGGATTTTATGTTTGTTTACTGCCATATCGTTTAAAAAGGCTATGTGGATCGTATGTGATTGTTATTAAGAGATTATTTCTCTATCATGCAGTTCCCAATTCAATCGGTTGAACACGCCGGTCCGATCCAGTTTTGATTACATTGTGAATGAATATATACTTTCAAAGTGAAAAATATTTCATGACATTTCTGGAAAGTATTGTTCCTTTACTCTAAAATCTCTTTATAGTTAAATGCGTAGCTGAGCTCTGTTGCAAGTTCTTGCAAGTGGTAAAGAAGATTTCACATTATCCATTAAAGAAGTGATTATTTTATTTGGATTCATAGAGCCATCGAAGCCAAACATATGTAAAAATTGGTATTGATTTTGTTACAAAGTTCACTGAATTTTCTATTCTTGTCATCTTTGACAGGGTATGCAGAGAGGCAGGCTGCAGTTGGAAATACATATCAAAGTTGTCAAACTCATCGTTGAGCTTACCATGTTACCCAAAAGCTTTAGAACAAATTACGTGGTTTAGGGGAAACATACTAATTCACATGCATGTGAATCAATACATTTTTTAGACCTAGTTACCCTTTGATTACCAGTTTCTTACTTATCAAG
Organism: Medicago lupulina; assembly: GCA_958299785.1. Classification (NCBI taxonomy): domain Eukaryota; kingdom Viridiplantae; phylum Streptophyta; class Magnoliopsida; order Fabales; family Fabaceae; genus Medicago; species Medicago lupulina. The sequence goes on along the minus strand of OY283142.1, from coordinate 61,600,165 downwards.
TTATGTATTTGATTATCTAATATACATGATTATTCCTAATTCCTTATATTTTCAATGTTCTGCTGCAGTTCTTTTACTAATTAATTTATCTTAGTAGTATATACTATCATTAGCTTTCTCTTATTCTGCTTATCTTAAGTTGCACCATGCATGGAAAGAGATAATTATGACATGCCATAGCATGAGGCAGATTGCTATTGTAGCTTGCCAAAATTGATTATGATTCAACTTACCTTTTGAAAAGTTTTACTAATGTATATTGTGTTAGACCCATATGCCATTGTCGTTGCCTCTTGAATTTTTTTCTTTTCTACAAATTCTTCAAATTGTGCTGAGGATGAATTTGGAAGAGTTGTAGTTAGTTAGAAATTGAGATTTGTGATAGAGTTGCAGAGAGATCTATACAGATTTGAAAGTCACAGTGCTGCATATATGTTTAACATAGAGATCAGCTCTCTCTCTGATGGTAAATCTAAGTTAAATAATGTTAGTGAGTGAAATCTTTTGGATTTGATAATCACATCGGTATTTTTTCTAATGTATGCTCTCTCTCTCTCTAAAGCAAAACATGACCGAACACGATGGAGAACCACGTGAACCCCTGTGCAGATCACATCGCACCAGTGGCGGAGCCAGAAAATTTATGGAGCCCGGGCAAAAAACAAAACGCAAACTCACATGTGACAACATGTAAACAATCATAAATCGAGATAAAAGAGGTTTCACATTTTATCAACAAAAGAACAATTTAAAATAGGGTTATTAATTGAAATTGATCATGTAATATATGTAAAATCTGAAAATTGACGTTGTAATTAAATAACATGTATTCTGACCATGTAATTCGACATTTTTATTATTTATATAACCCGGTAATATACGCGAAGTCCAAAAAAGCAACCAAGAGATTGAATTTTTTCATGATTTCTTAGAGGCGAGTTAAGAACGTTTAAATATGGCTTTACACAAAAAAAAAATTATAAGTTTTCGACAAACGACAAACTAATTATGAATTTTTAAAGTGTCAAAAACTATAACAATAAAATAAAAATAAACAACGGAAATTTCAATCTATAAATCGAACTTTGAGCTCATTATTTGCAGACACATCTATAAAAATACATAAAAAGGATCAGTAAAGTTTCATAGCATTTCGAAGCCGTTTAAATTTATTTTCATTTTTCAACTAAAACGTGCAAAATTGAAATTTTGTTCCGCGTAAGCGTATACTCACAAGTCAAATTTAGTTCTCCAATTTTGTAGGCATGAGTAGAACATGATAAAAACCTTCACAATGAAATTTTGTAGTTTTTAAACGAGATACAAATTAATTATAAATTGTTTAAGAAATTCATAATTATGAGGGAATAAAAATTCATAATTAATTTATTCGTGGTTGAAGAAATTTAATTTTTTTTGTGTAAAGCCATATTTTAACGTGCTAAACATGATGAAAAAAATAGTGAAGAAATTTTAAAGCTATATTTTACGCGTATATTATAGGGTAGTCAAAAATAAGAAGATATTCAAGTTACAATGCTGAAATATATGTTTTGTATTTTATAGAGTCATTTTTCAGACATAATGTATATTACAGTGTCAATTTGAATAATTAACCCATTATAATAAGAGAGATGAATTCGTCAATAGTGCGCTAAATAAAATTAGGAGGTAAATGTCTTTTCAGAAACCTATTTGCGTGTGAAAATTTTTAAATTTTGCCCAAATTTTTCTTTTTGTAAGTGTGTTAATGGGCTTTGGAGTTGGGTCTAATGTCAAAAAATCATCGATCGAGCCCGGGCGACCACCCGAGGTCGTCGGACGGTGAAACCGCCCCTGCATCACATGAACAATATGTCTCGACTCTATCTCCACTGTCCACATCATTACTAACAACCTCCTAAGATGGCGCCGCATTTCACAGAAACTATTAGCATTCTCCACGCCAATGTCTTTCCTTGATCAATTATATATGGAAGATAACATGAGGTCTATTTTATCTTTTAACTTTTGTTGCCGCGCTCAGTTAACTTAACTGATAAATACGTTGTAATAGTGGCTTGTGATTGTAAACCTAATCTGATAAACCACAACTAGCATCTTCAAATGAAACCCATTCCATGTCACTTAAATACAAAGTCTATGTCTAGCACTTTGTAAATTGAAAAATGAGTTTCAGAGTTTAATGTCGGAAAAACATTAAGACAATGAAGGGAGTTATATTTATTGTGTTACCAAAAGTTGTTATTCTCTTGGTGAAATATGGCTCGTTAAGCAAATTGATGTTTCTTCACAAGAGAGTTTCTATCCGCTTAGCTCTGAGTCCATAAACCACCTTAAAATTCTCCTAGCAGAGTGATTTCTCGCTAAATTAATTTGCCATGTTCTACCTTTCATACTCTCTAACTTGTTCGCTCTAAGCCCATAGTTGGTTTGCTGAGTGAATGTAAGTTTGCTCCACTTCTTTGATCTATTGCTTTGAAACATCTTTTGATCTTTAAAACATCTCAATACAATGGAAATATGTCACAGTATTAATTCTAAATTCTAATACTGGAAACCTAACTATATAATATTTACCGTAAATTAGGGGATTTTCATTGGATTACTTGTAAAATAAGTTAATAAATGCCCTAAATATATAGGTGAAAACAAGTAAATTTGGCACTTATCGACTATTGTCAAAATCTCCCCAACTTCACAAAGTGTGTCACGTTCACGTTTGAAACCAAATTTTAATTTCGTGAGTTCATCACAAGTTACTCATGGCCGTCTATCATGGTTTGGAAGTGATAATAATTTTAGAGTTAAATAAGTTTTTTGTCCTTATAAATATATCAAAATTTGATTTTAATCCTTAAAAAATAAAATGAAATATTTTCATCCCATAATTTTATTTTATTTCTCTCTCAGATTTTGGATGACCCACTTCCAAGTAGTTCTTCCACGGCACGTGTCGCTAGCCTATTGACAACAAGAAAGATGAACAAGAATAAGAACCGGTTCGTCAAGGGACAAAATATTCAACGTGTTCCTAGACGTCTGAGATGTGGTGCGGACGCTCAAAGACAGGACACTATAAAAAACAAAATTGCATTCTTCCATTAAACATTGAGTGCCCGTTTGGTGCACAGGATAGGAAGACAGGATATGATAAAACTATCATATCCTGATTCAATTTGTTGTTTGGTGCATCAATAGGAAAGGATAACTTAAACCCATTTCTTATCATATCCTACTCACCCTTTGTTATTTTTATCCTTAGTTTTTGGTGGGTTAGAATTATCCTATCATGATTAGCACTAAAATGTTTATTTTGCCCTCTCTCAATTCTCTTTGCTCTCCATCCATCGACCTCTACCTGTTCCTTCATAACTCTTCATCGCCATCTCTTCTATTTGATACAGATCAGACCTCAATTCCAACCTACAATCATTTTTTCCTCAATTTGCTTAATTTTTTGTTTTTTTTCTTGATTATCTATTTTGTACTCAAGTTAAATTTGAAAAGGGATGAAACAAAGAGTTTAAGAATTTCGTATTATTATCTTCAACAAAGACAACTATTTTTTTTAATTGAAGAAACCATGATTTTTTTTTAATTGAACTTTAAGAATGAAGATGACGGCACCCCTAAAATAAGGAAGAAGACGATTGACAATGTTTTTTTATAACTTTATGTAGTTAATAATAGCTTAATTACATTTAATTAGAATTAATTACAAGAGTAATTATGTCATTTAATTGTGACATATATGATATTATATTTGTTATCATGTGTGCATCAAACATGTGATAGGATAAATGTTATCATGTTTATATCATTTCCTATCCTTATCCAATTTCATATCATATCATATCTCTATCATATCATGTGCACCAAACGAGCCCTGATATTATTAATTTTTACTCAATGAAACAATTAAAAACCAAAAAAAAAAAATTGAGAAATATTAGAACCTCACGATTTGGTTTGGCAAAAGGTCTTACTAGGTCTGATATAATACAAAATCCCAATTTTTTTTTTAAGGAAAATCCCAAATTATTTGGCAAGTCTTTTTATTCAAAAAGAAAGGTAATTTGATTATTTTTTTGATTTTAGGTTTGGATCTCTCCATTTATTCTCTAAGTTACTAAATTTTTAAGAGTAAATATGCAATTATCCCCTAAAATTATTAGTTTCGCCAATTATCTTCTGAAATTAACAAAATTTCAATTCCCCCTTGAAATTGCACAACATTAATCAATTTATCCCCTCCGTCAAATTTTTTTTTTAGTGAACATGACGTTTTGCAAATACCCATCGAAGTTTTGCACTTATGTGCAAAATGCCCCCCGAACTTGAAAATTTATCTTTCTTTTTTTTATGTGTAATGAGAACTATTGCTATTCTTTTTTATTTATTTATTTGGAGGGAAATAGGATAGAAAGCTAAGATAGTAATTTCCTTGATGATTGATTTATTAAATTTAATCTAGAGAAGTGAATGAATGATATCATCTTAAAAATAGGAACTAATTTGAGGTTTGGTCTTTTCATTGTCACATTGCATGTCATATTAGAGGAAAATGCATAGACCTTAAATCTTAGACCATGTGAACTATTTGGAAAATGGAAATCCTTTATATTATTCTATGAAGTGTGAGTTATGCTCCAAGGTTCTTGGCTTGTATTGGTATCAAAATGGAAAAAAGGTTTTGTGTCATGTTTTATACAGGAAAATTAGTTCACATCTAATTATGTACTAATCTTGTTCTTGTCTTGTGAAAATGGTGAACACTCCTTAATTGTGACTTTGTTCCTCCTTATTGCTACTCATGCTAAGGCTAAGCCGGGTAAACTCAAACTAATGAGTGTGAATTCTATCAGGACCGTTGTAAAAATAACCGTTATCGTCACTTTAAAAAATACGCATTTTTCCCTTCCCCTTTAAAAAAAAAACTATGGGAAAAGCAAACAGGTACAAGCCTATTTTGATGTATATATGCATGTAGTTTTCCCAAAGTCCAAAATTAATAGTTAGCTTTAATATTTAACTGTTAATTATTTTCCTTTAAGAAAAAAATAATATAAATTTTTAAGTTTGATGGGCATTTTGCACATAAGTGTAAAACTTCAAGGGGTATTTGCAAAACATCATGTTCACTAACAGAAAAATTTGACGGAGGGGGTAAATTGATTAACGTTGTGCAATTTCAGGGGGTAATTGAAGTTTTGTTAATTTCAGAAGGGTAATTGACGAAACTTATAATTTCAATAGGATAATTTTCTATTTACTCAAATTTTTAAAATATTTTGAGGTGTATAATAAAGATTTTGACTTATTTAATGTCACATTTTTGTATTTCTTACCAAACGTGGTTTATTATTGAAAAACAAAAATGCTGTATCCCATGTGGTCCACACGCTAAAATTGTACTTTCTCTGTCAACGTAATGTTTGTCACTTTTCCCTCTCATCTGAAATGCGATTTTTACACTTTACCTAAAATTGCGCCATGATCACCGCCGGCACCGGTGTCTGAAAATTTCATTTCATCGAATACTTACTATCAAGGTTGTCAAATTCGATAGTCTAATTAAACTCGTGGAGCTTACTACAGGGAAACATTCTAATTCACATATTTGTGAATTCAATACCTTTTTAGACCCAATTAACCTTGGATTACCATTTTCTTAATTATCAAATTATGTATTTGATTATCTTAGACAAATATTGGTCTAAGAACTAAAGACACATTCATGATTATTCCTAATTCCTAATATTTCAATGTTCTGATTGGTTTAAGTCCATTGCAGTATGCTCATTATATTTATCTTAAGGGCAAATACTATTATTACCTTCTCCTATTGTGCTTATCTTAACTTCCACCATGCATGCTAATGTGGAAAGAGATAGTTATGATATGCTATGGCATGGAGAACATTGCATTCATGTCATTAGTCTGTGTTTATAATATCTTTCTCTCACTCTTTATTTTGATAGGTTTTACTAATCTATATGTCATTGTTGTTGTACTTGGTGATTTTATTTTCTACAAATTCATCAAATTGTCCTGGGGATTAATTTGTGATAGAGTTGCAGAGAGAACTCTCTGAACAGATCCCCCCATACGTGACACTAACATTTTGTCCCATACTATAATAGTATTTTTTTTATTAATTTTCTCTATTTATCACATTTAGATTAGATAGAGGCATTTTTTTTTCTCTTTTGACATAAGATCTTGTTAGTCTCAGTACTTATTGGAGACGATTTATTAGTGGAAAGATCGATAGCCTCTTTATTTAGAATTGGATCTTCCTAACAAGAGCCTTCAGGGTACTATTTAAGGATACTTAATGAAAAAATTGTTCTTTAAAAAAGTCAAATATTTCAATTATTAATACAATAAATATATAAATTATCATAAAATTTTACCACTTTAGGTGCTTGAAGAATTCCTCGTTAGCACTTGTTAGCATTTCTTTTTAGAATTAGGAACATTGCTTGTTTTGAAGATGAAGAAAAGAGAAGTTTATATGAGTAGGAAAAGCGTGTGTGTGAGTGACATTGGGGTGGACAAATTTGAATTCAAATGATAGACTACTTTGTAAGAGCAAGTGAGCTTTAGTGCGAATGTCTCGTGCACCAACATTTATATCACCTGGTAGGTGTGGTCCTGAGTATGGACGCCAAGAACACCATTTTATTAGGGTAATCAAAATTATTATTTTTACTTACTAGTTGATGCTTATAAAAATGATTCCCTTAAAAAAAATACTAAAAAAAATAATAGATCGTTCTGAAACACTTCATATTAATGGATTTTTCATATATAGAAAAGATGATAGTTCCATTTCTAGTTTTTTTATTGTCTTATATAAAGTGGTAATCTACTGAAAATAAACTCACATACAACTGTAAGGTCGTCCGACCATGCAATTTCGGCAGCTGCATACGTGATTTTATATTTTCTCTTTTGAAATTTCCAAAAATAAAATTTAGTTTTAGATGAAGCGGAATTCAGTTTTCTTTTGAATTAAACAACTTACTTACCTCATTTCACTCTGGATTTTGTTTTTATGTTAACCTATATTTTTAAGAGAATGAATTTTAGTAATCCAGAATTCCACCGAGATAAAAATAAAGTTGGGGAATTGTTTCGCTCAAGAATTCATCCAACATAAATAAATATTAAAATAAAACATAATAAAATAAGACAATTTTTACGGTACACTCAAAAAAATTGAGTGTACTGGTACATCTATACATTAAATAAATAGTTTAATGAGTTATTTTTTAAGAAAAAATATATTATCAATCAGTTACAATAATAATAGTTATATTTTATTTCTCAAAAGTGTCGGTTAATCAAAATTCAACTTTTTTTATTTTTTATTACTCATAATACTGAATATTGATTATTTTTTCAATAAAATGTTAAAAAATTATTATGATTCTTATAAAAAATAAAATGGTGTTTTTTCTTATGAAATAATATTTTCTAAAATATAAAAGTTGACAAATATCTCTTTATTACGTAAAAATGGTCATTAACTTGTTGATTTCGACCAAATTGCGGTATGTCAAAATAACTCATATGCCTTGTCGAAATCTTAATCATGATTTCGACCAAATATTTTATTTAGGGTATTAACAATCGCCAATGCATCAGGACCCATAACCATGGCTCATCAATAATATGAATATTAAACCGAGAACCAATACTCCAATGAATACCCAGCCTGACAACCACCTTAACACTTTTGACTCCAAGTAGCTATTATTAGGGTAATACGGAGCTTTGAAGTTTCTCGATACTAAAATATATGAATCAGTTTGAAGTTTCCAACCTTGTTTTAGGAGCATTGCAACATTAAAAGTTGCTAAATATTTAAAGCACATATACCTATGTGCTTCTTATGCACCGATAACCTTTCCCAAGACAACCAAAGCAACATTATATTACTAGCACCCCTATTTTCTCACGAGAAGTCATTCATCATTTTTTCTATTTCATTTAGAAGCGTGTTTCGTAATCTGAAGCTACTCATTAATTACATAAGAAGGAATAGCCTAAAGAACATTTTAATCGTAACTTCCTTGCCTGCTTTAGACGCTCTAAACTGTTGATTTCCTACCACACTCTATTCTTAGTAAAACCGAGTGTTACTTTTTTACTACGTCCTACCATTGATGGCAATCAGAGATATTAACATGTTCAAGAGAACCGCGCACACACTTAATATACTGAAAATTGTTGTATACACATGTTGTTTGGCTAAGAAACACATGTAAAAGACAAAAATGTCCTTCGGTAGTTAACTGTCGAAAAAAGTAAACCGGTTGCAGTTAACTACCGAGGAAAACTTCGGCAGTAAACTACCGAAGAAAACTGAAAACTTCGGCAGTTAACTGCCGAGGAAACCTCAAACCTGTTTTTTTTTTTATAAAAACTTCGGCAGTTAACTGCCGAGGAAACCTCAAACCTGTTTTTTTTTTTACAAAAACCATTTTTTTTGACAAAAACCATAAATTGTCATTATTAATATTTATTGATTTTGAATGTTTCAATCATTGTTTTGGTACGTTTCAAACAATTGCAGTATTATACTTTTGCATATATATCTTAATAAAAATAGCATTTAAATCAGTGTAAAAATTAAGCATTTGAATATTGTTTTGCACATTACTTAAATTAAAATAATAATTTGTACCCAAAAAAAAAATCATTAAAATAATTGTGCACAATGATTCTTTTTATTTAAGTAATTTGCAAAACTATATTCAAATGCTTAATTTTTACGGTCATTGAAATGTTTTTTGAGGACTTAAATGCTCTTTATTTTTTTTGGTCAAGATTTAAATGATATTCTTATTAAGATATACTCCCTCCGTCTCATATTATAAGAAAAAAAAAATCACACTTATTAAGAAAACTAAAACATAGTAGTTTGTAACTTAGTTTTTTGTGTTATTTTTGAAATAAGTTTTATAGGAAGATGTAAAAACAATTTTCATTGGTTGTTGGTTATTGAGAAAATGAAAGAGAGAGCAAATTGAATGCACTTTGCATTTAATTTTCCTTTGGAAAAGATAATTGTTGGTCTTTTTTGCTTATAATTTAGGACAAAGAAAATGGGTTTTTTTTGCTTATAATTTGGGACGGAGGGAGTATATGCATAAGTATAATACTACAATTGTTTGAAATGTACCAAAATAATGATTGTAACATTCAAAATCAATAAATATTAATAATGACAATTTATGGTTTTTGTCAAAAGAAAAAACAGGTTTGAGTTTTCTCGGTAGTTAACTGTCGAAGTTTTCCTCGACAGTTAACTGCAGAAGTTTCCTCGACAGTTAACTGCAGTCGGTTTACTTCCTTAACAGTTAACTGTCAAGAGCATTTTCGTCTTTTACATGTGTTTCTCAGCCAAACAACATGTGTATGCAGTAATTTTCTAAAATACTTGTGATGCTCTCTTGAAACGGCTGCTAAACATTATAACTATAAAATATTTTAGATTTGGAAAGGTTGATAACTTGCCCTGAGGCTTCCTCAAACCATATTAGTTAATTAATACATTATTTTGCATTATATCAGTTAAGATTTTCGTCTGCCTATGAAAAAGTAAATAAAAAATCACTGATAAACTTGGTCAAGGAATAGCACAAAAAAGACAATTGTGGCTAACGGATGTAAAGCCCACGATTGTGACCTACATAAACCAGTGCAAGCCGCCGCCAACAGTTTCAATTTCAATATATAATTAAGCAACCGGCCAATGACCATATGCTGAATTAAGCAATATAAAAAAAATAAAAATAAAAACTAACAATTTAGTAAGTACTATATCAATGAAGTCAAACTTCTACAAAATTTGATAGACAAAAACTGTGCATTGCATTAAACTAATCACAAGGACAAAACTTATACTTTACACAATAATTTTATATTAATAATAATATACCCACCAGCACATTTTTCATTTGCATCAAAAGCATATATCAAAAAATAATTTAAAAGCAATTTGGCAATTTGGTTCTTTGTCTATATTCTTTTTAACAGCGAAATATATCATCAAATGAAATGGGAGCATAATTAATGGGTACTTCAAGCCCATTTATATGACACTTAGCTTGAATAAATAGCACATCATATAGGCTAGACCTATTCATGTATATCCACACCTTTTTTTTTAAAGCAACTTGGCAGTTTAATTGGCGATCTATCTATATCTATATTTTGAATTCTTTTGATCGATTAGGAAAAACATACATTCATGCAGTGATCAAGTTTTATATTATTTTTTGTTCTACATAAATTGTGAGTTTAAAGAGGATGCATCATAATACAAACCACATTTTAGGAACAAGTCCAATGAGAATCTTTGGACTTCTCTCCTTTCTAATAAAGAGAACAATGAGAATCTTTCTTTTTTTGAGCAACCAAAACTCTAGAGAGAAGTACAAAGAGTACTTAACTACATCTTAGGAAAAGTACTAGGGTAATTTCCCCCTTCAAAAAACCAAACTCTAACTTACGTATTTAAATAAAGAAGAGGGTTTGAATACGAATCATATTCTTTACCCAAACAGTTTCGCTCATTCTCAAGTGAAATGACTAAAATACCTCGCGTGAGTTAAGTCATGCAACGTGACCTAACTCACGCTACGTGAGTTAACTCATGCCACACACAATTGCCAAAACTAAGATAAGTTGAATTTCCATACCTGGGCATGCTAATGCAATCATGGGTTGGGTTGGCTTGACTTACTCCTCTCGTCATCTACCCATTGATTATTCCTATTACCTTGTGATGAATTCCACACAAGATTCAATTGTATTCAAGTCTCTACTGCATCCCATATTTATTTCAAAGATGAACCTTTTGAAAAAAAACTGAGAGAAATTATGAGCAAGAGCAAAGTGCCACCTGGACATGAGAAAAGCCAAAATGCATTGCAATAGAAGTCCTTGATTGTGGAGAAACAGACACAATCACCCTTTATTAATATTTGGGAGAGTAGCGTGAAAGGAGGGGTTGAAAATTGGAAACAAACCAACCGTTTCAGTGAACAATTTCGAATTTGCAGAATTGAAAAACGGTTGAATTGGACCAACTAGCCTCTTTGATTACATACGTTTTGCTATGGTTGCTTAATTTAGAATTTGGATATTGCGGAATTGAAAAATGTAACATGAAGCTTGTGTGAGTTTGGGAAGAAAAATACAAAAATTGAAAGAAAACCAACGTGAGTTAACTCACGTTGAATTTTGTGCAATTTTGTGCTAACGTGAGTTAACTTACGCGGCTTGAGTTAACCCACGCTGATTTTTTTTTAAATTAACACTAGCGTGACTTAAGTCAGTTTAATTTTACACTAGCGTGACTTAAGTCGCATAAGTGCATTTTGGTCATTTCACTTGAGAATGAACAAATTCGTTTGAGTAAAGAGCAGGATTCTTTGAATACCATTCCTATTACAATCTCTAAAAAAAAAATTCTTAGCAAAAAACCATCTCCAAGGTGTTACCTTCACCAATCTCTTCCATTTTGAGGAGAAAATAACCTTCATTTTAAAGGTCATTCATCATTCTAAAACGTTACTCTACTCTTGTAACTTACTATTAAAATATCGACATAAAGTGGTTTTTTTTTGTACAAATATAAAGTGGTATATATGGTAAAGTGTTTTAATATAAAACTATTATTTTAGACGGACAATGTGTCTCCCTATTCTCATAAATCATATAAAAAATTTGAAAGTGACAAAATTTAGAGATGAAAAACGACAAAATTTGTCCCTAATTATAGAGATGCCATACGTGTGACCAATTTTATTTAATTAAAAGTCAATTCAAAATATGAGCTGCCTAAACTGTTTTCTCTACATCTCAACATTAATCTCAAACCGAGTCAGAAACTTGATCTCTAAACTCATGTCACACTGCATATTTTACAAAATTATATGCTTCATCAATAAGCATATTCCTATATTTTATTTATATCATATATTCACATATATAACGTACAATACAACCCTTAACTGTTAAATTATAAGATTAAAAATTAAACATATCACTCTCTATAGAGATGTTCTTCTCCTGATTTTTGATCTATGAGTTTGATCCACCGGCTTGGAGTACCCTTTGAAGCACTACTTGAAGCTGCACCACCACCAATTCTACTTCCTATGTAAGCAATATCCAAACCCTTTCCAACAGGCAAAAAAACTGATCGAACCACACGTGTGCCTCTTTCAAGAACCATGTTCCATTTAAACCAAGAAACATTTGACCTTTGCCATGCATTTTTACATGCCAAAACTGCCCCTCTAGTGCTCACCTTTGCAACCTTAAGAACCCTAGCAAAATCCCTAAGTCTACAATCCACCACAAGAAAATCTAACCCATCAAGACTTTTGATCACCGTCTGCGCTTCACCATGAACTATCTCTGGTGGCGGGGTTACACCCATATCGGATAGGGCTTTTGTGTATTGCAATCTTGACCCTTCATCTGGGACTATGCACACGTGTCTTGCACCCGTGTTGCGAGCAGCAACTGCTAGGCCAACACTTGTGGCTATTGGGCCGCCATGGGAGTAACATTCAACGATGAATTTGGCGTTCCATCCGGCTGCCATGGAGGATAGCAGCTCAGCTACCCCAGATTCTTTGAATTTCTCACACTGTAATAAAAAATCCAAAATAATTAATACCATATTAAAACATCATCAATTTTTTAATACAAATTAAGGCAAATAAAATCAACGTGTTAATATTGATTATGATTTATTCTTGATATCAAAAAATTTATTTACCATTATTCTTGATACATATTATGTGATGTGATTGAGGGAACTAATTAATAATTTGAAATATAAGAAGAAAAAAATTATACAAAGAGGGAAATGAAAATGGAAAAGAGGTAGTGATAAAGAAATATTTTTTTACTCCGAATAACGAATTCAAGAAAGAAAATTATGTAGACTCATGTGATTGAAGGGGATCATTTACTTGCAGATATTAACAATATTTTGATGAATAAGATTTTTACTCATGATGTTAAATATTGAAACTCTTACGATTATTCTTGATGTACGTTACATAATAATAAATATTTGAAAAATTGGAAGAAAACAAAAATTACAAAGAGGGTAACTAAAATGAAAAAAAGAAAGGGACAAAGAAAGAAGAAGGGAAAGAAAGAAAAACAAGTATGAATATGTGATTGATCTTACTTGTTGTTGAGGTTGAAAGGTGCTTACGGATTTAACAGTGTCTATGTAAGATTTTAAGGCAGTTTCTGGAGACCAAACAAGCTTCATGATGTATATAACTATATATCACTTTCTTGTGTGAGTGTTGTTATCTTCACTTTCTTTCTATGTCTCAGCTAGATTTGGATATTTTGTGTCTTACAAGAACAAAGATGGAGGGAGGTACAGAGGTACAAGTTGACGTACGGGGAAAGGGGTTAGGTGAGAGTATAACTTGATAAGTGGTGTTGCATATATATGAATATATGAATTAAGAGAGAGAGGGAGAGGAAGAGAGAAGAGTTGACATTTTGCCTATGCAAGCAAGTTGAACGTGTAGATTATAAGCCCAAAAATATAAAAGGAAAGAAAATAGTGTCAAATGTATTCGGTTCAATTTTGGATCAAGTACATTTTAACTTTTTATCTTAAAAAGGTTTGTTTCGTTCGATCAATGGAGAGTGGATGAGATGGGTTTTAATTAAGGAAAAGAAATGGTTTAGTTTGTAAATGTAACTTTCAGGATATAGCCAAATATATGATCATGATAAAGGATCGAAATCAGAATACTCACGATGAATTTTGTAACCGGTGTAAGAAATTACAATGATAGGTTTAAGGATAATATTGACAATGTAATAAAATTTTGAAGAACTCTCCTCCCCTCTCTTCGAAAAAAACTCGAATTTAGCGGAAGCAAAAAATAGGTCTAGGAAGAATTTTGTTTCCCCATTCTCCCCCTTCTAAAAATTTAATCAAACACGTTAAATTAAAAATATCATTTCGACTTCCTTCCTTTTACCTCGAACAAAACGGACTCTAAATGTGTATAATGGTGCACGTTATTATTATAGTTGATCTATCGAAATTATAAACACATTTTAAAATAGATGAGTATTAGAAACATTCTTTTTTTAACATTAATTTTTTTATTTACTAAAATTTATATGTCTCATTTTGAGAATAGATCCAATATAAAATGGTGAAATTGACCCTGTTAAAAAGATAATGTTCTTAACATTTTTCTCCTCAAAGTATATTTAATATTAAATGTACAAGTTTTAATACAAAATTTCTATTTTAAATTTTTTATAATATATGCAAATTTGCACATGATAAAAAAATTAATCTTTAATTAGTTTAGTTTTAGAATGAGTCTTTTTAATCTTCAAATTTCTTTTTCATTACTTAATTAATTTGTTTCATTATATCACCAAAAAAAATAACACTTGAAAATCTATTTACAATTTTGATTTTGGATTAGGATTAGGATTATAACTATGTTACAGTTAGTGGTAGCCTTTATTAAAGTTCCAACTTGTCGTTATGCAATGCAAATTAAATCATGTTTAATCATTCCAATTAATATCCGTTTGTCAATTTGAGTGGTTTATGTTTGACAAAGTTGCATTAGTTAAAACTAGAAGTCCTTTCTTGAACCAAAAAAAATAATATAGAAGTCCTTTATTTTACTCTTTGTTGGTGAATGTCATCATTTTACTACTTTTTTTGTCAAATTAATCAACTTAATCATTTGTATTTTTTTTAGAAGTACTCATTTGTATTTTATCGGAAAAAAAATACATTTATAAATGTATTGAAAAAAATTGCGTCTAAAATGTATAATTTTTTACCTACACAGTTGGACTAATTACCTTTATTGTCATCCACTTCAATTGGTTATATCAATCCTAAAAGGTTCCTACAAATATCTGCATAATAAATGTATACTAGGTCTGATTCAACATTTTCTCCTCGCTTGAAACGGCATCCAATTTGATAAACTTTAATTTTCTTCTTTATCCGTCAAATAAATGTGATTTAGGGTTAATTTTTTATTGAAATCATCTCTCAATTATTTTTATCCATCCTTTTTATTTAAGTAAATTATTTTTATACATATTAATATCTTCTTTTATGTCTTTGTTGTTTTAATACGACGTTGTTTTGTTTGTCGGCGTTGTATTGTATTTTTTGTTTTTCATCTTGCTACGGTGTTTGATAGGTTCATATTGTCAGATCGATTTCTATCTAATTCAAATACAATCAAAAAATTTGATATCATCAACGTTACGATGAGACATAAGTATTATGAACTCTTGAATATATATAATCATATTTATAAGCTTATGTACTTTATTGTTTCATCTATTAACAAAGAAAAGAAAAGGATTAAAAAGTGATTAGTTTTATTGAAATCTAACAAAGGGATGAAAAATATGTTTCAAAAATAGAAAAACAATTAAAGGATTATTGATATGCATAAAAACATATAGACGTTAATTATGATATCCATTCAATAAAAGTGCATGAGACGTTAATTATGATACTGCACTTCAACACATCAAATCATTTTAGATTTTTAAAAACATATAGAAACTTTATATGGTCTATAACTTTAATTTAATTGTCAATTTTGTAAAATGTATGAAATCATTGAACAGCCTAACACTAGTGTTACACCGGTATAAATTAATGGCTTAAATATGGAAATGGTCCCTGAAAATATCTGACGTTTTTGTTTTAGTTCCTATAAAAATATTTTGTTGGTTTTAATTCCTGTAAATATAAAATATTTGGTTTTGGTCCTTCGTATTTTGTTTCAATCCTTGTAAAATCATTTCATATTGAAATTGATCCCTATAATATTCATTTAAGTCCTCATTTTGAGGGACTAAAATCAAATATTGTACATATTACAAGGATCAAATCTAATATGAATCAATTTTACAAAGACTAAAACAAAATATCAAGGACCAAAACCAAATTTTTTATATTTGCAAGGACTAAAACCAAAAAAATATTTTTACAGAGACTAAAACCAAAATGTCAGATATTTACAAGAACTATTATCATATTTAAACCTAAATTAATCAACAATATCATTTAAACATCAATTATTTTTATATTTAACATCTTATTTTCTCTTTATTTCTTTTACAATCGCATTACTAATCACTAATGTATATCACATTTGTGATAGCATACTATGAACACAATTTCATAAATTATTCTCTTCATATCTGCGTGCGCGTTGTGTGTGTGTTGTGTGTGGGTGTGTGTTGTTTGAGTGCAAATATAACAAAACACATTAAAAGTAAAACTTAATTGGTGATTATTACACTTAATTGGTGTGCGAATTCAGAATTTTCTTTAATTGGGTCAATTTCAGAATCACAATTTTTTTCAATATTTTTAGCATTGACCAACTCTAGCAAGTTGTCCTTATCCATTAAAATAATCAAGTTGTTCTTATATGATCTCATCCATTGAAATTTTTTACTAGATGTATATGACTATAAATTAACGATGCCAATGGACAGGATTTAGGGATATATGGCATGCCATCTATACTGGTTTTGTCATCGTGGTAAGCCTTAGAATAAACCTCAAAGTAAATAGTTTTGTTGGTCTCCGACTCTATATTTCGTCGTCACAAAGGATTAAATACAAAGTTCTTAAATATGTACTTTCATTATCAGTTTAGCCAAGTTTAAATATAAATAGTTTTTAAATGCGCACTTTCGTTATCAGTTTAATCTCTGACATTAAAAATATTTGTTAACTGATGAGATGATATACATGAGGTGTCATTGAACCAATATAAAAATAGAAAATGGTCTTTTTTTTTGTCAAGTAGTATAGTGGCTAGAACTCACACAATTTAATTGTGAAGAAGTGAAGTGTCCAGATTCGAGCCCCAATTCCTACATATAATATACAACATCCATATCAATTGAGTTAAGCTCACGAAGATAAAAAAATGATCATTTTATTCCGTGAACCAAGCATCAATATTTCAAACAAAACAATTTACAAAATGAGGTGAAGCTAGCTATACAGATTACAAGGTACAGCACAACTATAGTTGACTAAGATCATAAGAAACAAAAACGTTCGTCTACAAAATTATTTTTTTATCAATTTATATTTAACCAAGTTGGGAAGGGTGACATTTTATATATACGTCTCAATCGTCTACAATTAAACATCAATCTTATTAAACAATATTCCTTTCTATAATGAAAGGTTAATGCATGATAAATCTAAAAGCACATCCACGTCAAAGTGTTTAAAGAAATAGATTGATTTGAAGGTTTCAAATTTTAAAAGGTAAAAGTGCTAACCAAATTATAATATTAGTGGGTTAAAGAAGTTTTTTAATCTGTATATATATCGAGTCCTTTTAAAAAAATTCAGCAAACATACATATTTAGATATAAAATATACACTGAATATTTTATAAAATATGCACTGAATATTTTTCGTCACGATTTTTTATCATAATTTTTTACTCAATTCATGTGTATATTTTAAATTTTTGAATGATTTTTTACATATATGTTTAAAAACTTATAAAAATCTATTCCACAAATATTTCAAACTTTTAAAAAAAATTAATGAATTAAATACGCGTTAAAAACTTAAAAATTTATATTATAAACCTTAGACGGTCCCAACTTTGATCTATATTTTAAAGTAAACTAAAAAAATTAATATATTTATATTAAATTCATCACTTAATGAAAAAAATTAAACTTTTGTAGTAGAGTTTTATTACTAAATATGAATGCAAAAAATAATTCAAAACTTTGAAAGACACACATGAATTTATTTAAAAGAATAAACCAAAAGTATGAATTTATTCATCATATGGTGTTGGCGGTTGTTAGTTGATAGGGATGGTTTGTGGCGTAGGGTGTTGGTGGCTAAGTATGGTGTGGCGGATGGAGGTTTGGAGGATGGGGGCCGGAGTTGTTCTTCGTGGTGGAGGGAGATAGTCAGGATTAGAGATGGGCTAGGCGAGGGTGGGGAGAGTTGGTTTGCGAGTTGTGTTAGGAGGAGAGTGGGGGATGGAGCTGAAACTGATTTTTGGTGAGATTGTTGGTGTGGTAGTGTTCCGTTGTGTGAACGCTTTAGGCGGCTATATGATTTAGCTGTCAATAAGGTAATCACGGTGAGGAATATGTTCCTGTTGGGGGTGGAGGATGGCAGTGGCGTCGTCGGTTATGGGTGTGGGAGGAGGACCTGGTAGAAGAGTGTAGGGATTTATTACTAACAGTATCTTTGCAGGAATTAGAAACAGACAGGTGGTTGTGGTTACCGGATCAGATTAGAGGTTACACTGTTCGTGGTGTATAATACATGTTGACATCACAAGAACAACATCAAGTTCATCAAAATATGGAGTTAATATGGCATAAACACGTTCCTTTAAAAGTTTCAATCCTTGCTTGGCGTTTGTTGAGGGATCGTTTACCTACTAAATCCAACTTGGCGGATCGTGGCATTATATATGTGGAGGCTCGGTTTTGTGTTACGGGATGTGGGAATGTTGAAGATGTGAATCATATGTTTGTGTCTTGCCCAATTTTCGGTGCTTTATGGCCTATGGTGCGGCAATGGCTCGGTGTCGAAGGGGTAGATTATCATGCTATCTCATATCATTTTGTGCAATTTATTGAATATGGAGGTGGTTTGAAAACTCGCCGATCTTTATTTCATCTTATTTGGCTTCAATGTGTTTGGATTGTATGGAATGAGCGAAATGACAGGTTATTTCGGAACCGTTAAAGTTCTATACCACTATTATTAGACAAAGTAAAATCTCATACCTTGTGGTGGTTGAAAGTTAGTAATGTAGTCTTTAATTTTGGGATTCATAATTGGTGGTCGAGCCCGCTTTTATACATAGGTATCGATTGATTTTGTTGTAATCTTGACAGGATGTTGATCTTTTTGTAATTGTTTTGACACGTCTTGTGCTTTAACAATTACGGTGTTCATAGTAATATATTTCATTTTTGTTTCTTAAAAAAAAATATTTAAAAGATCAAAACTTGATGAAATTTTTTAAAGAGATTAAAAACGAAATTTAAAATATTCATATGACCACAAATTTATGTAACCGAATATTATTTTGACTAATTGTATTATCATGTGCTCTTTTGAAGGAGGGATGCCGCTCGAAAATAGGCATTATAATGGTTCAAATATAGATATTTATGGACCGACTTTTGCTTCTTAATTCTTTGTGTTTCGAATTCTCAGTAGCTTTCATTAGATTAGGAGGGATCCTAGAGTGCTTTGTTTTAGTATTATCGATAAATTGTGTACCATTGCATTTTAAGACTTATAGTGAATTAGTGTCTCATATACTTGCTCCGTCCCTTAATGCAAGTTTACTTTGTTTTTTTCACATTTCTTAAAAAAAGTTGTTAGTGTAATTAATGTATCTATTTTGTAGGTTAATATTACTAAATTGTTTTTTGTTTGTATGTGTATTAAATTTGACTTTTCATATTTCAAGATAAGTTAGTAGTATTAATTAAGGGCATATTTAGAAAAAAAATAATAAATGCATCTTGTAATTTGAAAAGAAGTTTACATTTAGGGACAAAAATAAAATAAAATGGGTGTTTAGATATTAATTTTATGTGAAGTATACTAGTTAAGGTATTAATTTTATGTGAAGTGTAAGACTTTGTGAATGTATCTTGTATCCGAAAAAATTAAGCTAGATTGTTGATGAAAGATGAACCCTTCTGAAGAGTAAGTTGGATTTTTAGACCACTTTGTTTGCCACAAATTTCGAGAACAAAATGTAATTGACAAAGGGAGAAATGTAATTCTCCAAAATTCATCTTATAATTTCTAGAGTTTTGGAGGAAAATGTGTAGATCTTAAGTGTGTGGGATTTTCCTTATCAGATTTTTTCTAAATTGCCTTTGAAAACTCATGGGTAATTTACCCAAACCAATCAAAAATAGTCATGTGTCCTCCACTATAACAATCATATTTATTATTTTATTTTGCAAATTTTAGCATGTATTTTATTATTTGCATATTCACCCCATTTTAAATTAATAACATTTTACAAATTAAACCATTAAATTAATTAAATTTCCCCTTCAATCCAATCATCACTCTCCAAACCTTTTTCTTTTTTTCCTTAAAACCAAAGTTTAAGAATGGCTTTGCAAAAATAATTAAAAATTAAAAATATCACTCATGGGAATCGAACCACAGTGTTCTCACTAACTGGAATCATACTCTCAAACCACTTGACCAATACACCTTTTATTAAATAATTTGGAATGCAAAATATATATTATTATTGAGCAATTTTTTTTGCAGTAACTTATAACCCAGCTTTAGTAAATTTTTTATTTTTTTTATATGTGTATATATATGAAATAGTAAATCTTTCTTTAAAAATAATATGAATTCATCCATTTGAGTTTTTATATTTTAAATATTATTATTTTATATAAATTCATACTTTTATCTAAATTCGATGAACTTTAGCAATTTCTCATTTGTGATCAACCAAATTGTGATTTATTTTAGGCCCGACCTTTTATTTGGATAAGATGAGCTGTTTAAAGGTATTAAACAAAAATTGTCTGGATAAATGTAATGTTTCTATTAAATATTTTTGCCTTTTATATGTAAGAAATATGTTAAATATTTGCATTGCGCTCGTTGAGGATTTTATTTGTTTATATTATGCTGATACAAATTTTTATGTATTAAGATGAGAAAGTTAATATGACAATTTTGAAAACTAATAAGTATTTTTAAAATATTTACATTAACGAAGTGTTTCTATTAAATTTTTTTTTTAATTTTATTTGCAAAACATTCTTAAATAATTGCAGCACACTCGTCGTTGAATTTATGTGTTTATATCTGCGGAAATAGATTTTTATGTACCGGTATGAGAAAGTCGACGTGTAAAATTTGAAAACTATATTGAGGCAAAATCCCTAAAATGTTTTAAAGATAAACAAAACATGATGATTAAAGGATTAATGGCCTTTGATAGTTTCTTCGTATTTAATATGTATTCTTGAGTGATTAACTAAGACATGAACAAAGTGTAAATCAAATAAAAAATCAAGTGATCAAAGAACATTAAAGATTATGAACCCGGTCAGAGTTCATAAGGTTGATCAGAAGATAGTTCAGAAGATTGTTCGTATGGTTTATTAAGAACAAAAAGTACAAAAAATGACTATAACCTTAAACCAAACAAGTAACAAAGGTATTTAAATGAATAAAGGTCATATATTGATATGATAAATTTTTTATCATATGATTGTTATGATAAAAATAACCTTAATGAAATACCTGTTTTGCATTGATATGATAAAATTTTAAAAACTCATGATTATTTTTAAAATATCAACATTAATCTAGTATTTCATTAAATATTTGTTCTAATTTTTTTTTTTTGGTACAAGAGAAATATTTGTTCTATTTTATATGCATAGTAGTAAGATTAATAGATTGATCGAGAACATATTAGAAAAAAATGTGAGATTTAGTCCCTCACTCATTTTAATTAATAAAATCGTCGAATCTTAGGATTTTAATTTTAGTGGATTAAAATTACACATTTATGTATTAAAAGGTGGTTTGCTCGATTTCAAGAGACCTTGAAGATTGGATTATTTGTGTAATTTCTTGGCATTGACGTTTGAGATTTCAAATTGTAACAACGTAATTATCTTTTCAAATTACATCAACATTATTATTGGAAAATTTGTTTATTTGTATAATTTGAATAATAAAATTTCGTACTTGAAGTTAGGTCTTTTTACCAAGCTCTATAGACTTCTTGAAGTCAGGTGAGGTGGTACCCCTAAGAGGACGCGTCTAAGCCTCGTGGGCCCTTATGGAGGGCATCAAAGCCTTTCTGGAGGGCTTCCAAGCCCTTGAGAATATAATGACGATCCACATCCCCCCAAACATGAGACTTGGGACAAGGCAAAGTGGTGAATTTATCTGTTTGAATGTTATGCTTCTTGTTGCTACTTTTCTTAGATGATTGTTGATTGTATCTGATCAGAAGGTGGCTACCGGTGCTTGATTGAATGTGGTGGTTCACGATGGTGGAAATATTCCGGTGAGCGTTGGACCGAATGGGGGGTGTGTACCTGCAGACACTCCGACGCTCAAGTTAGATACAGTTTCAGAATGATGGTGAGAGTGTGAAAGAGCTTCTACCTTGAAGGCTGCAAGGAGCCTCTTATTTATAGAGGTGGGTGAATGCAGAGCCGTTGTAATGGCACACATGTGTTCGGCGGTTACGAACTCAGGAGAAGTGTAACCGCCAGTGAGATATTCGCGGAAACGTGGGTAAAGAGACGTTGTCGAACGTGGCAAGACGTTTGAACTAGTCTCCTTTGCTCCGAGCACCCCCCCTCGTGGGGAAGGGGTGTGTTGCGAGTAATTTCACCAAATGCAGCATTTAGGCTTGATTTGTTATTGGGCCTAAGCAGTTAAGCCCAGGTCTTTGACCGGTCCAGAGCAATTGCTATGGCTGGAAGTCCCAGGAAGGGATTCAAGCTAGCTTGATGAGCCTCTCTAGAGGACCCCATGTGTTTTAATCTATGACAAAATATCGTGCTCAGAGCGCTTCTTTGGGTTGGCGTCATGTCTTTATTCAGAGCCCACTTAGGGGTTGTTGTTTGGCGAGGTTCAGTGCCGTCAAGGGTTGATGTTTAATAAAGATATGAAACTAATGATAAATTTTTGCACTTGTTCTGGAAGTAAAAAGAGTTCCATTTGTTCCTGAATAGCTTCCTTTAAAAGGGCTTCCGTAGTGAATATCTTTGTAGAAGATATGATTTTGTTGAATTCAAGTTTATTTGTTTTCAAATACGCTTGTAACTCATCGAGAAAATAATACCGAGTTTTGAAAATTTTATCATATCGACTTTCTTATATCGGTACATAAAAATTTGCTTCCGCAAATATAAATATTTAAATTTCGTGACGTGTGTGGTGCAATTATTTAACGATGTTTTGCGAATAAAAATAATATATATATATATATATATATATATATATATATATATATATAATTGAAACACTACATTGACGTTAATATTTTAAAAATAGTTATTAGTTTTCAAAACTGTCATATTAACTTTCTCATCTTGATACATAAAAACTTGTATCAACTGATTTAAGCAAATAAAATCTTCGAGGAGCACAAAACAAATATTTAACATATTTTTTTACATATACATTGCAAAAATATTTAATTGAAACATTACATTTATTCTCACAATTTTTATTGAATACATTTAAATAGTTTATCTGATCCAAACGAAATGTCGAATTTAAAATAAATCACAATTCGATTGATTACAAATAAAACATTGTTGTAGTTCATCGAATCTAAATAAAATATGAATTTATATAAAAAATAATAATATTTAAATATAAAAAATCAAATGAATGAATTCATACTTTTTATTAAGAAAGTTTTTTATTTTTAAGGATGGAAAGATTTATTATTTCATATATACACACACATTTTTATTTTTTTTTAGGAATATATACACACATATAATTTTTATTTTTATTTTACTAAAGCTAGGTTTATAAGACACTTGCATAAAGAAAATTATACAATTGCTCACTAATAACATATATTTGCATTGTAACCAAATATATATATATATATATATATATATTTGCATTCCAAGTTATTTCATAAAAGATGTATTTGTCAAGTGGTTTGGGAGTAAGATTCTAGTTAGTGTGGGCACCTTGGTTCGATTTCCATCGGTGAAATTTTTAATGATTTTTGCAAAGTCATTCGTAAACTTTGGTTTTACAGAAAAAAAAATAGTTTGGAGAGTGATGATTGGATTGGAGGGAACATTTAATTAATTTGATGGTTTAACTTGTAAAATGTCATTGATTTAAAATGGGGTGAATATGCAAATAATAAAATACATGCTAAATTTTTGGAAAATAAAATAATA
Organism: Medicago lupulina; assembly: GCA_958299785.1. NCBI lineage: Eukaryota > Viridiplantae > Streptophyta > Magnoliopsida > Fabales > Fabaceae > Medicago > Medicago lupulina. The sequence goes on along the minus strand of OY283142.1, from coordinate 61,576,132 downwards.
GATATGTTTGTTATAGTGAAAAACACATGGCTATTTTCTATTGGTTAAGGGTAAATTGCCCATGAGTTTTCAAAGGTAGCCTAGGCCTCACCTCCTTAACAACCTTAGAATTATGGATTAGTAGATCTTAATCTTTGAGAAATTACAGTTTATGTCTTTGTCATATGATGGGTGTTACCGCCCATACACGATCTCCATGTTTTACTTTTCGTGTGCATGTCTTACATTTGTGAGCACACCAAGTTTTCGTGTCTCTTTTACACTGTTGTTAAATTTTGAATGGGTAAACTAGTTTTAAGAGTTATCTAAGACAAATTCACTCCCTGATCCATTTCCCTCATTCTCTCCATCTAAAACCCTTCTTCTTTAAATAAAAATACGTTCTTTTTCTATTCTATCTTTTAACGGGTAAATACCTGACTAGGATACTTTCAGAACATGCACATTCAAGACATGCAATTTGATGGCTTAAATAGAACACATCCAATATTTTATATTAGGGTTAATAGTGTTTTTCATCCTTGTAATATATGTCATTTCCGGTTTTCACCCTTATAAAATTTTTGGTTTGATTTGCACCCTCGTAAAAAATTTATTTTCCGAAAAGCACCCTTTATAGGTCATTCAAAAACCAAAATTTCTTGAAAAAAAATTCTGAAAATGGCCTATTAGGGGTGTTTTCCGGAAAATAAAAATTTTACGAAGGTGCAAATCAAACCGAAAATTTTATAGGGACGAAAACCGAAAATGACATATATTACAGGGGTGAAAAGCACTATTAACCCTTTATATTATTTCACACATCCTAATTATTTAAACTTGAACTAGCTATTCCTACAAGGTTTTTTTAAAACTTATGTATTGATATTAAATATGTATCTTTTTCATAAATAATTATTGTTTTTCAATAAAAAAAAAAAAATCACTTTTAGTTGCTTTAACATGTGCAATATTGCACACATGTTAGACAAACCCTGCATACAATCCATCAAAAATTTCAAAATGAGTCTCGCTAGACCTACAATAACCCATCATAGCCCATAAAGTATATGTTACTTTTAATTTATATTTTTCGTATTTCATCACAAACATAAAGCACTGTGGTTTACTTGGGAAAGATGGCAAGTTTGAGATTGCTTTCGAAAGCCAAATATCAATATATCTCTGACTCATAGTGTTTTTGGTTTCAATTAAGACACAAAACACTATTTAGCCGGTAATATGCTCTTAGTTTTTTATGTTTATCTTATGTTATGATTTCCTTTTTTTTTTTATCTATTTTCTTACATGAATAGAAATAAAATATCAAACCTCTACCTTGCAAAGATCGATCAACCGTGTTGCACATTCTAAAATCTAAGGCAAGAAAATTACATGGATCAGATCGTCTTAAAAAGGCGGTGAAGGTGGTTTCTTCGGGAGCCTCAAATGAAAGTTCTTCTTTAGATTCAGTCAATAATGATTGGGTTAATTAGGTGGTTGTGCATGGGAGTGAGAAGGTGGTGGTGGATGATGTTAAGGGGATAGGTGAAGCTATTGGTGTTCAGTTTAATGGGAATAATAATAATATGTTTGGGGTGTTATCTAGAAAAGGGAGAGGGAGAAAGGAGGGGCGGCGTGAGGGGAAAGAAGGGGGAGAGGAGGCGGGTGTTGGAGGGTGTTAGTTATGGGGGTGGTGAGGGAGGGTGTGGAGATGAAGATCATTACGTGGAATGTGAGGGGGTTAGGGGGCTTTGAAAAGAGGAAGGAGGTCCGATCTTTGATTCAAGATAAGTGTCCTTTTATTTTGTGTCTCCAAGAAACAAAGTTACAAGTGTGTGATAGTGGCTTCGACACTGCTCTTTGGGGTAATCAGGATGTTTCTTTTTCCTTTCGGCCTTCTGTTAGAGCGTTGGGGGTCTTGTTAACGATTTGGGATACTTCAGAGGTGGAGGTGTGGTCGACTGTTAGTGTTAATCACACTTTGGTGATTCATGGGCAGCTTCTTAAATCCAATGAGGAATTTTACTTGTTTAATGTATATGCTCCCTGTGATGCAAGAGATAGGAAGTTACTATGGGATTCTCTTTCCGTCCGCCTTCAACAGTTACGGGGTAAAATGGTGTGCGTTTGTGGAGATTTTAATGACATTCGAAGTACAGAGGAAAGACGTTCAATGTCGGTTGGTCAGGTTGCTTTCAACTTTACTCATTTTAATTCTTTCATTGACCATAATTTTCTGGTGGATCTTCCATTAGGGGGCGAAAATTTACCTGGTTTAAGGGTGACAGGAAGTCGATGAGTCGCCTTGATCGGTTCTTGTTATCGGAGGATTGGTGTCTACTGTGGCCTAACTGTTTGCAGATTGCTCAGATGAGAGGTTTGTCTTACCATTGTCGTGTGATTTTGTCCGTGGATGAAGAAAATTGGGGCCCTAGGCCGACTCGATTGTTGAAATGTTGGACTGATGTTCCTGGTTATAAACAGTTTGTGAGTGATAAGTGGAAGTCTTTTCAGGTTAATGGATGGGGCAGCTTTGTCTTAAAAGAAAAATTCAAATTAATAAAACTGGCTCTTAAGGAGTGGCATGCCTCTCATACTCAAAATTTACCGGGGAAGATATCAGCTTTGAAGGAATGCGCAGAAATGCATGGTGTTTCGTCAGATATTCACTCTTTGTCCCGACTTAATATTAGTATTTGCTGGCAGCAGTCCCATGTTCAGTGGTTGCAGGACGGTGATGCTAATTCAAAAAAAATTCACTCTGTTATGGCTAATAGACAGCGTCGTAATACGTTGTGTTCCATTTTGGTGGATGGGGTTCTGGTGGAAGGTGTCCACCCCATTCGTGAGGCAGTCTTTGAGCATTTTAAAAATCACTTTCGATCTGATATTGTGGAACGCCCCATTATTGCCAATTTGCAGTTTAAAACTTTGTATATTGAAGAGGGTGTGGGTCTTATCAAACCTTTTTCGCTAGTTGAAATTAAGGAAGCTGTGTGGGATTGTGATAGCTACAAGAGCCCAGGACATGAGGGAATTAACTTTGGTTTCATTAAGGAATTTTGGTTAGAGTTAAAGGATGAGATTTTTCGATTTGTCTCTGAGTTCCACCGCAATGGTAAGTTATCCAAAGGTATTAATACTACTTTCATTGCTCTGGTCTCGAAGGTTGATATCCCTCAACGCCTTAATGATTTTCGACCCATCTCACTTGTGGGGAGTTTGTACAAAATTCTTGCAAAATTATTAGCTAATAGACTTCGGGGGGTGATTGGTTCTGTAATTTCGGATTCCTAGTCAGCGTTTGTTAAAAATAGACAAATTCTTGACGGTATTCTTATAGCTAATGAGGTTGTGGATGAAGCTCGGAAATTAAAGAAAGATCTTATGTTGTTTAAAGTGGTTTTTAAGAAGGCATTTGACTCTGTTGATTGGGGCTATTTGGACTCTGTGTTGGGTCGTATGTCTTTCCCGGCTCTTTGGAGAAAGTGGATTCGTGAGTGTGTTGGTACAGCAACGGCTTCGGTACTTGTTAATGGTAGTCCGACAGACGAGTTCCCGTTAGAAAGGGGACTTCGGCAAGGCGACCCTCTGTCTTCGTTCCTGTTTTTGTTGGTTGTAGAGGGTCTTAATATTCTGATGAGCTCTTTGGTTCAGAATCAGTTGTTCACTGGTTATAGTATTGGTGTGGTTAACCCGATTGTGGTGTCCCATCTTCAATTTGCGGATGACACCTTGTGATTAGGAACTAAAAGTTGGGCAAATGTTTGTGCTCTAAGGGCTGCTCTTGTTATTTTTGAGGCCATGTCTGGTTTGAAGGTGAACTTTCATAAGAGCATTTTGGTTGGTGTTAATATCGCCCCCTCGTGGTTAAATGAGGCGACATTTGCTTTAAGTTGCAAAGTGGGTAAGGTGCCTTTCTTGTGCTTGGGTATGTCTATCGGAAGTAATCCTAGGCGTTTGAGTTTTTGGGATCCTATTGTGAATCGGATTAAAAGTAAGTTGTCTGGTTGGAATAGTCGTTTTTTATCTTTTGGCGGCTGCTTGGTTCTTTTAAAGTCTGTCCTGACCTCTCTGCCTGTCTATGCACTTTCCTTCTTCAAAGCCCCATCAGGTATAATTTCTTCCATTGAATCTTTGTTTAATAAATTTTTTTGGGGTGGGAGTGAGGATCATAGGAAAATATCGTGGATAGGGTGGCATAATGTGTGCCTTCATAAGGAGTTTGGAGGATTAGGGGTGAGACAGTTAAAGGAGTTTAATCAGGCTTTGTTAGGAAAGTGGTGTTGGAGGTTGCTTGTTGATAGGAGTGGGTTTTAGTATCGAGTTTTAGCCGCCCGTTATGGCGAAGTAGGTGGGAGGTTGGAGGTTGGGGGCCGGAGTTGTTCTTCTTGGTGGAGGGAGGTGGCGAGGATTAGGGATGGGGGCGGTGATGTTGGTGGAGGTTGGTTTGGTGAGTGTGTGTCGAAGAAGCTGGGGGATGGTTCTAACACTTTGTTTTGGTTTGATAAATGGGTAGGGTCGACTACTTTGTGTGTGAGGTACCCTCGGTTGTTTGCTCTTTCTGAAAACAAGTTCATTACAGTGGCGAACTTGTTCGCTCGTGGTTTTAAGCAGGGAGGGGAGGCGTGGAGGTGGAGGCGGAGATTATGGGCGTGGGAGGAAGAGGAGTTAGAGGAGTGTATGACTTTATTGCTTGATGTTTCTTTGCATGCTAATGTTTCAGATATGTGGGTTTGGTTACTGGACCCTTCTAAAGGATACTCTGTTTGCGGCTCCTATCATTTGCTGACTACAAAGGATATTCCTCATGCGGATCCTGCAACATCTTTGATTTGACATAATCAGGTGTCCTTGAAGGTTTCTATCTTTGCTTGGAGGCTGCTTCGTGACAGATTGCCAACTAAGTCCAATCTGGTCCATAGACAAGTTATTTCTTCATAAGCTTCTTTGTGTGTCTCAGATTGTGGTTCAGTGGAAACAACGCAGCATTTGTTTTTCTCTTGTAATTTGTATTCTTCGTTATGGCCCCTTGTGCGCCATTGGTTGGGCATTATAGGCGTCAATACCAATGTCATAGCCGACCATTTTCTTCAATTTGTGCATCTAACCGGTGGTGGCAAAGCGAAACGGTCTTCCCTTCAGCTTATCTCGCTATTGAGCGTTTGGGTCTTATGGAATGAGCGCAATGATAGGCTCTTTAATAATGTTGTAACTTCTATTCCCAGGTTGCTAGATAAAGTGAAATATATGTCATTAGCTTGGATGAAAGCCAAAAAGGTTGTCTTTAGATTTGGCACAGATAGGTGGTGTTCAAGTCCATTTCAATGCTTGGGCATCACTTAATGGTTTGTTTGTGGGTTGTGTAATTGCTACTTTGTTCCTTAGGTAATTTCTTTGGCACATCATGTGCTAGAGGAGTTGCTTTTTGTGGTTTATTAATATATATTCCATTTTTACTTGTTAAAAAAAAAAAAAAAACTCGAATACAATTATTTTCTTATATGAAGTTGATCAAATCAACACTCAAAGGGTTTGATTCAATATTAGATAATGTTATCCTGTCATTACTGCACGCATTAAGTACTTTATTTACAAGAGAAAATGATGTGTTTGTTTGTGTTTTTCTAACATGTTAAGTTCTAAAAAAATTAACAATACAAAATAAGTTAATTAAGTACTTTAGTCCATTCCAATTTATGTGAAGGGATTTAAACATTTTTGGTATTATTTATAAAATATTTATTTTGGTATTCGACAATTTAATTTTTTTTTAACAAATCAAAAGCTATTTGTATTTATCTACTGCATTAAATTATTTTTTTCTTAAAAAAAGCATTCATCCTGAGGAAATATATATATATATATATATATATATATATATATATATATATATTAGTAATATTGACTCTATTTTTTTTATTTACATATAAACAATTATTTACACTTGAATAGAAGGCAAGCGGGCAACAAGCTGTGTCGTTAAGCCTTTTGGGATGGCAAAAACAATCCTCGTAAACACAACATTCATGGACCTATGAGACATGACATTGTTGTGCATGACATTTTGAACTCTATGTAAAATGTCAACGACCTCTGACGCTATAGAAAACCGAAAGTGTCAAAAGCAAATGGTATAAAAGCATGTTGATTGTCAGAATATGTTTTCTCGTGTTTAACCACTTTGTTTGACGCCGCTTTAAAGGCTGTCTGTCATACCGTAAAAGGCCCAACACTTAACCCCACAAATGGTAAAACCTCAATCAAGTTTACACATCCATGTTTTCCTCCAACTCATCCGTATACTAACAAGCAATTACCATATAAATATTGATATAATTCATCATGAGGCAATATTCCGTACACATCCGCAAAAATATATTGATATATTAGCTACAAAGTGAGCAAGTTGTATTCTTTTTAAATAATTTGACGCAAATATTGCTATCAATTTTACATGTGCATCAGTAATTAAAAAATTCAGCTCCACATATGAACAAGCAACTACCGTATAGAACCAATTAATCTAACATGAGAAATGAGAATGATGATATGACTCTAAATAATACTTTCTTTTTTTTGAGGGAACTCTAAATAATACTTAACTTCTTAGTTTACTTATTTTGTACTTCTTTTGTTTAGCTAAACATAGATGGACGAATATTGTCAATTTATCATACCATACGTTTGTACCGACGAATCTATCATTTTCATTTTTCTATTAAGTCAAAACCTCTTATCTCACCATTTTTTTTTAAATAAAATTTTCTCTATTTTTTATGAAGGAATGTCGTTATTTACAAGCCACTTTTTTAACCTTGTCGAGCAACTTGATGCCATAAAACTTCGTATTTTAATTGGATCAACCCTTTATTTTACATTCAGTCTGTGTTGTAATGTCTGTTTTTGTTTCCTTGGCTGTTGATTGCCTTTCTCTTTTGTAAATTACACTGTACAGCACTCTTAGGCATACCTTATGCTTGAGGGACTGTTTTGCTTCTTTAATATATTTTTCTTAGTTTCTTCAAAAAAAAAATTGGATCAATTAATTATAAGTTAATTTTCCTTCCAATAAATGAAGTTGAAAGAACAAACAAAGCAAAAGAATGTACCTGCTTTTGACGAAGGAAAATTATGTCATGCGACTATGGCAGCACAACCCTTTATTCACAGCAAAAATATTTCATTATGTCCAAATCCAGTGACAGAAATAGGGAAAATGTAAATTTTGTTTCCAAAGAAACAAGTGGGAGACTAAAGTGTTAACACATTATCCTATTGAGCATTCTTGTTTTTTATACAAAAAAAAAAATAAAAATTAAAGGATGGTGTTTTAGTCTAAAGCATAAAAGACTTTTGAACTCAATCAACGCTTATAAAAGAATTTACATTTAGGTCATCTAAGAGCACTAACGAGTGTTTCAACAAAAAAAAAACACTAACGAGACTCGAATATGAAACCTGCAGTTCCAAGACTGAGCATTCCATGATGGCTCTTGATCTGATTCGACCAAGATGGCTTGTTTCAATTTCACAACATATGTGTCATCTAAATTTCAATATTTCATATTGTATATTTTAAAATTGAGAAAACAATTGTGATTAAAGGTAAATTCGTATTCGTGTAAAAAAATATCTGATTAAACTTGATAGTTATTTTTGGAGTTGCTTTAGTTATTGCTATGATACAATAACAATAAAAAACTTCTAATTAACCTAGAACTATTTTTGTCATACTACTACTTGTCACATGGAACTAGTAATTCAATAGTACATTTGTGTTAGCTTGCTAAAATCATGGACTGTCATGATCATGATTTATGAAGTGTCTTTGGTTGACTTAATTATTGAGTTCACAGTGTAGATGCAGTCTTATTGTTGGTGCAGTATGCTAAAACTTTATACGTTGTGGAATTTCGATTGCTGCCTAGGTTTCAATAATTAGAAAGACAGTTATAAAATTAAGATTCTAGATCGGATGAAGCATCAGGTGATGAATTTCAATTTTTTTATCTTCTCATTTATTCTACATTGCTTTTATTTGCTTCATCTTTATCTTCACTACTGCCTTCCATATTTGATTTCATTTCTAACTATAATTGTATTCTTTTGGTAGTAATATGAGGAGCAGTGGGTTCTGAGTGGGCTTTACTAAGGACTATCCCTCTTTTGCATTCTATCTTAGGGACTTTCAGAATTTTATATTTAATCAAGTTGAATAATCCTATCAATTCTTTATAAGCATTTTTCATGTTTCTATATGTACAGTTCTTACATGAAAAAAACACATTTCATATGCACATTTCATACATGTTTGCTCTTTTAATTGTTATTTATTTATTTATTTATTTTGTTATTTAATGATTTTTAAATGTGTTTTTTTATCAAATAATTGAAAGGTTTTTCTTATGTTATTCGAAACATTAAAGCACACATGTTTTCAATGTTTTATGAGTCATATCGAAAGTGTTTAATTTTTTTAAATTGAGCAAAATAATACACATGAATGGATTTTTTTTCCTGAAGGTTTGTGAAGCGACATAATACTTCTTCATTTGCCCAATTTTCATCTATCTCATATTTGATTTGTTTTTGTTAGGTTTGCATACTTTTGTTTGTGGGGAAAATCATAAGATACTCATAATTACAAAAAGTTATTGGATTCTATGTGAGTGCATATTATTTAAGTTATTGGATTCTATGTGTTGAATTTCTTATTGTTTTAAACTCAAGTGTGTTTTTTCTTGATGTTAATTTTTTCTCAAAAAGGATTCAACCGTGAAAAGTTCTTTTGTCTTGGAAAGTTCTTAATTAAATCAAGTGATTTATTTATTTATTCAATTATTTAGTTGGTTGGAAATCATTGAACTTTTTAGGCGGAGGAGTGGGGAAGTTTTCTGCTAGACAGGTGTTGTTTGCTACCAGTGTTGTTCACAGAATGACAATTATGAGCAGGGGTCATTTTTCCTTGCAGGGTGGGTTTCTCGGAATCGGTCTATTGTGCATATTTTAGTTTTAGCATATTTACTAGGAGCTTGGACTATAATGTAAGTTGGTGGCCTATGATATGGAGTTTTTTCTTTAGGAGATATAATTCTGCATAGAAGTAAAGATCATTTTGAAGTCATATCTTCAAGTTTCTACTTGCATAATCTCAATGATTTTCAAGGTTCTCGATCCATAATCACAACGATTGATGGAGTTCATTGTTTTTTAATTTGGGAATTAGTCTAAATAATTCGAAACATTTTCCAGCATCTTTGGAGAGGAGGAATTGCTTATTCAATAAAATGTGATGCAATCATCTTTGGAGAGGAGGATTGTGGTCATTGTTTTTTTTTGTTACAATTGTTGTCATTGGTTTTTTTGAGGATGACAAACATTTTGTTCTCGAAAGCTTACATATTTTTTATTTTTTTCTTCGAAAACTTGGTATCCAATCCAAGAACCAACTAATTCTAGGGGACCAATCCCACCGCCCATTTGCAGGAGCCCCCATTTCGAAAGCTAACGTATTATTGTGCTTATTTTTTGCCTGTTGGGAGCACAACTTATACTCTCTCGTAGTGCTCATTACAATTGTTCCCTTGTTCAATAAAATATTGGTGCAATCACTTTTTTACTTTTATCATGTATTTTCAAGTAAATGGAATGACACTAATTAGTGCTACTCCTCATGCTTTTGATTATCGATATCTCTCTATTTTCTCCCATTAATATTCAGTCATAACATCAAAGTTTGTTTTCTCCTTATTTATGAAAAAGTAAAATATTAAAGTAGTGGTCGAACATTTTTACGAAAACATTACAACAATAATAATAGTTAGGGTTAGTTGTTTAAATTGATCCTGAAAAATACACGATGTCTGGAAAATGACTCTATAAAATAAAAAGTAGATATTTTAACTTTATAATTTGAGATTCTTCTTATTTTTGACCCTATAATACACGCAGTGATCTAGATATTGAATTTTTTCGAATTGTGAGTTAACATATGTACTTCTTCTTTATTGACACAAAATTATGTATTATCCAGACAAAAAAGTAATTTCAATGAAGAATTAATTGTTTAATGAACATTAATTTTAAAATGTTAATATTATTAGTTTTGTAACTTAATTTTAAATGAGTTTTCCCGTGCACCACACGGGTATACACACTAGTGATTGGTGGTTTAGCGGTTCATGGAATGAGTGGAATGTCTTTTGCTTTTTTCATGAAGATAGAAAGAATTGTATTATACCCGATGACATCACATTCATCAAAGTATTGAGTGCTTATAGGCATGCTGAAATGTTGAAAGAAGGACTGATCTCTTTTGAGCTTATGCAAAAGCTGTACAAGTTGCAACCTGAAGTCCAACACTATGGATGCATGGTGGATGTGCTTCGCCGAGCCAGACACGTCGAAGAAGCCATAAAACTCATCCAAAAGATGCCTATTTAACCTAATGATGTGATTTTGAAGACTTTGCTTAGTGCTTGTCAAATTTATGAAAACGTCTACATAAGAAAGGTTATAAATGAGCAATTGATTGAACTAAAGTCATGCAGTGCAAGTTCTTATGTGCTCTTGTCTAATATATGTAGAGGTGTCAAAAATGGGCCGGGCTAACGGCCTGGTCCAGAAGCCCGTTTTTTGGGCCGGGCCTAAAAAACTAGCTCAACAATACACTTGGGGCTTTTTTGGCCCATACAAAAATTGGGCCGGGCTGGCCCATCAGGCTTTGGGCCGGCCCATTTTTACTATTTAATTTGATTTTTTGTTAAAAAATAGTATATTTTTGAAAAAAATTATCAATTATTTTAAAATTTATCAATAAAAAAATATTTAAATAAATAAACTTAATAAAAATGGATGAATTTAGCTTAAAGTTTTAAAATTTTAAAGTTTATAAACTATTAATTTGATTTAATTGAATGAATAATATAGAGTTTCATTAATATTCAATGTTAATCTAAAAATTACTTACACTTTTATGTTCATCCTATTATATTTTAGGAAAAAAATAGTGGTGAGTGACTAATATATAAAAAAAATGAATAAATTTTAAAAGTAAAAAATAAATGGGTCGGGTCGGACTGACCCATGGCCCACACATGCCGGGTCGAGCTCTAGAATATGTGGCCCAATTATAATTAAGCCGGATCGGGCTGGCCCCTGGCCCATTAATGTAGTCGAGCCTCTTGGGCCTCGGTCTGGCTGGGCCGGGCAAGCCTATTTGACACCTCTAAATATATGTGCTAGTTTGGAAATGTGGGATAATGTTAGGAGGGTTAGGACAGAAATGAAAGACATACATTTAGGGAAGATTTCAAGTTGTAGTTGGATTGAATTGGGGAACTGTTCATAAGTTCTTTGTACACGATAGAACACGCTCTCAAATTACTGACATTTATTCTTTGTGAAGTAGTTTGTAAATCCAAAATAACAATATTTTTAAGGCCTAATAGCAGTTTTGACCCCCTATGTTTTAAGAAGTTGCGATTTTGGCCCCCTAACAAAATAAACTACAAAACCGCCCCCTAAGTATTGCCTATTTTGCAGTTTTGCAATTTTGACCAAGTCAAAGTTGACGTGGACGCCACATGTGTAATTTTTTATTTTTTTTAATTATTAAAAAATAAAAAACATTTTTGTATTTTTTTAATAAAAAAAATTTAATTCATTATTTTTTAAAAAAATATATAAAAAAATAAAAAAAAAGATTACACATGTGGCGTCCACGTGTGCATTGACTTGGTCAAAAATGTTATATCATTAGTTTTTTTATTTTCTCAATTCATATAGCATTGCAATGCGCTTTGATACATAATCCCCCACTTCGAATTAGCACATGCGAAACACGGGTCTGGGCTTAACACGAGTTTGTTGATAGTAGTTTTTTAAGGTGACATTTAACATGGGAAAAGCCTTAAACTTTCCCACCATGGGAAAGTTCACTTTAATCATTAGATTAATTGAAGAGCGCAATACTATCATACACTCTCAACACTAAATTATTTCTTTTACACCTTCCACAACTTTCTTTTCTCTCTAGCAACAAACACACCCTTCTCTCTTCTTCACACTATTGACCTTTCTCTTTTTGTAACCTAATCTATCTTTAAACATCACATTCAAAAATCTCTATCTTATACTAATTATTTTGATTCCCATTTTCTATTTTATCTTACATACCAATTATCATCTTAACGAGGGAGAGGGATCGAGCCATACACCAAGTTTGTGACGACATCTCTTAATGACAGCAACTTGACCTTAGATGGGTCATTGTGTTTACCACCGGTGGCCATGGTCCAGAATCACTGATGAAACATAGATATGATATTTGAGGGCCAAAAACAATTGACTATATTTAAAATATACCCAATAAAAAATGGAGCTTAAATTATGATAATGGTGGGGTGATAAAAACTTATTATCAAAAGTAAAGCGGTGAAGCAAGCAGAGCGGTGAAGAAGTCCCTTAAAAATTAAAGAAGATGAATTGAGTTTCACTTCTTCATAAATCTAATGATTAAAATTGCACAGGAGAGAGGCAACAATGGGGAAAAAAACCAAGAGGGGATCCAATTTCTTGTTTGATGTTAAAGGTGTAAAAGAAATAATCTAGTGTTAAGAGTGTATAATAATATCATGTTCTTCAATTAATCTATTAGCTAAAGTGAACTTAGGCTTTCCCATGCTAGTAGTCACCATTTGGGGTGGGATAGTAGTCACCAAATTCATATAAATTTAGAGATTTATCATATAACATTTGGTTAGTAGTCACCAAATTCAGAGATTTATATAAGAAAGTTGAAATATAATATTTTCAATAGCTGTTTAAAATAGCTGTTTTCTTCCTACAAATGTATAAAAACATGGATTGAGAAAGCTGGGCCAAACCCAAGCCCAATAAAATACGGGCCGATCCAAGTTTACCCTGATTCCCCACTCCTTCATATTAGGGTTTCACTTCTCACCAATTGTTGTCACTGGCACAAGCTCAAGCAGCAGCGAAGCGTAGTTAGAGTCTCTTTCTTCTCAATCATTCATCATGGGTCGTATGCACAGTGGCGGGTATGTTTTTCTTTTTCGATTTTCATAGATTCCTCAATGTTTTGTTTTTGTTTGTCTAACGTTGTTTTTGTTTCAGTAAGGGTATTTCAAGTTCAGCTCTTCCTTACAAGAGAACACCAGCAAGTTGGCTCAAGATCTCTACCCAGGATGTATGAAAATCGAAACCTCTTTTATTTATTTTAATTTTCAATTTTTCTGATTTTATTTTTGTTAAATGCTGGAAAATTGTTTCTGTTATTTGAAAATCTGTTAATTTTCTTTGTTATATGTTTTTATTTTTATAAATTTACGGTTTTTTATTTTATGAGATTTGTTAATTTGTGTTTGATTGTTTGTGTTTGTTAATGTGTGTTTGACTTTGTTATGCAATTTTGAATTTCAATGATTATTTCTTTTAAGTGATTTAGTTTTTTGACACTCGGCTTAAGTGATTGTTTGTTTTACAGCTTATCATGATGAATAAGCCCCAAGTATAAGCTTGCATTAGCTTCTTTTTTTTATAGTAAAAAATAAAATAATGTTAATTGTTTTTGAATGTGCTATATGCTGTTTTTATAAGACCTATGACAATAAGTTGAAAAAAGCTTGTGAAATTAGTCATAAGCTGTTTTCATAGATTCTCCCTGAGAGTATCATAAAGCTTATGTCATTAGGGAAGCTCATATAAGCCAATTCAAACAGTTCTATACACTGAGGACTTTTTAGATTTTCATCACAATCTCAATTAATCTTGTCTTTCATTAATCACTTTAGAGGCGCCATTTCTTTTTGTAATGTCTAGTATTATTTATAATATTGTGACAAAAACAATAAAACTGTGTTTGTGAATTTGTGTTTTACTTTGTTATGAAAATTTGGATTTCAATGATTATTTCTGAAGTGATTTAGTTCTTTGAAACTAGAGTGTAAGGGTCTCTTTGGATAAACAGTTTATTTACAGCTTATCGTGATAAATAAGCGCTTATGTATAAACTTGCATAAGTTTTTTTTTTTTTTTTTATATTAAAAAATGAAATAATGTTAAATTGTTTTTGAATATGCTATAAGTTATTTTTTTTAAAAGCTGTATTGGAGAACTTATTACAATAAGTTGAATAAAGCTTAAAAAATTTGTCAAAACCTGTTTTCATTTATTCTCCCAAAGAGTATCATGAAACTTATGCCAGTAGGGCAGCTTAAAAAGCCAATTCAAACAGGCCTGTACACGCTAAGGGACTCTTCAGATTTTCATCACAATCTCAATTAATTTTGTCTTTCATTAATCACTTTAGTGGCATCAATTTCTTTTGTATTTTCGATACATGAGTCTAGTATTGTGACAAAAACAATAGAACTGTGTTTGGCAAGGTAACTCTAGCAAAAACATTGGCATTTTATCTTCTTTTTAACATATTTGATTCATATTAATAGATCACTAAGGGTAATAGTAACTGAAAAAATTGAAATTGTGTGTTTTTTAACGTAGTTTGGTTTATTCAATTGATTCATTGAAAGAGCTTAATCCGAGTGCATATAAATTTTAAATTGGCTTGGTCATGTGAATTGGATTTTAGTTCTGATCAGTGTTGTCAAATGGATGATATAGCTGCTCAATAGCCTTGTGAAATTTAAACAAATCACTATTGTTCTGCAATATGCTTGTTTGTATGCAGTGTTGTTTACTTTATGGGCTATGATGAATCATAGAGATAGTCATGCACCACTCTGATATTACAGTGCTGATAATTTTCTCATACCCATTATTTTTCTGAGCCCTTTTCTTTTAATTATCAAATTTCCCCTTTTGAATTTTTGCACTTTTTTTCAGTTTTTCTATAATTAATTGTTAACTTATTGCCGTGTGTTGTTTAAATTGGGGTACAAAAAGATGTGGGGAAAGTACAGCATTACTGCTTCTGGGGATGAAAATTTTGTTTTCGATGGTTCTCTCATCATTCTATATTTAATTGTTACTACTAGGTTTACTTTTGTTTTCTGACTCGTTGCTTGTCAGATTACTTGATCGATTTAGATTTTTTTTCCATGGATTTTATTTTAGTTTTTTTTTATTGACTTGACCTCTAAAATTTATGTATCAAAACTTGGGATTTTGTTTCTATTTGTTCTTGAAATCTCAATTTTTTCGCTTTTATTATCATTATTATTATCTTTTTGTTGTCGATTTTTCGTTATAAACTCATCCTTGAAAGGAAGTGCTTTATGTCAATTTTATATTTAGGTTGTCTCATTCAGAAATTAATAACCTTTGTAAGCACATAGTACATTCTAAAGAATTAATCAAATAGAATCGAAAACCATCCATATACCCTGTGTGGCACTCTGGTTAATATCCTAGTAGTAGCTATAGTGGCATTTTAGTGTAGCGAAATTCAAACAAGCACTTTTATGATCTGTAAACATTGGTTTTGATTGTATATTATTAATTTTCAAATTCTTTATTAGATTATTATGATTATTATGTTAAAGTTGTGGGCATCTGGTTGTAAATTCTGCTGCAATCATGATTTTTATGTTCTGATGTTCATGAATTGCACAGGTTGACGAGACCATCTGCAAGTTTGCCAAGAAAGGTCTAACTCCATCTCAAATCGGTGTTATTCTTCGTGACTCCCATGGAATTGCTCAGGTTAAGGCTGTAACCGGAAACAAGATTTTGCGCATATTGAAGGCACATGGTATGCTTGGCTTGTTTGTTTGTTCGTTTTAGCTTTTGCCTTGTGTGTAGTGTTTTGAATTTGATGACTTAACTATTCTTTAATTTCACTTTTCCTAGGGCTTGCTCCTGAAATTCCTGAAGATCTGTATCACCTGATCAAAAAGGCTGTCTCTATTAGGAAGCATTTGGAGAGGAACAGGAAGGACAAGGATTCCAAATTCAGGCTAATTTTGGTTGAGAGCAGGATCCATCGCCTTGCTCGTTACTATAAGAAGACAAAGAAGCTTCCACCAGTATGGAAATAGTAAGTATTCAGTATTCATAATGCCTATAAAAGACGCAGTTTTTTTAAAGATTTTTAGGTTTTATTGATTTGTGAGGATACCGAATTTCTTTATTTGCTTGGTTTTAAAGGCCTGAATTTTCATGGTTTTAAATGTTCTACTTTTTCGTGTTTGCTATTATTTATATTAACCTTTCAATAAGCTAATGAACTTCCAAGTGCTTATTTGTAAGCCATATTGTTGTAGCTTGTGGAAGTAAGTTGAAATAAGTTTAGGAAATCTCATAAGTAATTATTTTAGGTATATCCAAACACTAATATAATTGTTCACCATGAGATAAGTTTAAACAAGCTTTTCCAAATGCATTGTTATGTCACATTTTATCTTTATAATGTTCGGTTGACTGATTTGATTTTGTTAATAAGTCTCCCTTGCAGTCGGTCTTCTCTATCTTAATTTTTGGATCATAATATCCTTGCAACATTAAACAATGTATTGTGCTCAGCTATGGAAATTCTGTTTAACATTTTGCTTCATTTTAGAGTTTTTGTTATTCTTTCTTTGCTCTCAGCGCTCCAATAAATTTTTGTTCTTAATTAACGAATTGTCATTTTGCATCTAATTTCTAATGCTTGTTTGGTTTTTCCACTATTGCAGCGAATCAACAACTGCTAGCACTCTTGTTGCTTGAAGAGATGATCGGCGATATTATTATAGTTGTGCTTTCTGTGTACTTTATTTTTGTATGCAAATGAATTGCTTTCATGTGATTTTGAAATTTTGGAACATTTAAAATTCATGTTAAGACTCTTGTGATGTTAGTTTTGATGGATCTTGTTCCTTTAATTGATATACTCTCTTTAAATCCCATTAGTTTTAAATTTGCTATTGCCATGGTCTTACAAATGAATTTATAATTGAAGATTAGTATGCTATCTGTTGTGGTGAAAATTTGTCCGGATATATGTTTATTGATGGACCTTGTTTGAGACTCAATAAAAGATCAAATTATTGAGCATATCAAACCTTAATTAGTCAATTGCTGATAACAGCTTAACAGTAGTTATGCATACTGAAATGAATTATTTTGTTAGCACAAGTGATGGAGTTGATGAATGTTACTGACTTATTGAGAAGAGCAAGTTTGCCGATTAGCTCCGTCAACTTTTATAGACATTGATTCCTTTACCAATAGAGAATATACATTTGCCGTATACGATGCACTATATTTATAAAACATCTCAGGCAACACCAAGTCGATTTGATATTGATGAATTTTATTTTATTTTTTCAGAGAAGATATTTTAGCATTTGTTGAATGTTAGCTTGAACTCCTCATTTGGTTGATAGGTTTGAGGTTATATATTGTGGTTATTGATTTTTGTGTTAATGCAGCTTGATTATGGTTCTATATTGCAATATTGTGTTGTATTGTATAATTATATTCTTCATAGAGGAATCAGTTCTCTTCATCAATTATATGTGTTAGTTAGGAGAAAATTTCAACTTTTTCTTTGAACTATTTTTGAGTTTGTTTAAGTTTATATTTATGATCATGGGTTTGGAGGTCCTTACGCAAGCATTTTGAATGTTGAATGAATTGCAAAGGTTTGTGGTTGTATATAGTTTCCTGCATAAACAAAAATTTCTTTGTTATCCCTTTTAGTTGATAGTTTTCTACTAATTGATGAAAGTTATGATATAAAGATGATTGAAGTTGAAGCATCAAAATATAAATATGGTTGAAATTGAAGTTTAAGCGTTACTAACTGAAAATTATTATATAAAAATGATTGAATTGGAAGCAAAATTTCTTTTTACTGGAAACATCTTAAAACATCTTATCTTCAAAGAGATCAGAAAATTCAATGGATGAAACAGGGTCTGGGACATTTCCCTCCCAAGACATAGAACCTACATTTCTAGCAATGCCAACGAGGGTATGAGCTGTGCTGCATCTTTTGGTACACAATAAATTGACATGAAACAAATGAGATAACAACTCTAAACAGTCAGCAACAACCAAGTCTATAACAGCAAGTTTAAACTTTCCAAGGACACACTTCACCACACTCTCAACATCCATCTCAACAATAATATTCTGCAATTTTTGTTCTTTAATCCAATTTAAGCACCATCGCAGTCCCATAGCTTCGGCTAGGATTGGAGTCATTGACACATTTTCAATCTTTGTTTTTGCCGTAATGAGCATACTCTCATGGTTTCTAACGATCTAACCCCAATATGTGTGCCCGATTTCAAAGCATCCAAAGGAGCAACAATTTAGATTAATATAAGTCAATTTGGTGTACCGTCACACTGATAATTTAGTTGATATAATTTTTTTTTACTTTATACTTTTAGCAATGCGAGGACAACACATTTGTTAGTTGATTGTTTGGTATCCCTTTTTAGTTCAAATAATGTAGGTCGTGTCGTGTGACATATGAACTTTTCACAATGTAATTAATAGTAACACATTGAATGTATGTAACCTATGAGTTCAATCTGACGTATGTCGTGTGACTTACCTTTAACTTCACAATGAACTTTTTTATAGTTCCGTCCCTATTTGCCATAAGCCTATCTGTTGGTTAAAATCATAATTAAACCAAACCAACTTCATCTCCATACTGAATTCACTCTTCTCTTCCTTCCACTTCCAGAAAACTCCCAACTTTACTTTCCATTCACTTTTCCATTTTTCAAACAAAAATACTTTCATCTCCACTTATTGAAATCTCTCAACTTTCATCTTCATTCAACAATGAGATATTTTTTTTCTTTTTTATTTTTTGAAAATTAACATTCACTTCATCGATTTTTTCTCATAACATTGTTGCTATTTGTGTGTTTGTTACACCCTTAAATTCTTTTTCTCATATCTCATTCATTCCGTTGCTTCCTTCAGGATTTCTACATCTACTTGCTTGAGGTAACTAAACCTCTAACTTGTGTTCTTTTTGGTTTTTGTTTCTTGTCGTTGCTTTTGTAGTTGTGTTTGTTATTACAAATTTCATAATACAAATGTGAATATGTTGGTTTTGTTGCTACTCGTTGCTCACAACTCACTTGTCCATCCACAATCTCACATTTCATTGTTTGTTTCTTTGTTTCTTAAAGATTAAAAATAAATATTTTCTCAAAATAAATTACAAATATTTACCAACTTTGATTTTTAGTGCTACTTGTTCAAATATAAAAATTTGTATGGGTTTTAATCATAATCAAAACAATGCTTTGAAACCTTGCTTACCATCAAGAAAAAAAAAAAAAAATTTATCTGTTTCTGGTTATGAAAACAATGTTTAGAAAACATGGAATGTGTGAGTTTTAATCATAATAAAAACCTACATATTCTCGAAGACATGCACAACAGATCACAATCGTTGCATTGTCATAAGCCTACGCGTGGGTTGAAATCATAATCAAATCAAACCAACTTCATCTCCATACTGAACTCACTATTATCTTCCTTCCACTCACTAAAATCTCTTAACTTTAATATTCCATTCACCCTTCATCTTCATACAACGATAAGGTATTTTTGTTTTGTTTTTTAGAATTAATATTCACTTCATCGATTTCTTCTCATAACATTGTTGCTACTTTTGTGTTTGTTACAACCTCAAATTCTTCTTTTCAGTTATCATTCATTATGTTGTTTCCTTCACGGTTTCCACATCTACTTGCTTAAGGTAAATCAATCATTAACTTGTGTTCTTTTTTATTTCATTTTTTTGTTAATTTGTGTTTGACATTACAAATTTTATAATAAAATTGCGGATGTTTGCTTTGTTTATTACTCACTGCTTACAACTCACTTGTTTATTCTCAACCTCAAACTTGTTTTTTAGTTTCTTTGTATCTTCTAGATTAAAAGACAAATGTAATTATTTTCTTACAAAATGATTTGTACGAAAATTTACCAACTTTGATTCAAAGTGCTACTTGTTCGACTATAAAAATTTACGTGGGTCTTAATTGTAATCAAAACAATGCATTGAAACCTTGTTTGTCATGAAAAAAAATTGATTTTTTTTTCTCTTCTTCTGGTTATGAAAACAATGTTTAGGAAATTTGAAATGTGTGGATTTTTTTTTCTCTTCTTCTGGTTATAAATCATAATCAAAATCCACACATTCTCAGAGAGGCGTACAGTAGGTCGAAATCGCTGCTTTAAGCTTATATGCGGGTTACTATAATCAAACCAAACCAATTTCATCTCCATATTGAACTCACTCTTCTTTTCCCTGAAATATCTCAACTTTACTATTTCATTCACTCTTCCATTTTCTAAACAAAAATATTTCTATCTCCACTTATGCGTGCGTGTGTGTCATTTTATCAAACAGTTAAAAATATATTTTAAGTTGGTTAAAATAATAACACTTTGCCAAACATCTTTAACTTTATTAATAAAGCTCTTAATATTTGTTTTAAGTCTAAAGTAGCTTTTAACATTGAAAATGCTAGGTCAAATGGTACCTAAATAGCATGTAGAGTTTGATTTTCTTTATTATTTACCTTTCATGTAAGTATAATTTATTTTGATTTTTTATTAACATGTTGTTTAAGTTTATGATTAAATTTGGATTTAGTCTCTAAAACACTAACAGTTTTTAAGTTAAGCTAATTCACTCGTTTGGAATCAAATTTTGATCAATACTTTATTTCGACAACCAAATTGTTATCATATTTATCATTCTATTTCTTGTTTTGAATTCCAGCAAGCTTCACTTAAACCCATTATAATGGATATTGTCACTTCAGTTGGTTCAAAATTAATTGAGTTAAGTGTTGATCATATTCTGAGACATGCAAGATACGAGTTTCTTTACAAATGTAATTTCATGAAGTTATCTAAATATTTAAAAGATCTAGATGCTGCAAGAGAATGAGTTAAGCATTCCATTGAAGAAGCAAAGTCAAATGGCGAAGAAATTGAAAATGACGTCAAAATTTGTAGGAAAAAGTGAATAAGTCATTAACAAAGTTAGCACAACAATCCAAACCATTCCAAAGTTGGGTGCTATCGTTGAGACTTGCCTAATTTAACTTACTACAGTCATTAACTAAGACGAAGAATGACTAATTTTTTTTAAAATGCGTTACAGAAAACTGCAATACGGAAAATTTGACCTTTGAGTTGGCTACCGTCATTGTCATTAAGAGGATGTTGTATCATTTTTCTAATATGACGATGTATTGTTGGCATCAAGGTTCTAAAACAACATAGTTCACACATTATCGGGGTTTATGGGTTGTGGTGTTGTCAATAGCTGTTTATTTGGTGGGTTTTAGTCATGGTCAAAATAATGCTTTGAAACCTTATTTATCATAAAAGAAAATTGATTTTTTTTTCTGTTTCTGGTTTTGAAAACAATGTTTAGAAAATTTGGATGTGTATGTTTTAAATCATAATCAAAACCCACACATTCTTAGAGGTGTATAATAGGTCAAATCGTCGCTTTAAGTCTATGTGCGGGTTAAAATCATAATCAAACCAAACCAATTCCATCTCAATACTGAACTCGCTCTTCTTTTCCTTTCACTTACTCAAACATCTCAACTTTACTATTTCATTCACTATTTCATTTTTCAAACAAAAATACTTCTATCTCCACTTATTGACATCTCTAAACTTTCATCTTCATTAAACATAGAGGTTTTTGTAATGTTTTGTTTTGAAAATTAACATTCACTCCATCAATTTCTTCTCATAACATTGTTGCTATTTTTGTGTTTGTTACAACCTTGAGTTTTTCTTCTCAGATCTCATTCATTCTGCTAGTTCCTTCGAGGTTTGTACATCTTCTTGGTTGAGGTAAATAAACCTCTAACTTGTATTCTTTTTCGTTTCTTTATTTGTTATCTTGTTGTTGTTTCTATGGTTTTGTGTTTGTAACTAAATATTTCATAATACAAAAGCGAATGTTTGGTTTTGTTGATACTCACCGTTTACAACTTACTAGCATGTCCACAATCTCATATTTTATTGTTTGTTTCTTTGTTTCTCAAAGGTTAAAATAAATAAATATTTTCTTATAAAAAATTACGAATATTCACCAACTTTAATTTTTATTACTACTTGTTCAAATTTGTATGGGTTTTAATCATAATCAAAACAATGCTTAGAAACATTGTTTATCACAAAAAAAAAAATAGATTTTTTTTTTCTGCTTCTGGTTATAAACAATGTTTATAAAACATGGAATGTGTGAGTTTTAATAATAATCAAAACCTACATATTCTTGAAGACATGTACAGGAGGTCAAAATCGTCGCCTTGTCATAAGCCTACGCTTGGTTTAAAATCTTGATCAAATAAAACTAACTTCATCTCCATACAGAATTCACTATTCTCTTCCTTCCACTTGTTGAAAACTCTCAACTTTATTATTCCATTTACTCTTATATTTTCCAATTTAAAATACTTCCATCTCCACTTTCTAAAATCTCTCAACTTTCGTCTTCATTCAACAATGAGGGTTTTTTTCTTCTTGTTTTTAAAACTAACATTCACTTCTTCTATCTTTTTCTCATAACATTGCTGCTATTTTTGTGTTTATGACATCCTTAACTTCTTCTTCTCATATCTCATTCATTTTGTTGCTTCCTTCAGGGTTGTTTGAGGTAAATAAACCTGTAACCTTTTGTTCTTTTTGTTTCTTTTTTTGTTATTTTGATGTTGCTTCTGCGGTTTTGTGTTTTGTCATTACAAATTTCATAATACAAATGCAGATATTTGATTTTGTTGCTACTCACTGCTTAAAACTCACTTGTCTGTTCACAACCTCAAACTTGTTTTACCAAGCTTATTTTTATGTTTTTAAAATAGAGTGTACACTGAATAAGTGATGACTTTCGTTTATGCTATTTCACATTATCAAATGAAGAGTTATCCAAGATCAATGCAAATCATAAATAGCCAAATACACAAAAAACCAAATGAATAACTCAACTTAAATGATATGGACAATCACTTCAATTGAATTAACTGTTCATTAAGCTAAAATTCGATAATCACTTATTTCAATAAACATTTAACTTATATAGTTCATATATTTTCTCTGTGTCACTTTACTTGTCATCCAAGTTAGTCGAGTATTTTGAATTATACAGGGTCTGTTTTCAATTCCATGCAAAGATAAATGTTTGTGCTCTTTTTATTTATCAAGTAGTCTCTTGGACAAAATTTCACCCTTAAGGTGAATATAAATATGGAATTCATGGTTCAAATCCTAGCTCATGTATATTGCAATGTCCCGATTACCAGAGATATATTCAGGAGGACATGCTTGTATCAAATGAAGATTGTGTTTAATACATAGGTATGAGTATTTCTAGGATTGAGTTGTGAGACTAATTTAAGTGTACTATCTTAAAAATTCTAAACTAGGTACAAACCTCTCTGCACAACAAATAGTTAAAAAATTATTGTGTTTTAGTAATGTCACTATAGCTGAAAAGATTTGTAATGGTTTACGGAGTCAATCAACAACACTTAAAACAAACTAATTTTCGTAATAAAAAATGACGTAAGTAATATGGCTTGTTATTTTATTACATTACAACAAAACTATTTTCAATATATTGGGCCTTCTCTGCCTACGTTGAAACTAGTTTCAATTTGTTCACTACATGAAAGTTATAAAAAAATAAAATAAAAAATCACTTTCAATCTCAAGGTTACTTTTTTTCACTTGTCAATATAAGTTTCAAAATATCTTTGTGATACACATGAATTCAGTTTTCCTTTATTTTCATCAACTAATGTCATCATATGTTGTTCATCATCTTCTGTTTATTAAACACAGACACCTTAAATCTTATTAATCTTATCTACCCCTAATTGAGATGGTCAAACGTGGCCCACCTATCAACTCAAAACTGCCAAATGATTTGGGAAAGTCATCAATCCCTTTTATGAGATGTTATATTGTTCCTAGCATTTATCCTTAAACAGCAAAAAGCCTCGTATCCATTTCTTCCGTATATTAGAGAACGAAGAGAGGAAAACAGAGAAAAAGTGTTAGTGAACTGAAAACAATTTTCTTTGGTAAAAATATAATCTTTTAAAGATTTCTACTTCATTTCATCCCTAACCTTTTCTTAAATATCTATGTAGTTTTTGAGAGTTTTCATTTTGTTGTAAATGGTGAAGCCTTAAAGGCTAATGACTCTTATTTACGAAATGATAACCAATAGCAGTATTAAACTATGATTATTATAATATATATGCTTTATTGGAATATTGGTAATTAGACTATGATTATCATTTAGTATGAAGCCCATTGATCACTTATGTTAAGTAAAATATTGGAAAAATTAAGTCAATAACACTTCTCTTAAAAGAAGCTTATAAAAAGTGAGTTTTATGATTCCTAAATGATTTTGAAGTTTCATTTATTTAAAACCTTGATATAAAACAAGCTTAAGGGCTCAAAACCTTAAACAACTTATTAAGTATCATATAACTGTATTTACTCTTGTATATATTCTAAATATACAAAGACTTTTGTTTAAAAATCTGTAAGCAAAATAGTGATTTTAAACTTATCTTCACTGCAGTTTATGTTCGTTAATTAATTGATTTTGTTATATAATTATGGCTTAATTGCAGTTTTAACCCCCTAACTTTCACAAAGTTGTAATTTTGGCCCCCTAAGAAAAAAAACTACAAAATGGCCCCCTAAGTTTTGCATCTGTGGCAGTTTTGGCCCCCAATGTCAATTTTGACTCGGTCTACGCTGACGTGACACCCTAAGTGAGGTGCCACGTGTTATTATTTTATTTTATTTTGGCCTTAGGGGGCCAAAACTGCTATAGATGTAAAACTTAGGGGGCCGTTTTGTAGTTTTTTTTTCTTAGGGGCCCAAAATCGTAACTTTGTGAAAGTTAAGGGGTTAAAACTGCAATTAAGCCTATAATTAATGCATGCAGAAAAAAAAAAGAAAAGAATGGCTTCCAGTGGTAGCAACAATGCAGACAGTGTTGGGGTTTTCGACGGTGGCGACGGTTCATCAGGCAATATTGGGGGGTTTCATGATGCAGTGGTAAGAAACTACCATAAAGTAATAATAGATGACATAGGTGAATCTGAGAATAAGTTGAAGAAGGTTGAGGGGGAAGGACACAAATACAGAACATACCATGTATCTGATAGGGTGAAGGAAAAACAATACCATGAGATTGTTGACTTAATTAAGGGAAATAATATGTTTATGAAAAGGGAGGACAAGATTGATAACCCTAGGCCCGATTTTTTCTTTGGGACGGTCGGATCGGTGGTGAAGAGAAAATCTTAAATAGTGTGTTGTATGTGGGTGGGGGATTGCGTGTCTTGTTTAAGGTTGTGTCTTTTTGTCCAATGTGTGTTTGTTGTTGTTCTTTGAATAATTGTTGTTTAAGGTTGTGTCTTGTTCGTCCAAGGTGTGTTGATGTGTCTGTTGTTGTTGTTTTGAATAATTGTTTGTCTGTGTGTCTTTGGTTTTCCTGTGTGAATTAAGAATTTCTTTTGATATATACCTCCATTTCTTTTCCTTTATTCCACTTGAATTTATTTAATCAATGCTTAATCTCTAACAAGTTTAAAAAGTTTACAGAAGAATTATGCAAATTATACCAAACAAAGTCGCATGTGGTGTATGTGCCAAAGTGTAAGTTGCATGCAGAAAATGTACCAAACAAAGTCGCATGTGGTATATGTGACTAATTTAGAGAAAATCAGAGTGAGTGGGGCCATTGAAAAAAAATAATATATTTAAAATTCATTTACTACAGTTCCTTTACCGATTACTAGTTGCAGCAGATTAAACTACCGAGTTAACTATGACCTGAAAAAAAAATTATGTTAAATTATACAAACGTCATTATATCTAAATTTTCCTATTATGTATTTCCATAATTTAATATGTATATAATTTAAAGATAACTTGATTTACCACCGTCATCGACTAAGTCGAGGAGCGGCCAAATTTTTTTTAGATGTTAAAAACTGCAATGTGGAAAATTCAACATTTGGGTTGGTTACCATCCTTGTCGCCAAGAGGATGTTGTATCATTTTCCTAATATGACGATGTATTGTTGGCATCAAAGCTCTAAAACAACATATTTCACACATTATCGGGGTTTATGGGTTGTGGTGTTGCCAAGAGCTCTTTATTTGGTGGGTTTTAGTCATAATCAAAATAATGCTTTGAAACCTTGCTTGTTATGAAAGAAAATCGATTTTTTTCTCTGCTTTTGGTTTTGAAAATAATGTTTAGAAATTTTGGAATGTGTGGATTTTAAATCATAATCAAAACCCACACATTCTTGGAGAGGTGTATAACAGGTCAAAATTGTCGCTTTAAGTCTATGTGCGGGTTAAAATCATATGGTCATAATCGATTTTATTTCATGCAAGGTGTTACAATGAGATACCAATTATATAAATAGATTTAAATGCAATTATGGTAGTTTTTTTATTTTTTTTTATTTTATAATTTACAATCTTAGCCTTCTCTTGTTTGACAAGAAAAGAAATTGAGAAGAGAGAAAAATAAGTGGCGAGTCCTATATCTTTTTGTTTTATCTTATAAAGTGAGAAGAAAAAAAAGAAGATTAAAAAGTCTCACATGCCATTGATTTTTAACTAATCATGAATTATATGTTGTCTTTAACTCAAAAATATTTTTGTCCTTTTAAAAATAATAACATATTTTTCTTTTATATTTCTCTTCTATATCTCTTGTACCAAACAATTTCTCTTATATCAAACAATACATCAAATCTAGTATATTTTTCATCTCTTTCTCTCTCTTCTCAAACTCTTTCTTATCTACTTCTCTTTTTCCAACTTCTCTTTCAAACCAAACACATCCTAATAGAGTTAGATCGAAACGGTAACAGTGCAAATATTGCATGATTTTGTTTACACCTAAAAATAATATCCTTTTAGCCAACATTAGCAGGTTGACAATTAAACGTTTAGGCGAAAAAACTTCATAACAGATGGAAGGTTATACAAATACAGAGACAGCCGAGCGAGAGAAGCTGATTCTTTCTCAAGTCCGATAACTATGTACGTGAGTTGTCAAGACCTCATACTAAGTCAAAGCTAAGTGACACCAAATACTGATGCACAAAACCCACGTTCCATGTTTGTAGTGCCACTATCCACAAGGAACAATGATGGAAGAAGCATGTCCGTGGTAGAGCTACACACCAAAGGCTATGTCAAAAGAACACGTCGTGAATAAAGAGACACATAGTCAAACGTGATGCACCACAATCCCCTCAACGAGAAAAACTCATACACTATCTGCAAAATTAATCTAGCAGAGACTTGACACTATATGCCACAAGGTCTAGCTAATACATGTATTTTTTTTTTACGTATAATTACTTAATTTCGTGTGTAATTAGACACATAATCAAATACTGCACTTATTTTTTTAACAAATAGCCTGGATTAAAGGTGAAAAACAAAACTTTAACAATAATAATTAAATAAGAAATGAGACAAAATTGAACCAAAATATTCAACATTCTCATCGACTAACTCTCGTCTATCTTCACGTCAGACACGGCCAATTTCTTCACATTGACAGTTCCACCACCGCCTTTCTCTCTCTATAACCGTCACTTTCTCTCTCTAGAATTCCCATTTCCAAATCTCAAATCACCGTCACACCAAAACTCCAATCTCAAATTCAATTCTCACATTTCATCGAATCACCGGTGAAGAATTTCTCCACAGGAACTCTAGAATCTTCGAAGTGTGTTTTGATTGATTCCGTCAGAAGATGATGATGGCGGAGGATCTCGGTGTTGAGGCGAAAGAAGCATCAGTTCGTGAAGTTGCGAAGCTCTTACCTCTTCCGGAGCTTCTCCAGTCAATTGCATCCATCAAAGCCGATTACATTTCTCGTCAACAGGTTTCAGATCTATTTCATTCACTTTCTTTTGCTTTTTGTTTATTTTGTCATTTTTTAATGTAATTATGTTTGCTGTTTTCTGTGCGTGATTGAATTTGTGATTTAGTGCATGTTTGGTTGTGCGATGACATAAATTGATTTAATTTAGAAGTGACTGAGATGAATGTGAAGTGGTTTATGTTTGGAAACAGTTGAATAGTGTAAAAATCACGTTTAGACTCAAGCTACAAATCATAGCTTCAAGTTAGAATCAATTCTGGAGGCAAAATAAATTATGCGCGAGAGACTAATCATGTGAAAAGATGTGTTTGGAAGCAACCAAGTGGTAGCTTTCATGTTAGATGTATTTTAAGACTAATTGATTTTGTAAAATTGATTTTACTTAAAGTGAGTGAGTTGAATCACTTGAATGTAAAGTGGTTTATTTTAGATACAGTTGAACAATAAGATTTAGTGTAAAAATCACGTTTAGACTCACACTACATATCATAGTTTCAAGTTAGAATCAATTCTGGAGGGAAAATAAGTTCTATGCGAGAGCAATCAAACATGTCAAAAGATGTGTTTGGTAGTGTGGGGTATCAGACACATGTGATTTTATAGAAGCAACCAATTGGTAGCTTTCACGTTAGATGTAAAAAAATAATTACAAAACTGACACTCCAAACATGGAACCAAACTTAGCGTTGTGAGATATTTTTGCTTCGTTTTTAGCTGGTTGGAACTTCTTGTTTTGTTTTTTTGGTTCGTTGGCCTTTGGTTTGGCTGATATAGGTGTGATATTATCTTTTAAGGATGTGATGTGACTATTGGGATATCTGATTGCCTTTAGTTTGAATCAGATTTTGTACTAGATATTTGATAGCTGTAGCTGTTGTTGATTCATCAAAAGACGAATCACTTTTAGTGTTCGAATAGCGGCTATTGCAGTACTATAGCACTATAGTGTAACAGAGCTTTAACAAACCGCTATTATTTCGTGATAGATGATTTAGTACAAGAGTATTGTCAAATGGTTAGAGGTAGAGGAAGACCTAGAAAAACTATACATAACTATTGTGAAAGACCTGGAGATTAATTAAGGCTGGATAGATCATATATATATATATATATATATATATATATATATATATATATATATATATATATATATGATTTATGACAAAACATTGTGGCGTTGTTTGATCCATATAGCCGATCCTACTTAGTGGGATTAGGCTTGATTGTTGTTGTGTTGTCAAATAGCGGCTATAGCACCGTAGTATAGCATAGTTTGAACAAACCACTTTTTTCAACAATCTGCAAATGACTACACTGGTCACTTTGTATTGGTCAGGTAGAAGATGAAGCCAGGGGCTCAAATTTTAATTTTTAAGTTGGACTTCTATACAATAGAGTTTTAAGGAGGGGATGGATTTTATTCTTGATTCTTGATTCTTGATATGTGGTTTTGGTGTAATACACATTAACTTTTTGTCTCTTGGGCTGATGCTCTTGAATGGAGTGAAAAGTGACCGGAGAGAAAAAATTGGAAGGATTGGTGATGTGGATGTCGCCTTGTTTGGGGCAGCTTTCTTATCCATGATTGGAGACCCAATATTATCACAATAACACTGAATAGTAAGAGGATTCAGTACTAAAGCTAGCCTTTTTTGAAGACTACAAGAGCCTATTTGAAAGAATTTATTTGAGTTTATCTTCCAACATAAGAACTTGTGTATGTGTTTGAAAGAAATTACAAAAACAACTTGAGTCTATTGTTGATGCCTAAATCCTCCAGAAAGCGAGTGAAATATATTTGCTCTCCTCTCTTATTTGTTTGACTGATATTTAGAGTTAAAGAGATACAGCCATGAATAGCGAGAATAGACATCTAAATATATAAGATATTATATATTATATAAATTATCATAAGAAATAGGAATAGCCCACATGAGGAAACAAAGGGTGTAGGACCCCACAAATCACCGAAAATTAATTCCAAAGGTTACTCATAAACAATGGTAGATGAATTAGATGTCAGGCTGTGTGCCTGGACTAAAATCAATTGCAAATTTATTAGGAAGTGTAACACTACATTTTTGAAGTACCGGATATTGGTATGCCATGAATTTTGGAGTACCCATGCTTTAATCACTTTTAAGAGTTTTCATCCGTTTGTTACAACTTTTAGAAAAAAATTATACTCTGAAAAATAATCTAAACACTTCAAATTAGAAGCTGTTTTAAGTAGCTTCTCATAGGTCATAATAATAATTTTCAATCGATGATTTTTAAATGATTTTCATTTCGGCGAACAAACGCAAAATAGTTTTTTATTTTAAATCTATGAAAAATCTCAAAAAAATAATCTCAAATTTTTTGAATGCCAAAATCATTTATTTTAATCCGCAACAAGCAGGTCTTGTATAGAAAACAAAGCTGCAGAATATAGATTTAAAAGGTATAAATGCTATTGATATAGTAGCAACATTAGAGAAACATAGTTTTGTAACATTATTTCCCTATAATATAGTAGTAACATTAGAGAAACATAAGAACATATAGTTTTGTATCTTCAAAACCGAGAATAATTCGCTGCAATAAAAAAACTTAATAAAACTGTCAAATTAAATACTAGTACGATGAATTAAAATTAATGTATTAGTATTTCTAGAATCGAATGACAAGTAGTTACATATTGAAAAGTATTAAAGAAATAGATAATTATTTTGCATAATTTTTTATTTTATATACTAAGATTATGTTAGGAAAAATTTAAACTGGATTCTTCTTAGCATTCAATTCTTGCAAAATTGATTCTAAGAATTTAGTTTTGATTTATTTTATTAGTAATTCACATGATTTAGTTTTTATACCTTTTCATCCCAATAATTACAAATGAATTCTTATTATTTTAAAGATATGACCCTTGAATTTTCTTGTTTATTCTTGTGTTATTCTAATGTTATCTTATAGTTTTAACTAATCAGATATTTAATGATTTCAAAGACTTTACTCTAACAGGGGAAATTATAATGCATATCAAACACAAATATGTTACAAGAGTCTTATTCTACTTTTCAGAGAACAGCAAACGTGGATCTAAGTGTAACATGTATATGAAATAGGATGGGTTTTGTGTAGGTTTTTGAATATAGGGTTTTCTGTAAGATGAAAAAAATAGAAAGGATGATGGAGTAATTACCTCCCTGAAAAACTAATATGATCAAAGTATCAGATTGTAAATTTATCATGTTTTTAATTTACCAATTTCTAAATAAAATTTAGAGTTTTTTCTATGTGTCATAAGCTTTTCTTAGTTTATAATTGATTTTTAAGTCGGACAATTATATTCGCATCGTGTTTTTTCAGTTTTCATTTGGTATTTAATTATCTGTTTAATTTTATCTTGTTTGACTAGTAACACGATGACTCAATATCCCTCCCGAGTTGGCTACCTATTCAAGCTTTATAGCGATGTCCTATTTATATATCTTATAGCAAATATGACTGATGTTATTGTTGTGGGTGTCTGTACTCTGTAATGGCATTTACAATTACTAGATAATTATTGTTGCAGCTATTTTATACAAAAAGTTTTATTGCTTGAGTCTGAGTTTTTTTTTTTTTTTGGATTGTTTTCAGGCCAATGACGCACAACTTAGTACAATGGTTGCAGAGCAGGTAAATTCTTCCCTTTTTGATTGACTGAATACTATACGGTTAAATGAATGTTATTGAAAGAATAACGTACCTTTTAGTAGCTGCAAACCCTAGTGCTCATTTTTTGTTGTAAAATGATGTGCATCATCTGCAAAGTCAGTGTATATGTTTGGATTATACCTTGTTTTGTTTTCTGAAAAGCTATTGACAAAATACTGTAGTTTTGTAGGAATATGCAAAAAATTTCAAACTGTTTAAAAGTGTGTCATTGACTGAAAAAGTTTTTTATAATTGCAAAATTAATTAAATTCATGAGGATGTCGATACAGTTTTAGTACAAAGCTCTTGGGAGCTATTATCAGTAACAGGAACTATAGATAGAAAGGTAGGTAACCGATTCCATTGAGAAATAAACATTATGGGCAGATTTTCTAAGTAAAGGAGCCTGTAAGGAACTAATATAGATGATAAATAGGTTAATACCAAACAAAAAATATGCTCTTACTAATCTATGGGAGCAAAAGACTGACATGAACTTCTAAAGGACCACTCGCCGAGTGAACATAGACTAATGATGCGTAACTACTACCTTACACATAAACTGAAGGGCAGTTTTTATTCAAAATATCTCAAAACATGGACAACAGATATTTAATTCTAATAACCACAGATGGCATTGCTGGTAGTATTTATGCGATTACTGTTTTGTTATTATGTCCCAAAGATTAGCCATTAAACATGAACTGCATTGTAGATTCTGCTGCTCTTTATATTTAATCAACTGGGGCTCCGCAATCTTATATCTTCTGGTGCTTTACCTGAAAACACTCTACTGCAGGTTGAGAAGTCACAGGCAGGACTGAAATCACTCTCCTTTTCTGAGAAGACAATAAACCAGCTTCGGGAAAACTTTCTCGCCATTGAGAAGTATGTTAACAATGAGATAGACTTGATCTGTTTTCACTTCTTTGAGAGTGGGTGTTTTCTCTTTGCAAACTTGCTCTTTTGATATCGTTCTCTTTTAGCTTACTGTGATTTTCCTGGTGCATCAGCTTATGTCAGGAATGCCAAACATTAATTGAAAACCACGACCAGATAAAGATACTTAGCAATGCAAGAAATAACTTAAACACAACCTTGAAGGTGCTTTTTCTATCTTTTATTTAACCTTTAGTTATTGATTAAAATATTGCTAATTTGCTAGTTTCACATTCATTCTGTTGCTTCATACTTAGAGTTGTTATAGAACTTCCCCTCCCTGTTTTTTTCTGTAGGACTGAGCTTATCACCTGCAATTATAACAAAATGGATTATTTTCTCTCACTTCATCTCCTGTTGAATCATGGTTAAAGGAGGAGATTCCATTCTGTATTGAGTGTATTCTGTCAAGTGTTGCTTGTACTGTGTCTTAGGTTCATAACTTAGTTAATCTTCCATTGTTGAATGGAATTGATAAATCATGGTTTTTAGTAAACATAGCCTGAGCTTGGAATCTAAATTTGTCCTGATTTTTAGTAAACATGTTTTGAACTTCGAACCTAGTTGTATTTATATGAGTCACACTTCATTTCTTTTTTTCTTTTTGGCTGACTTCTTGGTCTTCTGATAGGATGTTGAAGGTATGATGTCCATTTCTGTTGAGGCAGCAGAGGCTCGGGATTCTTTGACTGATGACAAAGAAATTGTCAATACTTACGAGGTTAGGCTGGTCTTGGATCCTAAAAGTCTTACATATATAACAACAGCCAAGCCTTATCCCACTAAGTGGGCAGGCTGGTCTTGGTTATACTGCAAAATATTGATTTTTTCCTAAATAATTCTTTGATTTTACTGATACAATCAACTGATATAAAGATTTGAAAAAGAAAAGATCTTTATTGAACACTGAGGTCTCTCTGCTCAGTATGAGCTAGAGGAACAAATTACAAAGCTCAGGGAATTTGAGAGAGCCTTGATTCTTCCACTCTTCCGATGACATAATTGCCTCTTCCCCTCATACCCGGCTACCCCTTCTTATATACATGTTACCTTCCATTCAATTACATTTGTTCATTCAATCTTATCCCTTCTCAAATGCCTTCTATTCTATCATTCAATTACATTTATTTATTCTTTTATTTGGTTATGACCTCTGACACTAGCCTATTTCACTCTGCTCATAAAATAAACCCTTTCAACTATAGCTGACCTACCATAATATCTCTAACCTTTTATTATTTTGCAGAGGTTAACAGCTCTGGATGGAAAGCGAAGGTTTGCATTAGCAGCAGCAGGATCTCACAAGGAAGAGGTTGGAAGACTGAGGTTTGTGTCTACTTATGTTCTGTTTCCACATTCATGGGCTTTGTGAGAACCCTGGAGGGGACCACCACATAATTTGGATTTAATTTCAATATATGCATAAGCCCTTATCTATAATTATGCTATGACCCACTGGTATTCTTAATCAGTGGCATCTACTTTTTTAAACTACTGTTTCAGGTGTTGCAGTCTTGAAATTGAAACTTTTCTATGACCCAATTTGCAGCTATTTTACCATTTATTTAAACTATGTTATTTACAATTTTGTTATTCTTTACTCAATCAAACAACTATTTATTTTTTATTTTTTAAACATGTATACTTCTATACTCTATGTAAACGAGATACCAATTTTTGGTGCAGCCTTTTTTTTATACCAATTTTTCTCTTTATTTAAACTATTTTATTTACGATTTTGTTATTCTTCACTCAATTAAATAATAACTTTCAAATATTCTCTTTATGGACACAATTTCTAACGGTATCTTTTGTTAACATCTTATTTTTGTATTTGTTGTAGAGAATATTTTGAAGATGTAGATCAAACCTGGGAGAACTTTGAGAAGACACTATGGGGACATGTTGCCAATTTCTATAAACTTTCTAAAGAAAGGTTAGTGCCATCTCTTCAATATGAACATAGCAAATGATGTTGCACATTGTTTTACTATGAAACTGCTTGAACTTTTATCCATTGAGTGCTATTTAAGATTCAAAAGTCTTGTGTTTTCTGTTGATTTTAGGTTTGACACGTTTGATTATTATGTTTGTTAAATTACACATTTGATCTATATTATATTTCGTTAGCACTTATTTAGATCCTTGTTGTTCCTCCTGTATTAGTCCGCACTTCAGATGTCCAATCCTGAGTGTGAGAAGGTGTGTTCAAAATATCACATTGACTAGAGATATGGTCTAGGTAGCCTTTATATGGCTTTGATAATCCTCATCTCACAAATTACAGGTTGGTTTTGTGAGGTGAGTTAGGCCTTATGTCCAAATTCTAAGATGGTAACAGAACCTATCCCAGATTGGTTATTGGGCCAGATGTCTCTATTTTTGCCCTCACATTCTTACCATGCTCCAGATGTCCAGTCCTGGCCATGAAGGACTGTGTTCAGATCTTGTTATTCCTCCTGCTTTAGTCCACACTTTAGATGACTAGTTTTGAGCATGAGATTCCAACATCGGCTAGAGATACGGGCTATGTAGCCCTTTTAAGGCTTGGGCAATTCTCACTGGTTATCTGGATGTTGTCAAAAGCGGCCGCGCCAGCCGCTATAGCGGAAAAATCATGACCACCGCGCTAGGCCGCGTCGGCGCGTGGCAGAAGTGGAAAGGGGTCAAAGCGGACCTATCAATAGCAAAACTATAACTTGTACTAGTTGTATATAATTGGTATTAGCAATTTTTCGATTTTTCTATTCCTTTTATTTCATATTATGAATATTTCATGAAATTTTGAGTAATGGTTAAGGTATTTTAGTATTTCTTTTTGAATAGTATGGTATTTAGTGTTAAATTTATTAGTGGCCACACCACCGAAATAGTGCCCGCTAGCACCCTGCTCCCGCGCCGCACCAATTTTTGGGTTGGCCGCGCCGTGTCGCATTTCCGCATTGACAACAGATTCTGGAGTGGGTTGGGCCTTAAGCACAAATTTTAAGAGAACTTTTTGATGCATTGCATTGTTAAACATGAAGTTATATACTGTGATTGTTACATTATCCTCAATTTTATTCTTTATTTTAATCATGTTTTTTGTTTTATTTTCCTGTGTTTGCAGCCCAC
Organism: Medicago lupulina; assembly: GCA_958299785.1. Classification (NCBI taxonomy): domain Eukaryota; kingdom Viridiplantae; phylum Streptophyta; class Magnoliopsida; order Fabales; family Fabaceae; genus Medicago; species Medicago lupulina. The sequence goes on along the minus strand of OY283142.1, from coordinate 61,540,485 downwards.
AGACTTTGGTTCGTGCTTTACGGTATGTTGCTGATAGACTGTTGCATTTTTCTTTAAAAATTTCTATTTTTCATTCCTTTCGTTGTATCTTTATTTAAATGGTTGACTGTTGCATTTTTCTATTTTTCATTCCTTTCAATGTAATCTCATTTTCCTTGTGTTTTACCTATTCTAGGGTTGTTGAAATGCAAGAAATCCTTGATCAACAGGTTGCAGAGGAAGTTGCTGAGGCTGAAGGGGATGGTGCATTGGCATCGACTGCAAATCCTCATAGAAGTGCCATGTATGTTATAATAGTTTGAATTGACTTCCATTATCCTAGAAATGCTGTAAATCTTAGGATCTTAAAAATCTTTGATAATGGAACCAACAACCTTAACTGCCATCTTGATGCATGAATGCTTGAAAGTGTGATGTAGTAGTAGTTTGAACACATTCTGCCTGCTTGTTTTGTCATGAGACTTATGTCTGAATTTTTATTGTGAATATTTCTCAACATTATAATGTCTTAGGGTCATTTTGGTATGGGAGCAAAAATGAGTGAAAATTCAAGGATCATTTTCCAATACAATGTTATTGATAAAACTGATCCACGGATTTTTTTAACCCCATACCAAATTGTTCTGTAAAGAGGAAAATTCTCTCCTTCCCCCTCTGTCACTACTTAATTTTGTTAATGCTAATGAATCACAGAAAATCTACAAGCACAATGGCTTCTTCGAAAAATTTAACACAACAAAAATTGAAGATTCAGGGGAAAGGCTATAAGGATAAGTGCTATGAGCAAATTCGGAAGACTGTTGAAGGACGCTTCGACAAACTTCTAAATGAGGTAGGTCACTAAGTTTTACTGGTCCACACCCTCTTCAGTTCTCCTGCTGCAAAAAATGCACACACTCATATTCTCTTAAACACGCCTACATTATTTTTCATTATTGCCATACTCTAAGCAACTTATTTCAATTTCATTTATGTATCAGCTTGTGATTGAGGACCTGAAAGCAGCATTAGAGGAAGCTCGAGTGGTATGTTAGACTGATTGAATTTAAGCTTCTGAGCTATTTACTTTCCATTATCCTTTACAGCGACTTTTTAACTTTATTCCCCTTTCTCCCAGCCTATATCAGTTGTTTGTTGTTTTCTTCTTTAGATAGATTGATCATGATGCATGATAATATTTGTAGTTTTGTATACCCAAAAATGCTTTAGTGGAATGCTAGATAGGCTTGATGGCTACCTACGATTATAAAATTACCCAAATTAATGATGTGCATTCATAGTTAACAATTCAAAAGTCACCGTCCAATTCTAAACACAGTCCAATTCTAAACACACAGTCCAATTCTAAACACACAACCACCATCAATATAAATAAGACATAGTTAACACAATCCTTTAAAGTGTACACATACACACTCACACTCAGAGACCCTAGACAAAGATGGGTTTTAACCCTTCAGTACTATAGTGACAGTGATCTCAAGTGTGATGGACGTGGTTCAAAAACAATCCACAATGCCCATGTAGCCTTACATAAAATGGGATTAACTAATAACCATATGGTTGTAAGTATGCAATATAGTGGAAAAACAAATTGTAGTTTATACTTGATGAAAACCGTAGAGGGAGTGAATAAATAATAATACAGGTCGATTCTGTACATCAATCTTGGCCTAAGAATCAGGGTAAAATAATTCTCATCAATGCTCACTAAAAAGGAAAGAAATAATCACAGGTGTGGATTGCCACAATCATCTACACAATACTATTGAAAACAAAATCTTTTATTTCCCAATATGCATGTCTGTTGTCAAAATCTTTATTTCCCAATATGCATGTCTGTTGTCAAAATCTTTTCCCCATCATTCATACCAATGGTTTCGTAGAACTGGTGTTGAATAGTAATAAATTCCAAAAATCCTGTTTGCCCACGCAATTCAGCTGTTACAGAAGTCTCTCAAAACCCCCCAAAAGCCACTAAATTCTATAATTTCAGATAGGGATGGGGAATAGGCCAGGCTGGCCTACAGCTTAGCCTACGCCAGGCAAGATGTTTTTTATTTATTTTTTTAATAGCGAAGGCTTAGGCTTTTTTAAAAGCCTATTTAGCTAAAAAGGCCAGCCTACAAGTAAATATGAATAATATTATTTATTATTAATATTATTAATATTATTACTATATTATATTTTGTACTTTGAATTAAATTATAAACTTTTTTTTTGACAAGATTAAATTATAAACTTGTTAACCTTTTAAGTAATTTCAGCTTATTGGTAAACGTTATTTTTTCGCATATTTAAATGTATTAGTATAAACTACAAACTATAATTGAAATATGATATAATATTATGGTCAAATTCTCTAAAAAATCATCTTAAATATCAAAAGAGAGTTTAATGTCATTGATCTATTAGCTCGCTGGTCTATTTAAACTTGGATCACATTATTTACTTAAATATGAATATGAAATAGGCAATTAAACAGGCTAACATGTCATATCAGACTTTCAGAGCTTTGTTTTAAGTGTATACTCTTTGAATCCCACATGTTAATTTATTTTCCTTTATAACGTTTATTTTTCCTCCAGTTAAACTTACTCTTTGATTTTTTTTTCTTTCTTTTTCTTCATGATTTTACATCATTAGGGAACTACTCGTTAGGGATGCATAAAAATTAGAAACTCTTTTACATCATTATGTTTTGTTTCAGTCTAATTTTTTTTATGATAAGACTGAAGGGTCATTCTAGTAGATTTTCAGTAATAATTGAATGAGTATTTTTCTAGTCATTAATTATTAGCTATTCCCCTAAAAAATGTTAGCTATTATTTATGATAGTTAAACTCTGTAAATAATTTATCTTTTTATATTCAATGTTTTGGCAACTATTTTTAAAAGATAGTTTATGAAATTTTATTCGTTCTATATAAAATTCACTTCTTTTAGTAAATAGTGTGTTTTTTTAAATAATTTATCTTCTTTCAAAAACAGAATCTGCTTTTTAATTCAAAAATATCCATCAATTCATGTGATGGTATGTAAAAATCAAAGTTAATTAAAATATTTAACCAAACAACTTCTAATTTCTCTTAAAAAAAAAAAACTTCTAATTTTAATTCAAGCTGACAAAACAATAATTACCAAACAACTTTTACTTTATTTCCAAAACTCTTGTTTGTAACTTTAAAATAACTTTTGGACGCTAAAAAAGCTAGGCCAAACGTACCCATAGTACACTATAGAAGGCTCCATAGATTCCTTCAATATGCTCCAAAGAGACGTGCAGAAGTACTGACTCACAACAAATAAATTTCGCAATTAAGGTTATATATTTGGGGGCTAATCACCTTTTTTGTCCTCAAAGGAATAAGGTTACGGTACCCCACCTTTATAAATTTTAATGATGTATCCCATCCAGAACCTGTTGAAGCTGTTAGTCGTGCAAATAAAATGCCAGAATATTGTTTGAGTTTAACTTAATATATTTTTATTTATGAGTTGACATATTACAGTGCAAAAAATTAATTTTTATCATTTAATTTCTTTGATAATACATCAAAATTTATGTGGCCCTCTCCTCCTCCTTCCTGCCTCCATTCTTTGAAGCACAGAAGTCCATTATACTAACCCGTTAATGCTACAGAGTCGTTTCATATTAGATAATCTTCTCTAGATCTCATGTTTATTTACAATAAAAAATGTTTCGGTAAATTATTTGAAATTTAATACCGTTTTTGCTTGCTGCACTTGAGATCCAGTTTTGTTCCCTGTTACTGATTAGTGCTGCAACCTTGTTTCTTATATGGTTTATAGATTGGTGAGGAACTTGGAGATATCTATGACTATGTTGCCCCCTGCTTTCCTCCAAGGTTTGAATATACTACTTTTTTAATATTCTCCGCTTTCTTGACAGAATTTTTGCTATGTGCTAATTAATAATTTCGTTACGAGATTTGGTTTGCTTCCTTGTATAACTTTTTCTTTTTATATGATATATGTTGTGTATAATGTCTAGTTTTATAATATTAAGATTCTTTATATCTTTTTAATTAAATTTGTGGGTCATTAGATTTTGTTAATAGTGATGATGGTACGTATAGATAAAGAATATTTTACTAGGTACTTGTCATAAGCTGATCCTATACCTCTATACCAATAATTGAAGTGTAATAGAACTCTTGTATCATTGATATTTGATTCATGAACTACAAGTTACTAATTGGTTAAGCAAAAACCAATTTCCTTTTTACTCTATTGTATCCTTAACTTTTCCCCTAAAATTGGAATCTGTGTTTACATCATGTGATAAGAAAGAGTCCCATATTAAAAGAAAAATCAATTCACCAATCATTGAACTTGGTGTTCTACTTTTCTTCTTGCTCTGCTCTCTTGATTACGTCTGAATACATTTCTGTTAATCTAAGGAAGCTTTTGCCTGTATGGGATCTTTATGTGCATATTCTATTTGTTCTAATTATGTTTTTTCAATTCCGGCAGATATGAAATATTCCAACTAATGGTAAATCTGTACACCGAGAGGTTTATTCAGATGCTAAGGTTGCTCAGTGACAGGTCAAATGACTTAACAAATATTGAGATATTAAAGGTATTTCACTTAGTTTTATGTATGTACAATTTACTATCCCTCACATGCTTGGAATGTCATTTTCTCCTTGGATAAAGTAATCCAAATTTGCATTTTTTTAGCATTTGGGAAGAACTTTTCTAGCTTTCCAGTTCATTCATATTACATACAAACGGGTGTGATACTGTGATGTGTTAGGAACCGACAATAGGGAATACGGGGAAAAAAATGATTTGTTGACTGAAAATGAACAGAAAACAGAAAACATATCTCTTCCAAGGGTTTCCTTCCTCAACTGAGCACTTGTCCTATTATATTGAAATACATTGCTTCAATGGTCCTCCTACCTTTATTTCCTCTTATTAATATACCTCATCAGTCCCCTCTAACTAACTACCTTTAACTTTAACTGCCCAAAGTAACTATTTTGTCTTCCCTTTATTGGTCCAATTATATCCTTCTGTCCTTAGAACACCATCCCTGGGTTGAATCTGCCATTTCTTTAATACACTTATCATTGTATTGTAATGAGCTTTTCTTTTTCTATTTCATAATCATCAATTCATTACTGTACTTTGGTATAATTCCTTGATACATGTAGATCTCATCGTAACCTTTTCTCTTTTCCCCTCTCTATTTTCTTTAACTCCCGCTGAACTTTTATGTGAAAATATACTTTTTTTTTTGTCTCAAGTAGGTAACTGGGTGGGTGGTTGAATACCAAGATAACCTGATTGGCTTGGGTGTTGATGAGTCTCTGGCCCAAGTGTGCTCCGAGAGTGGTGCAATGGATCCTCTTATGAATTCGTATGTTGAGCGAATGCAAGCTACAACAAGGGTAATCCTAGCTATCTTGTGTATTCATTTTGCTTTGGTAATCTATGGTGCTCCTTGGATGATTTCCTTACCTCACTAAGCTTTGTTCTTAATGTTTTCTAGAAATGGTACTTGAATATTCTGGAAGCAGATAAAACACAGCCCCCAAAGAAAACTGAAGATGGGAAGCTATACACCCCAGCTGCTGTTGATCTATTCAGGATACTTGGAGAGCAAGTTCAAATTGTCCGAGATAATAGCACTGATGTCATGTTATACCGAATTTCCTTGGCAACCATTCAGGTAATGTCCGATAAGATATAGATGTAATGTAACTGTTGGAAAATCTGCCTTAGTTTGCTGCCCCCCTGCTGTCTTTTATTGGGCCACTTCATTTGTCTTCATCGCAATGGTACAACTCCTTCAGTGTGCTGTTGAGAGAGGGTTAGTTTTGTCCTACATCGCCCAAAGATATTACATTTGTAGTGCTTATGATACATGGACATTTCTCACTTGCGAGTTGGTTTAGTGGGGTTGAGTTCGGCCTAAACCTGAATTCTATGATGGTATCAGTACCTATCCTATATCCGTTGTAGGGATGCCCGTGTCATCCACGCTCAAGGACCATTGGGCATGGGTGTGAGTTGGGGTTTTTGGAAATGCACTTCAATTGCAGCCACCAATGAGGTCTGCTATTTGATCACTTCTCTGGCTCCATTGCAGAGGTACAACACCTATATTGTGCCGGGTCGAGAGGAGTAGGTTTAGACTCTGCATCGCCTAGAAATATATAGAATTTCAGAGAGCTAGGAGAATTTAGAAACTGAATTAGATGTATATTGATTTTCTGATTCTCTAATTAGATGTATGACTTGGATAAACTCTTATCAAGATAAGGCCCTTTGTAATGCTTATAATGCTTGGGTAATCCTGACCTTGCGAGCTGGTTTTGTGGGATAAGTTAGATACTAAGCCCTAATTTTTTTTTTTTTTAAACAAAACTCTTAGAGTAATTGATGTGCATTGTAATCGTTTTCTTGTACAACAATTAGTATAAGCATCTTTAACACAATGTGTAGTGTTTAGTGCTCATATTAGTTATTTTGCATTTGATGTCACTATGTTATTTGACAGGTGATGATTGATTTTCAAGCAGCTGAAAAGAAGAGACTTCAAGAACCAGCTTCTGAAATTGGTCTGGAACCTTTATGTGCTATGGTTAGTGTTTTGTTTTAATTAGTGCCGGCTTATTATTTCAACACACAACTGTTTCCAAATTGTACTTTCGGTTGATATAGCTGCAATTTAATGTTTTCTTTAGATAAACAATAATTTGCGCTGCTATGATCTTGCAATGGAGCTAAGTAATAGCACCATAGAAGCCCTTCCACAGAACTATGCAGAGCAGGTTTGGAGCTTTAGCTTGTTTTTCCTAATTTCATTACTTTTGTAAACATTGCTTTGTTGACATAATTGTTTTTTTGTTATTACGCTTTAAGTAAAAATCACAATTCTATCGTTGAAACCACCAATGGTAGTGAAGCGGAAGCAAAATCCTGAATTTAATTGCTAGTACTCAGATGGAGGGGGCAAGTGTGAGTGGTGGGCCGGGTAAGAGCAGAGCGGTGGAGGGGTATTAGGGGAGGGGGATAAGAGGGAAAGGGTAACGGTGGGGAAGAAGGGAGAAATTATGAGTTGTAGATTGAAAATCTTCTAAAAAATAAAAGTAAAAATTGATATCCAATGGTTTCAACAAAAGCTGGACCAGGCTTAACCAGTCCTACCTGTGAAAATATGGATATTAGCACAGCAGTCATTAACATGTGAAGGCTTCTTGAGTTAGCTGCTGTGTAAAAAGTTATGTATGACAGCCGTAACCAACTTAGTTGGGCTCTATCATTCATTGTCTGAGACTTGTATTGTCCATCAGCTCCGTGTAGTAAGACAACATTAGTCCCCTGCGATTTCAGTAACCATTCTTTTTATCGACTTTAATCACAATTTCTGTTTCTTTACAGGTTAATTTTGAAGATACCTGTAAGGGTTTTTTGGAGGTTGCTAAGGTATGAAAGACTGCAACTTTCTATATGCTACTTATTGACTGTATTTAACTGTTATTATTTTCTTGATTTTTATTAATTTGTTTTTCCATGGTTTCCTTAGATAGATTAGATTAGATAAGATTTTCACTACACTGTAAGTTGCATGCTGCCTACTAAATTTGACTAAATTGTAGCATATATTATTTATAAGAAATTTAAAACATCGATATTTATTGGTTCCCTCATTTAAAGGTAATTGTTGCCTTCCATACACCAACTTATTTAAACCTTTAGAAAGCTAATTGTTACATGTTGACAACCTCTGAAAGGCTCATTCATTTGCAAATGTGTTCTATTTTCCTGGTGCACATTTTTTTTTCTCCATTGTTGTTAATCAGACTGTCAGTCCAATATTTGTACAATGTTTTCCATATTGCTTTTATATCCAAATATGAGCATGGCTCATGGATTCATTCTGCAAAAAAGGGTAACAAAAAGTATGGATCTAAAATAAACTACTTAAAGATCTCTTGTGCTGGAGAGTACTAGCATGCCTGTCTGCTGTGTTTATATGTCAGTTCATCCACTAACCAGCTTATGTGTATTGTTTGTTTAGAGAATATTTTACTTTGGATTTATATTAGAATTTTGTTTGTTTTCACTGCATTTACCATTTTGATGATATATGTTGCTTGGACGAGATTGTATTCTGATAATTTGAATATTCTTATTGCTAATAGGAAGCTGTGCATCAAACTGTAAGTGTAATATTTGAAGATCCTGGTGTCCAGGAGTTGCTTGTCAAACTATACCATAAAGGTAAAGCAATTTTCACCATCACCTTTCGGCCCTCTTACGTGGGTTTATGCTAAATATTATTTTGAGGATGACTTCAAATCCTTATTGTTCAACTCTACTTTTGTGCTGTAACGAATTCTCCTTGAATAAGATTTGCAGTGCCTGAAACATTATGATATAACTGACTGAACTTCCATTAGAAGTTTTTGTAATTAAAATTGGTTATTTTTTCTAGTTCTTTATAGTTGCAGCTAAGTGATTGGGTATTTGGATTCATTGTACCTTGCTATCCAGCATTATCTCATTCTATTGCTAATGGGCAATATAAAAACTGTTCATTTACTGTTTTCTTTTATATCTAATCAATCACATGCTATATATTTGATAGGGTTAATAGTGTTTTACCCCCCTCTAATATAGGTCATTTCCGGTTTTCGCCCTTGTAAAATATTTTTTTGGGATTTCGTCCTTGTAATTTAAAATTTATTTGGTTTTGGACCTTCATGAAAAATTCCAACCCCTGTAATTTGTGGAAATTTCGGTTTACTCCCCTGTAATTTGAGCAAATTTCGGGTTACCCCCTGTTAATTTGATCAAATTTCGGTTTACCCCCTGCCATATCATCGATTTTGTACGGTCAAAATTCATGAAGGTCCAAAACCAAAAAACTTCAAATTACAAGGACGAAATCCAAAAAGAAAATTTTACAGGGGGGAAAACCGGAAATGACTTATATTATAGGGGGGTAAAACACTATCAACCCTATTTGATATTTTTAATATGAATATTGTTTTTTGCTTTGCATTTATCAGAGTGGAGTGAGGGACAGGTTACCGAGTCCTTGATTGAAACATTTGGCGATTATTTTACCAATTCTATAATAAAATGAGTTGATTTTCTTATCTCAGTAATTTTTTTCATTTGCTTTGCATATATCAGAATGGAGCGAGGGACAGGTTACTGAGTACTTGGTTGCAACATTTGGCGACTATTTTACTGATGTAAAAATGTGAGTCAACTTGCTTATCTCAGTAATTTGGTTTTGCTTAGTTTGTAGACACATGCTTCTGTAAGGTTTTTGCTCTGGCATACATGATGAAACTTGTAATCTTGAAAGCTTAATCTTAAAATTTTGGTTAGACTAGTCAAAAACAAAAAGCAATAACACCGAACAGACACCAATGGAAATAAGACGGGACAAAAACAGGGGAATACAACTCGGAAGCAACACAACGAACCAGTCAACCCTTGCTAAGCAGAAAACAGAGGAAAACAAATCACACAGACTAGTCACTTCTCCTTCGTATACCATCATCAAATATTTAAGCATGGTCTTCAATTCCTCAAGATTTTGCTTCTCCATTCACTGATTTAACATCGAGCTACTCCTGTGATCTTGGAAGCTATTACACCATTTGATAGAACTGATCAGAACTAAAGAACAGAAATATGTTATAATAAACTTGATTATGACTTAGTGTAAAAGACTAAACACTAACATCTATTTATAGGGCATCACCTAAGATACTATATTATAATCTTATCCCAAGAGATAAAATAAAATGCTCTAACAGTCCCCCTCAAACTACAGCTTACTTAATACAAGAAACATTGCATTTCCCTGCAAATAAGAAAAAAATAAAGGTTGGGACTGCAACTCAGGGATGCGGTAACCAAACAAATAAAGGTTTGGCCTTCTGGAAATCACATTTGGAAGCTTCAAACCAATAATGTTGGACACCAAAATGTTCAAACTCGAAACTGAACTGCCTCTGGGACAAAGGTGGGGCTAGGCCAGTGCATCTGAGACGGAGATAAGGCCAAACCAATGAAGGATGAGCTTAGAGCATCTGAGACCGAGTGTTGGGTTAGCGCAAGTCGTAAATGATAACAGTTGCAATCAGAACGACCATCGACAAGAAAAGTAGTCATGACTGATATGATTCATCTCTGGGAATAGAGTCACCAGCAGAATCACCATTAGTGGGAATAGAAGCCGCTCATATGAACCATTAGCGAGCAAATAATTGCATGAAAAACACCAAAGAAGCCAACCTCGCAACATATAACTCTTCAACCTGGTAGGGACAAGTCAGGTCGCGGAGGATCAAACCAAGTCCTATGGTCTAAGAACAAAAACGACTATGGGTTTTAGATAAAATAAGAAGAAAGAAATATGATTATGTGCAACAGGAGGGGGGGGACAGGAAAGAAAAGAAATTTTTTGAACTTGACAAATTATAGCCAAGATGTAAATAACATGGAGGGTTGAAAATGAGTGTAGTCTCTTGGTGTAATTTGATCCCTCCTCTTTTGATTATTATAGAAAACTAATATTTTTAACTTCCCTTATATTCAAGGTACATTGAAGAAAGATCTTTTAGGAGATTTGTTGAAGCTTGCCTAGAAGAAACAGTGGTCGTATATGTTGACCGTCTTTTAACACAGGTTATACTCTCAATGAAACAACAGTCAGTACTTATTTAAGACAAATTTGTGCATTTCTTCTTCCATAGCAGCTTTCTGTTCATTTGATGTCTCACTTGTAATTTTAATTGCAGAAAAACTACATCAAGGAAGAAACTATTGAACGAATGAGACTAGATGAGGAGGTCATCATGGACTTTTTTAGAGAACATATCAGTGTTTCTGTAAGTTATCTTTTAGACATTTTGTCTCTGTTGTCCTCTAATCATAATGTTAATATTATGCCAGTTCCAAAGCAATATGTTATTAGCGGTTAATCTTGGTGCACTGCTCCCAAATTTCTTACTCTAATTTCCTCGACATTCTGTATTAGAAAGTTGAAAACAGAGTGAGTGTACTTAGCGACTTGAGGGAACTTGCTTCAGCAGAGAGCCTGGATACCTTCACACTCATCTATACAAATATACTTGAACATCAACCTGACTGCCCGGTAAGACTATGCCCAATATGTTTTAAATAATTTATTTACTTTTAATGTTTTTTATTTGCAAACAGAAGTTTCAATTCTTTATACAATAGAAATGAAATACTGACTTTGGAAAGGCTTTTGATATGATTTAAAGAAATTAAATTATAGAAATACTAAGTTTGAAAAGGACTTTTTATATGATTTATAAGCGAATGGTGATTTCTACTTTGAGTTGACCTTGTTGATGAATCTGTTTTTTTATGTCACTGTAGCCTGAGGTTGTTGAGAAACTTGTTGGTCTACGAGAAGGAATTCCTCGGAAGGATGCCAAGGAGGTAAATGAAATTTCGTCTTCATTTTGCTTAACATTGATCTCCAGAAATATCTTAGGATAAGAATTTGATTGTGTTTATTTGGTTGTTTTATGAGCAACTGACTGCAGAATATTTTCAATGTTCCTGTTTTCTGTGCCTGAAAATTTCTTGAGATATTCCCCAAACTAAAAATTTAAAAATTTAACATGATCTGTATAATTTTAACATTGGATTCAATTTCTATGGGCATCATTTTTGGGGAACCTATTGTCCCATATATTTATTTTTTTTTATTACAAAGAGGGCCGAAGCCAGATTCCCATACTTTTAATACAATGGGAAGAAGGAAATATATATGAAGTAATAAATTTTTCTAATTTGATCATGAACTGAACTGAAAGTTCTTTTCCAGAGAAATTTTTAGGTTATTGATTTTGGAAATGACAATGTTATTCTTGTTAATCAGGTCATACAAGAGTGCAAAGACATATATGAAAATTCTCTTATTGATGGAAGACCTCCAAAGACAGGTTTTGTTTTTCCTCGGGTGAAGTGCTTAACTGCTTCAAAGGGTGGAATTTGGCGTAAACTCACTTGATATCATGATTCCTTCACCTGACAAGGTCGATAATTTGCTGATAGTTTATTGAACAAAGAAGAGGTGTTTGGCATAAACTTGATACACTAACTTTATAGTTTACAGGGATGTTAAAGTGTCGTTTGATCTTATAGCTCCTTACATTTTCTTCTAGTTTGTATATGTTTATTTGAAGAAAACTGACCGCTCCCTACACATTTTTCTCATTGTTATATATAAGTGGGTTGCCGAATCTTGCGAATCATCTCAAAAGTAGTGTATGTATTGCCATATATACTATGAGAATGTCATTTTTTGAGGGGATACTATGAGAATATCTGGTTTTCTATTTGGTTAATCAGTATATATATAATGAATTTATATAATGGTTTCAATTTCAATCTACAGGGTTATATCTTTCGGACATATTTGTCTCGTTCGTATATCCTCGCTCAATAATGAATTTACTGAGCAATGGAAATTTCTTTCTTCAGTATGCATTCTCGTTACTTGCAACATAGAATCAACGATTTATTTTGACAAAAGAAAAAATATTCAACCACTTATCAAGAGGGTACTTGCAACATAGTTTTGGTGACTTAGTCGTTCTTTCCATTGAATTCGGATATGGTAAGGGCTATGAAGTCCAGACACTGGTAAGAGTGCGACAAGGATATCACTAAATTATTTTTTGAAATTCAGGATACGATAACGATACAACCAAGTCAAACTAGCAAATTTTTTATGATAAAACCTATATACATATAAAATACTTGAAATTTTTTATGATAAAACCTATATACATGTAAAATACTTGAAAGAAATATGCATCGATTCTTATTGAACTAAAACTAATAGTAAAATGAGTTGCATTTTATATGCAGGGGCCGGGATTCGAACCCCAGAAACTCCACTTCTTCACAATTAAATTGTGTGAGCTCTAACCACTAAGCTACTTGACCAAAAAAAAAATTAATAGTTAAATGAGTTGTTTTAGAGAAAAAAATAATTTTCTATCATTTATAGTTATAATAATTAGATCTTATTTACCAATTCATCAGTCGTCATGCATTATCGTTAACACCAAGTTGTCGTTCCTCTTCATTATTTTCACACTCATGTCGGTCCTCATGATTCAATACATTAATGTTATCTTCCTTTACAGACTTGTCCATGCAAGTTATTCTTCCAAGCTTCCACACCACGATCATAAACTTCTTTGCGTGAATTTTACGCAAACAGAATCCCATTTGATGCAAGGCTTTAGTTGTCATGTGAGAGAGAAATCATCAGAATTAACTAGAGCTTGTGTGAAAAATTGTTGCGAACATGTTGGTTGTTTTGTGGCGACATTGTAATCTATGGAAGGTAACTTCTCGTTGCAGATGGATGGCGGCAAGGGGGTATTAAGTGGGTTTTCTTCGGCACTTTTACCCTCTCCTCAACTTCATGCAGTTTTAAAATAATTTAGCTTCATATTCTCTTAAGAAAAGTCAAGATTTCTTGTTCATGTACCTTTCTATTTGATCAATAAAGTAACTTTCAATTTTCTTATGTTTATTTTGTTTTGTATACTACGAGTAGACTCCGTTAATCTCGGGATGGTGGAAAGAAGTCACAATAATACAATTTCCATAAATCCTACGTCTTTCTTGTTGTTATGTTTTCTAATGTTTTATAGACGGTTTTTTCTAAATTGCCTTTGAAAATTGGTGGGCAATTTACCCCAACCAATAAAAAAAGCCTTCATTATAAAAATAAAATTTATTATTTTATTCCACAATTTAGCATGTATTTTATTATTTGCATATTCATCTCATTTTAAATTATGCCATTTTACAATTTAAACCATCAAATTAATTAAATTTTCCCTTCAATCCAATCAATCTCCAATTTTTTTTCTTTTCGAATTTGAGTTCATCCTTTACAAAAAATCATCAAAAATAAAAAACATCATCCATGGGAATTGAACCATGGCACACACATTCTTGATCATATAACATTACCACTTGACCAATACATCTTTCATGAAATGGAATGGAATGCAAATTATATGTTATTACTTATTAGTGAGCAACTTATAATCCAAGCTATAGTAAAAAAAAATCAATTTATATGTGTATATTTTTTTTGGTTAGAATATGTGCATATATATATATATATATATATATATATATATATATATATATATATATATATATATGAAATAACAAATATTTTTAAAATAAAAAAAATATGAATTCATTCATTTCATTTTTTTTATATTTTAAATATTATTCTTTTTTTATAAATTCATACTATTTACCTAGATTCGATGAACTACAACAATGTTTTATTTGTGATCAACCGAATTGTGATTTATTTTAGGTCTAACATTTCTTTTGAATTAAATAAACTATTTAAATGCATTAAATGAAAATTGTCAATATGAATGTAATGATTTTATTAAATATTATTGCCTTTGAAAAAATCTGTTAAAAAAATCAAATAAACTATTTAAATGCCGAGGATTTTATTTGTTTATATCTACCGATGTAAATTTTTATGTATTCATATGAGAAAGTTAATATGACAAAATTTTGAAAACTAATAGCTATTTTTAAAATATCAATGTTAATGAAGTGTTTTTATTAAATATTTTTTTATTTTATTTGCAAAACATGGTTAAATAATTGCCAACTCAAAATAGGCTATGAGTCTTGTTAACGAGTGCTCACGAGGCACTCTTTAAGAAGCATAGATAACGAGTGCCCCCACCAGTTATGTCAATCGGATGTAAATGGGTTATATCGGCGAATCACATTCGGGATATGATAGAATCCTTGACACGAATTGCACATTCACACCAAGCGTATCGGCAATGGTAGTTTACAAAATAAAGTTATGTCAATTTCCCTCGTGCACTAGTGAAAAGAAAGAATGATTATTATAATTTTCGGCAGAATTTAGACTCACAAGAATGTGATTTTCTATGTCTGTTTTCTGACTTTTTTTCACGCCTCCAAAGTGTCTCTATTTAAAGAAAAACTTATGTCATATGGTTAAGAGAAACAACTCTTTGGAAGAGTTTTGTTCATGAATGGTTACATTGCTTCAATAGTCAAGAATTACACCTTTTAACTACAATGTCTCTATTTAACCACTGCAACTTTCCAAATATATTTTGGAAATTTCTCTCGCAATCAATAAAAACAAGGGATTTTTTTTTTGAAGTAGCTAAATTATAAGTCACCCAAATTAGTATCAGGAAGAATCAAACCTGAGACCTTAAGGAATAATAAAAGGAAAATTATCCTTGATACATTGAGCTAAAATATTTTCAAAGGAGCAATTATAGAGTAAAATAGTGACTCTTACCATATGTGAGTCCTCTTAACATATGTGAGATAAAATATTTATTCTTGGATCATTGATTATGAAATCACGTTGCCAAAACACATTTTCGTTTATCTTTTCACTGATTCACGTTCTCACGATCACTGTAATCATAAAATCTCAAAAAAACAAAAATTTATTTTATTTTGAAAATTTTATGGAATCATTCATATTTGTTTTATTTAGTTTATTTCACTATATATATATATATATATATATATATATATATATATATATAAAATCTCTTGTCCATACTATTTGGGTCATTGGGATTTGTCCATTTTTTCTGCTCCAAATAGTGTGGACCAGAAAATAATCTTTTTTGGATCTTTTGAGCTCACTTTTTCTTATTCCAAAATTACTTTCAATGACCCAAAAATAGCGGACAGACGAGTCAGGTAATGCCTCGTCTTTCTGCTAGTGAAAATAATAAAGATATGAAACTATTAATCAATTTTTTGCTACTTGTTCCGGAAGTGAAAAGAGTTTCATCTGCTCCTGAATAACATCTTTCAGAAGGAATCCCGTTTCCGCAATGAATGTCTTGGTAGAAGATATGATTTCATTGAATTCAAGTTTATTTGTTTTTAAATACGCCTGTATCTCAACAAGAAAATAATCATGAGCTTTTCCTTAAAAAAAACATGAGTTTTGAAAATTTTATCACATTAACTTTCTCATATCAGTACAAAAATACTTGCTTCTGCAATATAAGCACATACATTTTGTGACGAGTGTAGTGCAATTATTTAACAATGTTTTGCAAATAAAATAAAAAATATTTAATAAAAACACTACATTAACGTTGATATTTTAAAAATAGTTAGTAGTTTTCAAAATTTTGTCATATTAACTTTCTCATATAAATACATAAAAATTTAAATCGGCATATATAAGCAAATAAAATCCTCAGCGAACGCAAAGCAAATATTTAACAAATTTTTTTACATATAAAAGGCAAAAATATTTATTAGAAACATTACATTTATCTTGACAATTTTCATTTAATACCTTTAAATAGCTCATCTGATTCAAAAGATATAAAGGATTTGATCATTCACAACAATACTTCTATCTTGCACACCCTTCATGAGGAAAATAATTGCGTTGATTTTCTAGCAAAGATGGGAGCTGCTTCTGCTTCAGACAGACTATGTGATGACTAATCATTCTTCTCCTTCTAAAGGACTATTACTGCTTATTAAGGATGATGCTTGGGGAACCTACTTTCCCAGAGGCTATCTAGCTTCGTCCTTTTCCTGTTCTTTTTACTTTCTATTTTTTTTCCTTGTAACAAAAAAAAAATAGTTCATCTGATTCAAAAGAAATGTCGGACCTAAAATAAATCACAATTCGGTTGATCACAAATAAAACATTGTTGTAGTTCATCAAATATAAATAAATAATATAAAGTTATATAAAAGAATAATATTTAAAATATAAAAAAAATCAAATGAATGAATTCATATTTGTTTTTTATTTTAGAAATATTTATTATTTCATATATATATATATATATATATATATATATATATATATATATATATATATATAGACACACACACATATGCCCTAAAAAAAAGATACACATATAAATTGATATTTTTTTACTAAAACTTGAACTATAAGACGCTGTAAAAAAAATATTGCTCACTAATAACATAAATTTCGCATTCCAAATCATTTCAAGAAAGATGCATTGGACAAGTGGTTAAGGTATGTGATCAAGATTGTGTGTGGGTGCCTCGGTTAAATTCTCAGGGGTGATATTTTTCATTTTTAATGATTTTAGGTTGGAGAGTGATTGGATTTAGGGAAAATCTAATTAATTTGATGGTTTAAATTGTAAAATGTCATAAATTTGAAATGGGGTGAATTTGCTAAAATTATAAAATAAAATAATAAATGTTATTTTTATAATGGAGGACACATGGCTGTTTTTAATTGGTTTGGGTAAATTGTCCACCAATTTTCCAAGGCAACCTAGGTCTCACCATATGACAATTGAATTAAGCATTACAAGGTCAAACAATCATTTTCCTATAATTTTCTAAACCTATCAACCTGTGTTGCACAAGTTAAGGGTTTACGTTGGATCTATAAGATAAAACAAAGATTTCAAAACATGAAAAATGTCTAGATTTCTTTGAGGTGTTGTAGGGTAATTATGCTTAATGGTTTTTTTCAATCGATCAAGCCATGAAAATAGACACATTTATTGGTTCAAAATACACTTATGTAACATCCGAAAAAGGCACATGTAACCATAGTTTACTCCATTTGTAGAATCTTGATTTTCATAGCAAAATAGATATTTAGTATTGGAATTTATATCTTGTCATGGAATTTAGAGAATTAAATTGGTATTCAACACTAGTCTCTGTGACATTGATAACTTTATTACGTGATAGAACCACACACTTGCTGGATTATCGGTCTACACCATGAATTTATTTGAAACCTTTAGACCCCAATTATGCCTTATTGTATGCACCTTACCAAGTAACCATCCATGTCAGTATTAATTTCGAAGACCCTCTTACGACCTATGAGATTAATCCCATTAAGAGACTCCACCAAAGTCCATATATACTTGGCTTCACCCTATTCGGGTGACTAACACTTTTTCCTAGAAGGGTTGAAGAAGTAGTATTCTCTTGATTCTTTAAGATAACCCAAAAAAGAAGCATTTATCAGCTTTGGGCTCAAGTTTAGTAGAAATTTGTCATTTCACATAAACTTCCCGACCCCAAATCTTAATGTAAGACATACAATGTCTTTTCCACTGTTTTGGATCAAACATATTAAGTGTGAAAGCTATATGAAAAATGCATACATATTTTTATTACCACTAAATTTTATTCCTATACATAAAATATTCTTAGGAATAGAAATTTTTTTTCCAAAAAAACGGTGGGAATAAAGTTTTTATGAAAATAGAAATAAATCAATGTGTAACTATATATTAACCTCCTTATTATTTATTAATAAGGTTTTTGAAAATATTATAATATAAGTCACACATAATTTTTCTATATACATGAGAATAAAATTGACATCTATATATTTCAAGAAATATTTTTAAGAATAAGTTTAATAAACTTGAAAGAAAACTTTTTTGATAGAAATAAGTGGCCTTTATCTAATTACAAGCCAATTAATCTTTCTATTAAAGTTAAAATTTTGTAGTTCCACCAAGTTTAAAATTAAGAAAAAGGTCAAATACATCTTATGGTTTTTTAAGTTTTTTTCGTTATAAATAAGTCATTTAAGTTTTAAATTTTATACATCATTACCCTTTTAAGGAACTATTTAAACTTAAAAACTTAAATTTTTTCAAATAGGTGTATTAAATAAACAACTTAAAGGACTTATTTGAAATTTAAATGACCTATTTGGAACTTAAAAAACTAATATGATATTTTTGGTCAAGTTAACTTAAAGAACCAAAAAAGATATTTGACCTAAGAAAAATTAGTCTCGTCATCCCTTAACTTAATTTCAAGTAACAATTTTGTTCTTTATCTTTTTTTTCCTTGTCATTTTCGTCATTTTGATCAATTTCTTTATGAATTTTAAAGATTTAAATGTATTGTTTTATTTCACTATAAACTTCTAGTGTTCAAATCTACAACTACTCATTTATGTTTCTATATGAATGTTAGATTTGATACATGAAACTAAAAAGATAAAAGACAATATCACTATTTGAAATTAAGCAAGGGACAACGAGCGTACTTTTCCCTTCAGAATATTCATCTTTTGTTGGTGTAATAACTTCTAAGATCGCGGTATTAAGTCCCTAAAAATTTTTGCAGTATTAATGCTTTATTTAAATTATATTTACGTACTTATACTTGATAAAAAAAAAAAATTATCGACGTACTAGTTTTTTTTCTCGTTCGGATGGAATATACATATATTCTCTTATAAGAGTATCTCAGTACACATTTTCTTGTGTTATGGACTTAGGCCATATGTCTCATTCAACTTTTAAAAATATGTATAATAAACTTTTTGATTTGAGCTAGACGATCTGTTCCACCCACCTCAACTACCCTAACTAAGCTACATGGAGGGTTGATTTACTTCCACGATCATGTTCCACAACATAAACTTTTTCAAATATAAGCTAGTAGTAAGTCTACAAAAGAAATGGCGTTCATTCTCATAGTGAAAACTGAAAAGAACAAACGCTTTTATCTATAAATCTAGTCCCCTATGAAGTAGGTATAATTGAAAGTTCTTTTGTTTTGTTGAAAGTATAATTAAAAGTTGAAACGCACAATGTCATGTGGATCCACTGATAGGAGTTTTATGGTCCGATGCACTTTATCAAATTAAGATATACCGATATATAAGCAAACACTAGATTTATTTTTAGTGATTTTCAATTTGTGTTGTACTGATTTAATTTATCAAATTAAATAAATAAATATTGTTTATTTTGGTCAAAAAATAAAACAAATGTTTGCTTATATATTTTATTAACTAGTGTTTAATTTATTTTAATTAGAAATAATTTAGTTCTCTTAATTATTTCTAATTAAGAGAACTAAACTATTTTTAATTACAAAAAACTTGTATGTGTGTATGCGTGTGTGCATGCGGTGTGTGTCATTTTATCAACCAACTAAAAATATATTTTAAGTTGGTTAAATTAATAAAAGTTTGCGGAACAATTTTAGTTTTATTGATAAAGTTCTTAATATTTGCTTTAATTGTAAAGCAGTTTTTAACATTGAAAATGTCAGGCCAAATGGTACCTAAATAGCTTGACAATTTGTTTTCTTCGTTGTTTACATTTCATGTAAGTACAAATTTTGATTTTTGGTTAACATGTTGGTTAAGTTTAGGACTAAATTTGGATTTAGTCTCTAACACACAAACAATTTTTAAGTTAAGTTCTTAAGATTTTAAAGTTAAGCTGATTTACTCATTTGGATTCAGGATTTGATCAATACTTTATTTCGACAACCAAAATGTTATCATATTTATCATTCTATTTCTTGTTTTGAATTTCAGCAAGCTTCACTCGAACGCAGTATAATGGATATTGTCACTTCAGTTGGTTCAAAATTATTTGAGTTAGCTGTTGATCCTGTTGATCCTATTATGAGACAAGCAAGATATGCGCTATTTTACAAATGTAATTTCATGAAGCTACCTAAAGATTTAAAAGATCTAGAGGCTGCAAGAGAAAGAGTCAAGCATTCCATTGAAGAAGCGAAGTCAAATGGCGAAGAAATTGAAAATGACGTCGAAATTGGTTGGAAGAAGTGAACAAGTCATTAACGAAGTTAACATGTTGCACAATGATCTAAACCATTCCAAAGTTGGGTGCAATTGTTGGGACTTCTCTAACTTGATTTACTCATCGATTAATTTGAAGAGCCACCAAAATTTCTTTAGATGTTACCGAAAAACTGCAATGTAGAAGATTCAACCTCTAGGCCGGTTACCATCCTTGTCATCAAGAGGATGTTGTATCATTTTCCTCATCTGAGAGATGTATTGTTGGCATCAAGGCTTTAAAACACCCTAGTTCACACATCATCGGGGTTTATGGGTTGAGTGGTGTTGACAAGAGCTCTTTATTTGGTGGTTTTGGCCAAAACTTTCAATGGTGGATCATTCAAGAGGTGATTGTCGCAAGATTAGGTCTAAAGTTTGATCTGCAAAGTGTTTATTTTAGAGAAATCCGCTTAAAGTGGATGTTGTGAATTTGTTCTCAAACTCGTCATTTTTATTTTTAGCGACTTTCAGTTTATGTTGTACCGATGTACTTTATCAAATTAAATGAATAAAAATTATTGTTTATATTTGTCAAAAAAAACTAGTGTTTGCTTATATATTTTATTAACTAGTGTTTAATTTATTTTAACTATAGAAATAATTTAGTTCACTTAATTATTTCTAATAAGAGAACTAAATTATTTCTAATTAAAAAAACTTGTGCGTACGTGTGCGTGTGTGCGTGCGCGTGTGTCATTTTATCAAACAGTTAAAAATATATTTTTAGTTGGTTAACATAATAACAGTTTGCCGAAAAACTTTAGTTTTATTGATAAAGCTCTTAATATTTGCTTTAATTGTAAATAGTTCTTAACATTGAAAAAAGTCAGACCAAACAGTAATGTGTTCCGGCAGCTTAACTTGAGGTTCATAGTTTATCTTTTTTATGATTCGTCCCTATACATACTTGAAACAATATTATATTTGTGGGAAATGCTTTTTTACACTCTCGAACATTCACATAGTTATAGATCTCAACCATCCGATTTGATCGAAAACTTATTATATTTTGAGATGTATGTAAAATTAGATTTGGTTAAATAGAAAGAAAAGCTTCTTATCGCAATCTAATGACCAAAATTGGTTAATTTTGTGCTTCAACAACTAGAATGAATCTAGGACAATATTCAATAATATTCGAGTAGCAACTATATGCACGCATCTCCTTATTTTAACTATAGGCATCGAAGATTAAGAGTCGAGAAGTAATCTCTCAAAGCACTAAATATTCATTTAAGGAGCATACTTCTTTCAACAATATACTTAAAACCGAATTTGAGATTAAATCCCTAATTATGTGCTTAATTATGTCAATAAAATAAGGAATACATGTAATTTTTTAAGGCCCAAATTAGTCACTACTACAATTTTGGCTTTTAATAACACAATTTTAATAGCGTTTTTGGATAAACGTTATTAAAAACGCAACCCATAGACATGTTATCGCGCAAATTTGATTCATCCATTTGAGATCTTCTAAGGCTCGTCGATTTTTTTTCTTCTTCAAATTAGTCACTCTTTCTTGCTTTGTAATTGACAAATACACATGGTGTTCGGTGTTTTTCTACCCCAAACGGATTAGAGTAATAGAAAATCATGGAAATTAATTTCTAGTATAGTAGGTTCCGGTTTAGAGTTGGAAAAACTTTTTTTATTGAAAAAATGACTTCATTGAGGGGATGGGGATATCCGAACCTGTCGAAAAGGGTGATTGGGTTTAATTTCTCACCCCTGTCGAAGATGGATAGGGTAACGTGTAAGTATATGAGATTCGGGGACGGGAAATGTGAAACCCGTCCCCGTCCCACATCATTGCCATGCCTAAGCACAACTCATCTGGTAAAAAACTTCAAACACATTTGATATGTTGGGATCCATATTCGAACTTGCAATTTATCATTTCTCATCATTTAGTGTATGTGAATTTATCTACTAGATTCTTAGGGTAAAAATTGTTATATGTTGAACTTCTAAGATGAAGTCATGAATGTAGTTGAAATGGCTAAACTTTTGTAAACATGCAAACATGTATTTTTATTTCATTAGGAAATGGTAGAAAGTAAACAAAAATGAGAGAAAAAAAGAAACTAATGTCATATATTGTTGGTAACAATTTTTTATTCACTTGGTTCATTCTGAAACAGATATCATCATTATAACCCTTTCTTCTTAACTAGAAAAATTATACTATTCTAATCTTGCTAAATTCAATAGAACCATATGACAGCTAATTCTGAGTAGCACTAGCAGAGTGTGCATGAAACTAAGTTAGGTTTATACATCTCATCGTATAATGGAAAGGAATAGGATATCCAAAACATGTCTAATACATTTCATTGTTTCATTGCCAAATATTAATCAAGATATTATTTCTTGCCACATAGTAATGATGCAATATTACTTCATTGATATCTAAGGAAAGACTATAATTAATGATGACAATTAAATTTGTTTTATTTGTATAACTATGCAGACACATATTTCTATCCAATTTAGTCTTATTTCTCTCTCACTCTCTCACACACACACACACACACACACACATATATATATATATATATATATATATATATATATATATATATATATATATATATTACATAATTTGATGTGAAGAGTAAGATGAAGTTGTCAAAATCAAGAGTTTAACCAAACTCATTTTGGGCATGTTTGGAAAACAACTTATTTGTAGCTTATAGTATATGCGTTTATCATGATAAGTGTTTTCTTTAGGGATCATGATAAGTATTTATGTATAAGTTTGCATAAGATATTTTTATAGCAAAAGATAAAATAATGTTTAAACTGTTTTTGCAAATGCTATAAGTTGTTTTATTAAGCCATATTGGAGAATTTATGAAAATAAGTTGAAAAAAGCTTATGAAAATTGTTTTAAGCTGTTGTCATAAGTCTTTCTAAATAGTCTCACAAAACTTATGTTTATAGATCAACTCAAATAATATGCCAATCCAAATTCAAAATTTAAACAAAAATATAAAGCGAAAAATTAGCATGAACAAAATCAAACTAACATCCTCCAATAAAGAAATCAAACAAAAAGAACCAAATGTAAAAACTAGGAACTATTTTTTTTTTTTTATCAAATACTAGTCATACGTACTAGCATTCTTTTAAATTAAATTATACACCTGTTATTATTATAAAAAAAAAATCTATTTTTTAAATTCATTTAATAAATGATACATGTGATCTATATTATAGACCACATACATAATTTATTAAATGAATTTAATTATTAATTTTTGCTTATAATAGTTACTAGAGAGTGTATGTAAAAAAAATCAGAATTTAATTAGATTTCAACTAACCACACTTTCCATAAATTCCAATTCATGTTTTTTTTCATATCTTTCTTTCTTTGAGCAGCTATTCTTGGTTATAACTTAAATGTTCCTAAATTTCTTTTTAACTTGTGTAGATTGTTATGCAAGAATGTTTTGATTTCCAAGACTTTTTATTAGTCTTCAACTTCAATCATACATATAAAAAAGCACATTAATAAGTGCAGAAGAACGTTAACTATTAAGAAGTACCTATTTGCATGCTTCAAGTGGGGATACTACACACGTTAAACTCGTAGACTCGTTGCCTTTTTTCATATAGAAGCTCAATCAAACTCTGACACCCCCAAGAGTAAAAGAGGAAGAGAGCATCTATCATTTATGATCATGATCATTGATTGTAGAGAGCATCAAACAATACAATATTTGTGGAGAATGTTTTTCACATATTTACGTCGTTATGGATCTCAACCATCCAATCTCATCGGCAACTTATTATATTCTAAGATGTATGTAAACGTATACTTGGTGATGTAAGTAATACTAGCTTTGATGTGTAGTTAGAATGTGAATCTTCTATAGGAATCGAATGGGATAGATATATTGATTTTGCACTTCAATAACTAGAAGAATTCAAATCCATATTAGAGTAGCAACTTATAAGTGCATATCTTTTTTATGTACACACATCTCCTTATTGGAACGAATGGATATCATTTACTTTTGTCAACAAAAAATATTTAAATAAAGAAGTAAAATTGAAAAGGAAAAATGCATCTCAAAACAAATGTATTTTTTTTATATATTGTTATAGACTAGTTCAATTTTTTTTTCTAGTTTTAATAAAATTTACATATCCGAGACAATCATATTCCACAGATAAAATAACAATCATCGTGAGCTTAGCTCAGTTGGTATGGACAATGTATAATATATGCAAGGTCCGGGGTTCAAACGCGGCCACCACAACAAAAAAACAAGAATAGTCTTGGCAAAAAAAAACAAGAATATACTTCTCTCTAAAAAATATTATTTATGAGGATTTCTCTCACGGGCATATTATATTTTCACTATGCCAAATCCATTTGATTAAATCCACTAATTACTTTTATATGTCTTATTCAACTTTTTAAATAGTTTAGTCACAACCCTTAAAAAAAAAAAAACAGTCTAGTCACAAAAACACTTTTTAAAATATTCATAAACAAACTTTTTTATTTGAACCACACTTCTGTTCCACCAATCTCAACCACTCTAACTAGTGACATGGAAGGTTGATTTACTTCCACGATCATGTATACTTCAACATCACCTTTTCAACCAATTGAGTTAGTGTACTAAAGAAATGGTGTTCATTCATGGTGAAAAGAGCAGATTAATTAAAGCTTTTATCTATAAATATGTTTTTGTTTTGGTCCCCTATATATGGAGTAGGTACAATTTAAAGTTGAAACACAATCCCATGTGGATCTAACAAAGTTATTGGAATTTTATGTTGCCCACATCAATACTAGTATTTTGTTATATAAGCTCTTACAATGCTTATCCAAAAGAAGAAAAAAAAACACTCATAACAAAATACATGCACTTACTACTGAAAAAGACAATTCTACATTGATAGAGGTAATAATTGTAGTGTAGCCTGTTCTTACCTTAAGTCAAATTTTGTAACAAAATGAAAACAGTAATATTCATGGTAAAATAAATAAATTCATTTGGTTCATTCTGAAACATATATCATCATTATAACCCTTTCTTCTTAATATGTAGAAATTATACTACATTTCGAAACTTGCTAAATTAAATGGAACCATAGGACACCTAATATTGAGTAGCGACTTGTGTATGAAAGGTAGGTTTATATATTTCATCATACAATGGAAAGGAATAGGATATCCAACACATGCATGAACTAGTACATTTCATTGTTTCATTGCCACATATATTGATCATGATATTACAATTCTTGCCACATATTAATGATGCAATATTACTTCATTGATGTCTTAGGAAATACTCGGTTCTGTCTTATTTATAAAAGACATTTTGGTTAATAAAAATTGATGTATCTGGTCCAATTTTTTAACCACATACATTAACTTTTGTTGACCTAAATTTATCTTATAAATAGGATCGGAGGAAGTATTATTAATTAATGATGATATTTAATTTGTTTACGTTTGCATAACCATGCACACACATTTCAATCAGATTATATATATTCTAATCTTATAGTACATAATTTGATTCGAAGGGTAAGGTGAAGTTGTCAAAATCCAAAGTTTAACCAAACTCATTTTGTCTACGAAAAATTATTCAGTACAACTTTAACTCAGATGTATGCAGTGGCGGATCTCCTTGGAGACCTGCAGGTGCCACTGCATCCCCCAACCTTTATATAAATATCAGATTAAGCATGATCTTTCAACTAAAACGTTTTTGCTGCAGCGGTTTTGCGGTCTCCCAATCTATTAAGGTCGCGTGTTCGATCCCTTGGGACCCTCTTTTTCATAATTGTTAACAAATTTTACTTATTTTATTCAAAAAAAATGAGGTCCTTTTCATAATTGTTAGCAAATTTTACTTATTTTATTCAAAAAAAATGAGGTCCTGTGAGATTCGACCATCACACCAGTTTACAATGTTATATATTTTTTGAAACTATTGAATATATATTTTTCAAATATTTGGTACCCCGAAAAAAAACTCAAAATCCGCCACTAGATTATGTATGTATGCATGCATCAATAATTCAAAATTTCAACTCAAATATAAAACGAAAAATTGGGATGAACAAAGTCAAACAAACAAAGTAGAAAAGAAACCAAATGTAAAAACTACGTACTAGCATTCCTTTAAATTAAATTATTTACCATAAGCATTGTAAAAAAATTCAGAATTTAATTAGATTTCAACTAACCACACATTCCTTCCTCAAAAAAAAACTAACCACACATTCCATAAATTCCAATACATGATTATTTTCCTATCTTTCTTTCTTCGAGCAGCTATTATTGGTTATAACTTAAATGTTCATGAATTTCTTTTTTATTTGTGTAGATTGTTATGCAAGAAACTTTCACCCAATTGGCTGTTTTGATTTCCAATACTTTTTAGTCTTCAACTCCAATCATATATGTAAAAAAGCACATTCATAAATGCAGAAGAACGTTAAATATTAAGAAGGATCCATTTGCATGTTTCAGTTACTGCCTCCTCCCCCCCCACCCACCCCAAATATCTTGCACCAAACAATAATAGAATATTCGTGAATGCTTTTCTCACTTTCGCATATTTATGGCCGTTGTAGATCTCAATCATTCAATCTGATCGAAAACTTATTACTCTTTCGTCTTTAATTATAAGACTATTTATAAAAAAAAAATAAAAATTTGTCCCTAAATTTAAAACCTTCTACAAATTTATAGATGTATTTATTATTCTTTTTTCAAATATACCCTCATTAATACTACTAGTTATGAATGAAAAAACAATATTAAACATTATTACACCATTAGTAATTTAGTAATAGTTACAAACATTTCAAACAAAATTATTAATTCAACCACTTTTCTAAATACTCACGGTTTTTGTAAATATTCTTATAAAAACGGATGGACGGAGTATATTTTGAGATGTGTGTAAAAGTATATTTGGTGATGTAATTAAAACTAGTTTTGGTGAAGTTAGAATGTGAATCATCTTATAGAAATTTAATGAGATAGATATATTGATTTTGCGCTACAATAACTAAGATTTCAAATCCATATTCGAGTAGCAACTATGTGCAGTGGCAGAGCCAAGATTATTATAAAGTTTGAACAAAAGAAAATTTGCAACACATTTATAGGGATTTACATAAAAAATTGCAAGCAATTAATCAAAAAATCTAAAGAAATTGCTCAATTTAGAGGGATTTATATAAAAAATTCAGAGAAATTTACATAAAAAATTTGACCCGGAGCCCGGGATCGCCGAGCCTTAGAACCGCCCCTGACTATGGGCACACATCTCCTGATTTTAACCCTAGGTATCATCGGGAGTCGAGAATTAACTTCTCAAGATATTAAAATTCATTTAAGGAAAATACAACTTTCGACTAATACTTATACACAGATAACTTTGAGATCAAATCTTAAACTATATACTTAAGTCAATTGTTTAAAAGTAGAACCCAAATGTTCGTGCTTATGGTGAACTATGAACCAACATTGTCAATAATTCGTCTATTTGTGTGGTTCAATTATGGTTTTGTTTTGAATCAAACGATTTAAAGCAATTGAGTCATAATCTAGAAGTCTCTTCAATTCTATATCTGGTTAAAATTTTAAAATATTGATGTGATATGTTCATCATATTATCTTCAATGAAGATGACACCCCCTCCTTGTCTTTATACCAATAATTTTATAATTCTTTGTCCTCATATGCTACTCTAACAAATAAAATAAAATTGAAAAGTAATTTTTAACTGAATGTCTGAATCCATAATGTCCACCTGGTCGTGTTAGGAACGGCATTGGGTAACTATCACATGTAGTATCATAATTAAAGCCTCACCAGTAATGGTAGCAATTTGCTCCAAGGTGGTTGGTTAAATTAATTATTAAAAATATACCAACCCATTATAGTTGGACTAGTATCACTGTATCACATTCACATGTAACAGAGGTGCATGTGTTTCAGAATTTGATGCAAGAAGTCTCAGTATAACTTGTTCAGAAAATTTGCGGCTGATTCAGAAAATGAATGTGACTGTAGTTCATGTCATGGTCTTGTTAATTCAGAATATATATATAATATATATATATTAGGATTAAATGTAGTTTTGATACTCACATTTTGATAAAATCGCAATTTTAGTCATTCTATTTCTAATCGTACAATTTTGATCCTCCATTTAATTTTTTTTAACCAATTTATAATTTTGACCATCAAATTTGATGATGCGTCAATATATTAAGCTACCTAATATTAAAATGAAGGGCATAGGCCAATGATAGTCTTCAAAAATAAGGTGTTAATTGACTCTTACCAAGCATATAGAGGCAAAAGAAAATCAATTGAAATGATACAAAGGGTTATGAGCGAACAATTTATTATCACATCATCAAATTCGATAATCAAAATCATGGATTGTTGAAATGAGGGATAAAAAATGCGCAACTCTACCAAAATTGCAATTTTGGCAAAATATGGGGATAGAAACTACATTTAAGCAAATGTTATTAGTATGAATGACCTTCTCTATTACCATAACTTTTTTTTTTTGGTCAATTAGCCTAGAGGCTAGAGAAATTCATCTTAAAAATGAATAAGTGGGGTGTCCAGAGTTCGAACCCCGGCCCTGCACATATTGTGCATTATCCCTGCACATAACTTTCTTTATTAAGCAGAAACTTGACAATTAAGTTATTGCTAAATTAAATTCAAACATATAAAACATTTAATATTAATATGGTAAGTGTATATAACAAACTAAGGCAATACTTTCAAGAAGCATCCATTTGCTTAATAAATACCTAAGGCAAGATTAATAATTACATAGCTCAATTTGCTTAGTTTGCAATCAATTTATATATCATATGGTACAAGTAATTGACAACAGATAAGTTTCAACTAGAGAAATTCAATCTATCATGATTACCAAATATGCTACATTTCTTAGCTATTGAGGATAATAATGACAATCAATAAAGTAATAAACCAAAACAAATATCTTCATATTACACATATAAAAGGAAGATTCACTATACATAAATGGAAATATACAAACTCAGTAACTTTCAGAAATCCAGTTAAACAGTGAATGCTTGGAAGCAGTATCTCAAACCAAAACAATCTCTTTGCAAATGTCAATTCCAAAAGTAAATTATTCCATATAAAAAACAGCCAAAAATAGAAATCATACATGAAGGAAATGGAAAGAAAATTACAAACATTAAATGTACAATATAGAAACAACAAAACTTATACTTGGAATAGATTGCAAAAGTTCTTAAATTACTGCATAAGATAAGAATGTCCTTAACAGAAAGATTCCTTCAACACACATTTGCATACAACATGGAAAAAATCATAGGTGATAAAGCATCAAAACTGATCCTATCAAATGGCAATAAAGCATCAAAACTCAATCATGCCGACAACACTTCTTAACCAATCCTTCGACTTGTATACACTAAGAAGCACTAATCTAATAACGGAACCAACTACATGCAGTTACTCTCAAGATCTTTCTACGGACAAAACATACCTGCATGCAAGCCGGCTGTTCCAGGGGGAAAGGGAGCCTGGTGCCAAAGAACCGATTCCAAAACGTTAGCAATAGCAACATGGATAGTAATAGAATTGTGCACATAATTATTAATACAGGAGTCCATTTATAGCTGAAAAATTACATATGCAAATAAAATACATGTCTTATTGATTCATTCAGTCCGAAAACTGGAAATCAAACTATTGTATGATGATTTTACTCATTTTCCTTAACAATTATACACTGCCACCAATCAGCATATGCTCTCTATCAGTCATGAATGCTACATCTCTAAAACTACAACAATTACATTCAGGAGGAGGATAAAAAAAAAAAAAAAAGAATAAAAGAGAATATGATGATATATCTTGTTTTCTTTGGCACTGGAAAATAGGGTGCCCGGGCGAATAATCTCCAGTCTCCAACAACAACAAAACTTCCTCAGTGCAGGAAACAAGGTTCCTCCCTAATAAGGTACATCTTTGACAAAGTATGAAACATGGTGCTTCGAGCAATACGGGCAGAGAAAATGCTAAGGGAACAATCACAAGAATCATAATGAACAAGAATTCAAAGATCCTATATAAAAAAAGAATCCATCATCACTCAACAGCTTTCTTCCCAGAAGAATAGTAATTCAGATACCACCTCACAAATTTCTTCAAACCAGCCTGCAGATCCGTCACCGGCTTATAACCAAGCTCTCTCTGCGCATAACTAATATTCGCATGAGTAAACTGCACATCCCCATTCCTCGGCAACTTCATAATATTCCTCTTCGCCTTAGTCTTCAACAGCCTCTCCAAAATACCCACAAGCTCACTAACAGGAACAGGCGAGGTATTCCCTAAATTGAAAACCCTCAACTGCGCCGGACCCCTCTTCTTCCCACCACTTCCAGTACTCTTCTCAGCAGTATCCAAAGCCCCCAAACACCCCCTCACAATATCATCAATATAAGTAAAATCCCTCGCAACGGTACCATGATTCGCTGCCTCAAAAATAGGAATAGTCTTCCCCTTCAAAATATCTCTAGTGAAAAAGAAATAAGCCATATCAGGCCTACCCCATGGACCATAAACAGTGAAAAACCTCAAACCAGTTAAAGAAAGACCGTAGATATGATTATAAGTATGCGCGATTTCTTCACCGGCTTTCTTAGTAGCGGCATACAAACTAGCAGGTTGATCAGTTCTATCCCTTTCAGAAAAAGGAACCTTAGTATTCAATCCATAAACAGAACTAGAACTAGCCCAAACAATTGAGGGTTGAGGATTAACACTTTTACAAACCTCAAGCAAATTAACAAAACCAGCAATGTTACTATGAACATAAGAACCAGGATTCTCCATAGCATACCTCACACCAGCTTGAGCAGCCAAATGCATGACATGAGTAAAAGGAACAACCTCAAAAAGCTTCCTTAACAAAGCAGCATCATTGATATCACCTTCAACAATGAAAACACCAGTACGTTCCAAAAGTGCTTGTCTTGCACGCTTCAAAGAAGGGTCATAATAGTCATTGAAATTATCAATCCCTAAAACACCGTCTCCGCGGCGCTTAAGCGCCGCGGAGACATGTGTTCCGACGAAACCAGCAGCTCCGGTCACAAGAACGGAGAATCCGTTCCGTGACCGGACTCTAGCGGAGGAACGGACACGTTTCTCCCAAACGGGACCACCCCAGTTGGAAGGACTCCTCAATGACCGCCGTGAAGGGTCCGCCGGAAGAGGAGAAGTCGCCGGAGAACGGAAAAAGAAGATCAAGATCGCAGCTGAGAAAACAAAACTCCAAAGACAAAGCTTCGCCGGAGAAGCGTGCCACCGTACACGGTTGAAGTAAGAAGCTTTCTCCATCTTGAACTTTCCCGGCGTCGACGGAGCACTGTTATCAGCGTGCGACATTTGCTTCAGCTGAGACATTTTCTCAGGAAAATCTCAGATTTTCTCGGTAAAATTAATCTTCACTGACCCAGAAAAATAGAGAGAGAAATTTCAGATTTTGAAAGATACCCACGATTTCTCTACCTCGATTACTATGAATTTCGATGCCGATTGAAAATTCTGAGAAAATTCTTTAGGTTCCCCCAAATTTGAGAAATTAGGGTTTCTATTGAAGAAATTGGGTTAATGGTTCTAAATGGTGATGTGTTTCTTTCTTTCTTTGTTTCTGAGATTGAAGAAAGTGATAGAAAGAACCAAAAAAATATTAAAATTATAACAAGGAAAAAGAAAATGAAGGTTTTATTTTTTATTTTTTATTTTTTATTTTCTTTTGAGTTGGTGAGTTGGCTTTCTTTTTCTTTTTTGAATTTTTTTAGGGTTCTTTTTTGGGAATCTAGTTTTTCTTGTAGGAATGGGTTGGAGGTGGTGGTGGGCACACTTTTGGTTTTTTAGTTTTTAATAGTTTCACGGATTAAAAAAAAATGGTTTTGAACTTTGAAGAACAAAATTGGATTAAGAGTGTGAGAGGTTGAAAGTTTTTGAGAACATGTGAATGAATAATGAGGAAACTTGGATTCAAAGGTTAATTCAATGAATTAGGATTTGGATTTGTGTTGTTAAGAGACTCTTCTTTCTTTGCCTCATAGAAAGAACAAAAAGGTGTCTCATTCAAGAAAACCAATACAAGTGGATGGGTGGTAAAAGATGTCTATTTTTTCATCTACTTCTAAAATATGCAATATGCTAATTTGATTGGTTGGAGATCCTTACATTTAGGAGTTTTTTTTAATAAAATATTTTTATGTAGATACTTTGTTTAAGGATGTTGTTGTATGGAGGAAAGTTCTCTACTTTTTAATTGGGAGGTGGATGTGTTTTCAAGTTTGAGAATTAAAGAACATAACGGTTGGTTTATTGAATGTGCAATGCAATGGATGAGATTTTGAAGCTTTTTTATTTGCTATATAAGGACTCCCTATTTTTACATCATTTAAAAAGTGTGTGAGATTTATGGGAGTTTGAATTTTGGTAACCCTTAAATTCAAAGAATTTAGATAGTCAAACTAGAAATAACTTCTTTTTAGTACTAATTTGGGTGCAAGTCATGCTAAAAATTACCTCTTTTAAGAGGTAAATAGATACATCCCAAAGTTGACAAATGAGACTTATTATATTACCAAATTAAACTTCATATACGCTAGAAAGTTGACTTAATGGTACAAACATGGCTAGATTCACTAAATAGGTTTTTACTTTCAACAATGACCTTAGTTATTTTGGAAGAATTTTTTTTTGGTTGCACGTTGTTGGCTCCAAATATTTTAATAGGTTATCAATTATTATTATTACACTTGCATTACCTATAACCAATATGCACAAAGTGTATTTGATACCTTGACGCAACTTTTTCATTAAGGACTTCTTAGTTTTCTCTTAACATCGAGTTCAATTGCGTTAACGGATCATTTAAAAGTCTTCAAGCTAAGTAGTACCCATTATAAAGATAAAAACGATTTGTTTTCTTCGAATTATCTCTTCTTAGAAGTTAAAATTCAATTCAAACTTTTCACCAAAAGAAAATTCAATTAAGACTTTTCCCTATATCAAGCTAATAAAAAGAAAATTCAATTCAGACTATTCCATGAAGCCAATAAAATGATCAATCATATATTTTTTTCACTTTCATACAGGGGATAAATTAACTTTTTTAACTTTTACATGATTGATAAATTAACCTTCATATCAAAATTGAACAATATCATCTACGATAGCGTTAACATTGAACCGTAACGTTGATGTTATCGTGTGATTTTGACATCTACTTTTTTAGCGATTGTATCTTCATGTTTTGCCTTTTATTGATTTGGTAGTGTTCATCTCAATTTTCTTCAAAATATAAATTGACGAGACATTGTCGTTGTAAATATTTTCTAAACAATTGTCACTCCATTCAACCAACAAAACTTATGTCTAAAGGAAGATCATGTACCGTTACAACCTAGCGAATCAAAGTATTATTCTTCTAAAATGAAAGAGACACCTGCATTTAACACTCGTTAACATTAACATCTCAAATATGATAATCTCTCTGATTAAGAAGAGAAAAGTCTTGATAATCCAGAGTTTGTCTGATAGCTAAGTCAAAACACATTTTTCTTTACTTCAAGATATTTAGAAAAATGCTAACAAATATCTTAAGATATTAGTTAAAGAAACAAATATAATAAAAACATCTTAAAACTTGTGCAGTTAAATTCTTAAGTGAAAAAAAAAAAGTTTTTTTTCGATACAAAATTACTTTTTTTATTTCCTTAATGAGTACCTCAATGACACTAGTTAACACAATCCTTCGTTAATAAAATAATCTAATATCTATTTGTTAGGGTTGTAGCACATTTTTGTTTTTTTTTGTTAGTTGTGTGTGTGAGAGAGATGCATTGAATGGACAACTTGAAGTGCAAACAAACTTGAAAATGAAGGCATGAGCATCTACCAAGAATCCTTATGTTGCAATTTATGTTAGGGGCAGCAAAGTACCATGTGCACCAGTACACGTATGGTATAGTGCAAAATAATCACAAGATCAGGACAAAATAGCCTCCTTCACTAATATAATAAACACACTTATGGTTATACATAATGTGTCACGTTATAATCGGTGGATCTTATATTCATAATTTTTCTTTGTTCGTCTTATATGAAAAACTCTCTTCTTAGAATAAGTACATTTGTGTATGTATGTGTGAGTAGGCACTTTTATCAATGGAATTAATTCAATGTAAATCACATTATTCTCAACTCACGAGGTTTAAATCTCCTACAAAATAATTATAAAATAATCATTACAATGAATTTAATTAATAATAATTTTCTTCAATTTTTTACGAGAAGAACTTTTTGTTATGTTGTATTGATTTTCAGATTCTAGCTGATGAAATTTAATCCGAATCAAAATTATATATTTAAGGAAATCAATTTACGTTGCTACTTACATAGCCATTAATGTTTGATTTGTAATTTCAATTGACAAGATTTAAATTTTATATGAAAAATATTGTAAGATAATCACTAATATTACTATTTCTAATAATAATTTTACCTTCTTCAATTTCTTTTAAAAGAATTAGGCAAAATTTTCCAAACATAAACCAATACTTACTATAAATTCTGAAAAGTAATTTGGGTTTAGTAAAAAAAATGGAAACAATAATGGTGCTTACAATGAAATTGTAAAAGGTAATTGAAAAAATGTCTAGTCTAAAATCTCAATCACTATAATTTGACGCCTATTGATCATCACAATCAGAGAAGGCAAAAACACATGAATAATATAAAGTTAAAAGCATAATAACAAAATTAAAAAAAGGTGGTGGCAGTACTCTTTGTGATAATTCATTAATATTCTCTTTCTCTCTTTTTAGGTAAGGGACAAAATATAGTATCTCTCTTGAGCACTCCTTCCATGTGCAATGTGAATATGTGAGATTTATTGAGAGAGAAAGCTACAAGTTCATTAAGATTGCCTTTCTTTTAATCCATTTATCATAATTTTCCATGATTGATCGGAGTTAAACCTAAGCTGAACTTTGTACATATTTTATTGTTATATCATACTTCCTCCGTCCCATAATATAAGCAAAAAAAACTCATTTTCTTTATCCCAAAATATAAGCAAAAAAGACAATCTTTTATCCTATTTAGTCTTGTTTTTTAAAAAAATCTCTTTTTCAAGAAAAACTTTTGTTTATTCTCATAAAATTAAATGCAAATTGCATTCAATTTTCTCTCTTTCAATTTTTCCATAACCAATAGCCAATGAAAATTGTTTTTACATCTTCCTATGAAACTTTTTCCAAAGAAAACACAAAAAACTATATTCCAAATTCTTATGTTTTAGTTTTCTTAATAAGTGTGATTTTTTTTTTTTTGCTTATAATTTGAGACAGAGGGAGTATCTTTTATTATAAATATTTAGAGCAGTATCACATGTATCTATTAAAAACACCCACACTTTAGTGCTACTAATGATTTTTTTTTTAGCATTGATTTAGTGAGATGGCCATGTGAAGTATGGAATGGAGTAGTAGGAGTACTGAACTTCACCCTTAGTCATGCAATATTTCAATGAGCAATAAATTTCTGAATATTATGCCGCATGAGGAACATAAATATATTGCATCAAAACATTGGTAAGAGGAATTATTTTGTAGACATGGACATTGTAAATATTTTTTACATATTAATTCAATCAAATCGTTTTATAATATCACTTTTATGTTATTTCCTAAAACATCTTTACAAATCTTTATATGTTATAATTTGATTGGATTCATATGTAAGTAAAACAAATTTATACTATCGATGTATAAAAATTAATCTCTTTCAAAAATTAGTAAAAACAAAACATAGGCCATATGCCCTAGTGAATGTAGGATATGAATTGAGCCCGTAGTGAAGAGTACCACGGATGATATGTGCAATGACATCGATAGTCGAATTTAGATTCTTGGCAATTCATACAATCATGCAATAGTAGATAGAATGCTAGATTGAGATTGAATAGTTTATGTTTAAACTTTTTTATTTTGGAACGAATTATGAAGTTAAAATATTGGCCGTTCAATTTTGATTCCACGATCTAGATTGTATGATTGTTTAAAATGAATGATTTTGTAATTCTAAATAATTTGATTTAGGTTAATAGTGTTTTACTCTCTATAATATAAGTCATTTCCAGATTTAGTAAAAAAAATTGATTTACCCTCTGTAAAAAATAATAATAATCAGAATATCCCTCTAATAGACCATACAAAAAGGTTTTTTTTTTCAAAAAATTTGGTTTTTGTATGACCTATTAGGGGGGTATTCTGAAGAAAAAAAAAACTACAAGGGTAAACTCGAAAATGACATATATTACATGGAGGTACAACACCATTAACCCATTTGATTTCAACAAATACTTCATCAATGCTTTTTTTAACATGTTTTCTATTATTGAATAAAATTTACGTGAATATTTTACGTCATATACATCTAATTCCTACATTCTCAATATATATATTCAAAAAAATACATGTGGGTGTATGAACTATATATTAATAAAAATATATATGAGTATATGGACTATATATTAACAAAAATATCCTCACTATATGTTTTTTTACGAGAATATGTTACTATATATTTATTTATGAAATATATTTTCATTTATTAGCTTTTTTAATATATATCGTCAATACTAAAACAAGAACAATATTATAATATACTATGATTAATCATACTTCAATTTTTTCAGTTGTTTTTTTTGAAAATGTATCACTAAAAAACTTATTGGAGTGTACAATTGTAACACGGTACCCATTTTAGTAACTACAACGAATGTTCAGTTTTAATTAGTATTTTTTTAATATCTCTATTTAAATACCGCAACTACCTAAGTTTTTGTTTTTTTTTTGTAGTGAAAAAATAAAATTATATATATATATATATATATATATATATATATGTTTGTTTTACGAGAATATCTTAATATATATTTTTTTTGGAGCAAATCTTAATATATTCTTATTTCTGAAATCTAATGGGAACTATATATTGACAAAATATATATGAGTGTATGGACTATATATTAATAAAAAGGCTTAAATAGGAAAATAGTCCCTGCAAATATCTGACATTTTGGTTTTAGTCCCTGCAAATATAAAAAAAATTGGTTTTGGTCCTTGGTATTTTGTTTTAGTCCTTGTAAAATTGATTCATATTGGATTTGATCCTTGTAATATGTAAAATATTTGATTTTAGTCCCTCAAAATGAGGACTGAAATGAATATTATAGGGACCAATTTCAATATGAAATGATTTTACAAGGATTAAAACAAAATACCAAAGACCAAAACCAAATATTCTATATTTGCTGGGACTAAAACCAAAAAAATATTTTTATAGGGACTAAAACCAAAACGCCATATATTTGCCGGGACCATTTTCATATTTAAGCCTAATAAAAATATATCTTACCATATGTTTTTACACGGGAATATGTTAGTATATGTTTATTTATGAAATGTATTTTCATTTATTATCTTTTTTAATATCGTCAATACTAAAACAAAAAAAATTATAATATACTATGATTAATTATACTTCAATTTTTTCCGTTGTTTTTTTTTTGAAAATTTATCACTAAAAAACCCGTTGTAGTGTACAATTGTAATACGGAACCCATTATAGTAACTACAACGAGTGATCAGTTTTAATTAGTATTTTTTTAATATCTCTTTTTAAACACTGTGACTGCCTAAGTTTTATTAATATATTAATAAAATATATGTGGGTGTATGGACTATATATTAATTAAAATATATATGAGTATATGTTTGTTTTACGAGAATATATTAGTATATTCTTATTCCTGAAATCTAATGGGAACTATATATTCATAAAATATATATGAGTGTATGGACTATATAATAACAAAAATATATCTCACTGTATTTTTTTACGGGAATATGTTAGAATATGTTTATTTATGAAATATATTTTACGATAACAGAATTATATAATACATTAATTATGATTTTTCACGGGATGCATATTAGTATTTTTCACACTAAAAACAATTATTAAATAAAATCTATGATTATTTTTATTTATTAACTATTTTAATATCATCAATACTAAAATTATATATATATATATATATATATATATATTTGTTCATATTAAAATTTAATTATTTTGTCATTTCTTATTACTACCGATCAATATATATATTATTATGCTTTAAATATTTTACATATTTTCAATATGAACAAAAAAAAATCACTATGCCAAGCACAGCCGAGACGCGACATGCGGCGGTGCCGCGGCCGTACAGCGCTGCAAAGCCACGCTACATGTGCTGTAGCACGGGTATCTCGACTAGTTAACTAAAAACCATATTGACTTAAATTGAATATTTATTATTGATTTTTGAAATGTCACACATCAACACTCTCACTTTTTATGTGTTTTATTTTGGATATTTAGCCATAAAATCCAGTGCACTGTCTTTGGGAGGGTGAAAACCTTCCAAGGTATGTATAACATTTATTCAAACCTTATTTATTTTTATTTGTGCACTAAATATGACTGGTTTATGTGATTCTATTGGTAAAAATGATCAAATAGCGGTTGACATGAAATTTGTAGACAAACTACCCATTCAAAACTGCATCAATGCTACTAAGATCATTTTCAATCTTAAATGTGCTGAGACAGTTAATTTGAGAGAGAGGTTGTGATTTCTTTACATATAATGTTGGACTGTTATTGCCAATTAATTGCATTTTACATCATTTCTTGATATATATATATATATATATATATATATATATATATATATATATATACCCTTGAATCAAGATGGTAACTAACATTGACATGCCTTGACCTTTCACCCTTTCACAAATTGCTGCTATTCAAACCGTTGACCGTCTCCATGATTTTATGTTTAACACACCAAGAAGCACTATTCAAGGATTAAATGATTGCTTATAGGTTGTAAATTATATAATTTATTTAATTTTATTGCATATTTGTTATTTATATTTTTGTGAAATTATGTTTTAGTTTTGTTAAGTTTATTAATTTTCTTAATTTTCAGTTATTTGTGTATTTGATATGTGTAGGATGTTGTATTTGTTATACTTGAGACTGTCAAACATATTGTCAGCACTGAAAATTGGTTTTACACCACATACATCTGTGACAAATTTGTATACCAAGATTCCAAAATGCATTTTTGCGAAAAGTGTAATAAACATGTTGTTAATGTCTTCTCGAGGTATATAGATATAACTAATGAATATACATTACTCTTTTAGACTACTTTTTATAGTTATTTATTAGATACATTAATACTCATATCATTTTGTTTATGTTTTAATTCATATATGCACTCCATAAAGGTCGGAGTGATGGACGACACTGCAAATGTTATGTCTGTGATATTTGATTGTGTTGCAATCTCTTGCTCGTGATGCTGAAGGTGTTGTTCCACCTGAAATCTCCGCTTTGGTTTATTCAAGGTGGACTGTAAACCTGGTTTCCATCTAAAGTTTGAGCAGTCCTTTCGTGTAAGGAAAATATGCACATATGTTGTGATTATAAATCAATTTAAGGCAAAATGGACTCATGAGGAAGCCATATTTCTCAAGAATACCAATGTATGAATATATATTTTAGTTGGTCTATACGTCTTTTGTATACTTTTACTTATGTGTGGTTAAATAAGCATTATATGATTCACGTTATTTATCTTAGGAGATGACTTCTTTTAGTGGATTGTTGGAAAATGGAGCCAATTGAAATGTTGGTTGCTCCGCTGATGTTTTGACCTAGGTCTCCCTATATTTTAGTAGAGTACACTGTCAATTTTTTTTCTATCTTCCAATTTATCTCTTTTACTTGATTTAGATACGTTAAAAAAAAAGTGTTTGTAGGGTATTGATACTTTAAGTTCCACCTCATTTAAAGGAAAGGAAGGTGTGGCTGATAACACCAAGCTTTATGTTTCTAGAAAATGATTATAATGTTTGTTGTTAGAGTTTTGCTATCTAATCCAACAAGTATAGGCAAAAAAATTAAAAGAACACCTCTAACAAAAACAAGAAGAAAATAAAGTTATATTGTGTTTCTATTAAAAATATATTAATTATCTATAATAAAGAAGAAAAACTGGAATTCTAGGAGTTGAATTCAGGACCATGTGAGTTTCAGCACAAAATTCTACCACTAAGATACATCTACAGAGATGAGATTGTGGCCGCGTGATTAGTATATCTTCCTTTTTTTACGTGCATTATATATTAAAAATAAATAAATAAATTGGATCCCAAAATTTTGGAGGTCCATCTCCATAGGTAACATGACATATGGCATTTATCATCCTTCAATTTTCGATTCAACAGCATATACCACTATTATTCATATTACACGTTCAATTGTGGGCTATCAATTATACCATGTATATGTATCTATCAATTTTGGAATCAGTACTATTATTTAGATTAATCGATGAACATTCTACTTTGAGAAAGATGAGGATAAGTTGCTCTTGTTTGAAACCGAATCGGTTATAATTATGTGAGGCTTGAAGATTATTATTAGCTTGCCATCAGTAAAGGTATGTCCATTTTTTTTATTGTCGTTGTCTCCATATCATGTATAGAAGAATTAAGCTTCAAAGGTAATTACTGGTATTTTATTTCTGATGATTTTTTGCTTCAAAATTTGTGGTTGTTCTGGCCTTTTTGTGTGGTAATTAGGTCGAAATCAAACCTAAGTTCAGAATATATAAACTCTACAAACAAATCTTAGTTACTACTCTATAAGGTTATTTTAAGATTTTGAATGAGATAGTGAAATATTTTTGAAAGTATTAATCTTGTTCGTGAATAAACTTTGTTATGATAACTTGATATAGATCACTGCATTAGCGAAACAAGTTCAATTTATGGAGATGAGCATGTGGATTTTATGAAAGTTCCATTGTTACTAGAGTTTAATTTCCATGATAATTTTTTTTTATGCATATGCGTAATTAGCTTTGACTTAATCTAATTAACTAGCTATTATTTCTCGCTAAGCCATAATTTTAGCAACAAAATTTTGCATTTAATCTGATGAGCGAGTTAGTAGAAAAAGGAGTAGAACATTAAATAGGCGAGTTAGTTCCAATTTAATAGAAAAAGGAAGATAATGGTACACTTGTAGTTTTATTTATTTGAATTGTAAAAAAAATTGTCACTAAGATAATTATTTAAGCACTCTTTAACTACTCTAGGTACCCCATGGCAGAAGTAAGGTGTAATATTGTTAAAAGGTCGCATGGGAGGGATTATGGTGAGGAAAATCTTGGTATTTAAGTGGTCCAAGTGACCCACCTCTCTTTCCTGAAAACCACTTCCATGTACCATTTAATTTGTAAACTGAACTAACTATTTAGTATAAACATAAATAATGGATTAATAGTGCAAGGATTAGAATAAAGACAAAATGGACCCACGAAGAGGACTAAAATTAAGCAAAAGATTTAGTTCTAACTTCATAAAAAAAATAAAAGAGTAGAATTTAGCGGAAAATTAGATTGCAATTCAAATAAAAGAAAAGAAAGTAGTAGAATTAAATAGAAGATTTAGTTCCCATCAAACGGAAGAAAAAAGAGGAGTAAGAGGAGAAGTAGAAAACATGGGCGAGTTACTAGGAGAAGACAAGGAGTAGTTAGTTTTCATTGGATATGGTTGAATATGATTAAGACACATTTATTTGTGACATTGATTAGTTTGGAGGTTGGCAAGTATTGTTATGTTTCAGATAAATCATGAATGGGGTGCAAACAAGCTTGCGCCAGAAAGAACTCATGTAAAAAGAATATCTAAGGAAACCCTGACACCACCATTAAGATCATGAAATGGAAACACGAAGTTATCCTAACCTTTCTTGACTTTTGAGATTTGTTCGGCAGGTTTGTTAGCTGACGAGCAAAAACAGGAGAATGACGCCTGCAAGTCTTCCCTTACCAAAGGAAAGCATCCCTCGTAAGAATTCTCATATGAAGGGAAGTAGCCACGTAAGACTACCCATATGAATGGAAACAACCCGTAAAACTTCCCCTACAAAGGAACATCCTGTAAGACTCCCCCCCGTAAAGGAGTAGCCACGTAAGGCTCCCCCTATAAAGGAGCAGTAAGTAAGATTCCCCCTATAAAGGAGCATCATATAAGACTTCCCACGACGGAAGCATCAACAAGGTTGAAATTTTTAAATATGCAAGACTTCCCACAATGGAAGAA
Organism: Medicago lupulina; assembly: GCA_958299785.1. Lineage (NCBI taxonomy): Eukaryota > Viridiplantae > Streptophyta > Magnoliopsida > Fabales > Fabaceae > Medicago > Medicago lupulina. The sequence goes on along the minus strand of OY283142.1, from coordinate 61,497,446 downwards.
TCAACAAGATTGAAATTCCAAAATATGCAAGACTTCACACGACGGAATAATCAACAAGGTTGAAATTTCTATATAAAGACTCCACAAAGGGGGGCATCTCGATTAGGTAAGACTCCGCAAGAGGATCCCTCCCATTTTCAAAAGACCGCACCCCAAGAGGGGTCGTGCCCTAAAGTGTTTACTCCTCAGGAGGAGTTCCCCTTACCATTTCCGAAAGCAAAATTTTGAGTAAGACGTTCCCCTTCACAAAAAATATAATCAGCAAACGACTTCATAACTGAAAAGCGAAACCAAAGCAAAAAGGAAAAATCACTCTCCATGGCCTGAGAAACTAAATGAGTACATCAAAAGTACTAGGGAACTTCACCCATATTAAAGAAATCACCCAAAGAAAAAAAACTCAACAATCACGCTAATAAACAGGAACTCGCCAACCTACGATTAATAGGATTAGAACAGAATTGAATCACTTCACGTTTAGAGGCCTCGTGCTTCGGGAGCTATGGACCCCCCCACCTCGTGTCTTATGTGTGTGTGTGTGTGTGGGGGGGGGGGGGGGTGTGGATCGCCCCAGTCTTATTTAAACTACTTCACCCTTAACTAGGACTCGTGCTTAGGGGGTTGTGGACCACCAATATTCGGATAAGGGTCCGTTAGGCCTAGACAAGGGCTCTGCCTATGCCCGCGAGGGTACCCTACCTTCATAATCCCCCAAAACCATCAAGCATGAGCCTTTAGGCGAAATATTTTGTTACATTAATATTTGACTATTAATGGAATATACACGTTTTCCCCTATGATAGGTAACTTAGGGAGTAAGTTGCAAGAAAGAATGGCCAAAGAGGTTATAAATAACACCCTTGAGATTAGGGGTGTTCAAAATCAAACCAACCCAATAGAAAAAACCACAAATCAAACCAAAACCAGAAAAAACTACATATGGTTCGGATGTAAGTAGATTATTTTCTTACTCAACCGCATGGTTTGGTTTGGTTTGCGATTTTTATTTTACCCACCGAACGGAACCAAACCAAATCGCAGCATAAGAAAAATGTTAAAAAAAACATATGTCACCTAGACCAATATTCATAGAAACTCAATGGAAACTTTTATAAAATGACATATTTTTTCTCTTGTTAAGTTCCTTCTTTGCTTTTTATTTCAAAAACATATTTATGTGCTACTTGAACTTTTTGACAATGACAAAATCTTAGTCTTTTGCATTTCTTACAAAATGTCCACATTTTTTATTTGGTCTATGTTGTTGGAAACATTGTAGAATGAAAATGAAATTTTAATGTTTTATTTTTAAAGTCAACCGAACCAAACCAAACCACATATTTTTTTATCTTGCGGTTCGGATGACTTTTACCCTCAAAACCGAACCAAATTGCAATGCACACGCGCGTACTTGGGATCATTTCCAAGGCATGACCTAATCAGATATTGAAATCCTAATTTCGATATTATACTCACCGCAAGTACAAGTTATTTCTTTTTTTAATTTTTCCCTAAATAGTAAGATTTTTTTATAAAATAAAATAAATTTATTTTTCATGATTTTCGCAATACTGACCTAGATTGTATTATTTCTAACCAACTACAACACTGGGTTCTTACCATAGATAGATTGTGTTCTTGTTGCTTATAATCTTCAATAAAATTGCAGAAATAATTGAAGCACAAGTACCTATGTGAGAGAATTTGTTACAACAATTATTTGAATTTCTCTTGGATAACCTGTAAATATAAATAAAACCAAAAAACATTTTTTTAAGCAAATAAGTGATGCAGCATGATGCTACATCAACTAAGTATTATTAAAGGAAAAGGAAATCTGTACAAAAGAGAAGGAGGGTCAAAACAAGATCTTTTAAAAAAAAGATGAATTTAAAGTTAGGAAGACCAAACTTGTTTCTAAAGAAATTTGCCCTAAGATCCCTTGGCAGATCATTCCACCAAATTAAAGAGCTAACTTTGAAACCTAAGTTTGTCAGTTTATCAACACAGTGATTATCTATAGATGTGAGAATACAAATACTATGATGTTCATGTTGGGCGTTGGCCACCTGTTTCTTAGGTTCCAAGGCACCAAGAACATAGTCTTAGAATCCGTTTCTAACCATAGGTTCCTCAACCTGTGCTATCTACAACCTTTTATAGCTCTCATGGCTCCTGATAGGTCAACATGCACCTAGCTTCTCTGCAAAGCACCATCATATATAATTCCATTCATTGATAGGAGGATGTAATATCATTTCCTTTATCGGTGGAGCTTAGGGAGGGTGATCTCAAATTTGAAATTCTTGAGGATAACAAATTCTCTTATATGCAGATCCCTGATGAGTTCTTGGTTTTGTTACCAGACAAAGACACTGCAAAGATGATGAGAAAAGTGGCTGACTTTATTCAAGTGATGCTTCTATTTCCGAACCTTGCTTGATTTCTAACAAACCAATTAACATTGATTATATTGATCAGAACATCTTTGATCACCACTTTGCATTGATGTGTCCAGCCTCTAACACAAAGGTTCCAAATATCTTCTAGTGAGGTAAAGTTTTTTTTTTTTTTTGACAATCGAAAGTTAAGATTGGTGTTAACAATAATTAAGAATAAGTCACATTCATTGATAAGTCACACGGAAATCATCTAAACAAGGCCGAAAAGCCTAAATCCAAAATAATGGAAAATCCACTTAATAACTAGGAAAGTGGTACTTGTAGCAGGAATAATCCAGTTCACTAAAGAAAATTTATTTTATTTTACGAAATTAAATTTTATATTGAAAAGATAGGTTTTATGATAAAAAGGAAAAATAAGAAATAAACTTTAGTTTATCTGTTGGTAATTTAATTCTAGTTTTTCTAGCTCGTGCAAATTTTTTATTTTTTATTTTTTGTGATCGTTTGGACTTTGAAAATCAATTTTGCTGCGCTTTTCATAGATTCTCTCCATTAGTGATAATTCTATTCAAAACATGTCAAAAAAGAGTGAACATAGCTCAAGCTCTCCAAGATGGGCATATGGCATGACTTACTTAAAGTCTCACTTGAGCTCGACATAACTCATTTCATAAAAAGCCTAGGCTAGGACTATATAAAAATTACATTTGTTTACTCAAAAAAAATAATTTTATTTGTTTAAATAGGTCGGACAAAGACTCTAAAATGTTTACTAGGCATGTTAGGTTAGCCTATAAATATGTATAATACTATATATAATAATATTAACTAGTTCAAAAATAATAATAAGATAAATTTAAGTCTTAACACAAAATTTAGATTATTAATTAGCATTTTTAGAAGTAGGCCAAATGTTATTTTTTTTGAAGTCTTAACACAATATTTAGATTATTAATTAACATTTTTAGAAGTAGACCAAATGTTATTTTTTTTAAAGTCTTAACATAAATTAGGTTTTAAACACATTAATAGGACAATCTTTTAAAGAGGATGTACCAAATTTAAAATAAAGTCTTTTGTCGTATCCAAATTTTGTTCAATTAATTAAAATTTTCAAAAGATATAACACTTTTAATTTTATTAAACTTGCTTTATTAAAAAAATATATTAAACTTGCCATCGTTTTAATATTCTTAAAAAGTCAAAAATATCGAAGATGAGATCCATTCATTTAGCCCACTTATTGACCCCATCGGTACATTTACCTATTTGAATTCATAATAGAAAAAAATAAAACACAAGCATTATATGGCCACCCCTATTTGTATTCTCACGCCAATCCATTCACATTTTTAAAATTATTTTCTAGTTTTTAGGTTATTTTCTAGTTTTAATTTTTTAGACTATTTGTATATCCTTCAAAAAAAAAAGTTTTAATTTTGGTGCAAAACAATACATACATTAGTCACAAAGAGAATAGTCAAATAGTCGAATAAGTACAAAGCAGAGATAGCAGCTCATTACTCTAACTGACGTTTCTACTATGAACATCATTCAAATTTTCCTTTTTCCATTTTACTTTTCAGTTTCTCTATTTTGGTTAAACCATCACATGCCAAACAACAATTTTAGCATTTTCCTCATCCAACATGAATTTTAGCCTAATTTTCTAGTATAAATGTAAACCAAATTGTAGGTTGCAAGAATGTAGAAAAGGAGTAGCAACATACCTTCTTCCTCTCCATTCATCAAAAATCATAAAAACCTTAACACAAAACCAATACCTATAGTTTAAATCATCTCTCTATATCTCCTCATCACATTACTAATCATTTCAGTCCGGCAACGACCACTGGCTTTCTTACAGCGCTCACAATACTGCTACTTATATCTTCCCTTTATTGTCATGGGTAGTGGCGTTGCCAGGACTCTGGAGCAGGGGTTCAAACTAATAATTTTTAATTAATATTTATATTAATATGTATAAAAATAATACGTCCTCCGCCGCAAATAATAAGTCGTTTTAGAGAAAACAATTGTCTTAAATTATAAGTCGTTTTACGGCATCAATGAATTATTAATGTTATTTTTTATATTATACCCTTGATTATTAACCATTCTCTCTTCTTTCAATTGTTTAAGAAAATTGTTGTTGACACATTACATAAGGTTGTGCCACATGAGTAAAATACGATTTTGCCCCCTCGGCAGTTAACTGTCGAAGAATTCAAAATCCGGTTGCAGTTAACTGTCGAGGAAATCCTCGGTAGTTAACTGCCGAGGAATATGTTTCATCAGATGAAACAGTCACCTGCTCCCCCTACACACTATTTTCTCATCAACTTCTATACCACTTCCATCCAAACCCCAAATCCAAAAAAAGAAATCATCAAATCTTGCTCCAAAATCATTCAAGCATCAAGCATAGGAGGTATCAACACACTTTTGACGTAAAAAACAGGTATTGTGTATTTTATTCGGTTGATTTTTTGTCAATGTTATGGGTTTCTACGTCAGTTGCGTAGAACCCTGTCATGGGAAATCTCGGTAGCTTACTGCCGAGGAAAACCTCGGTAGTTTGCTGTCGAGGAAAATATGTCTCGTTTTGATTTTAGTCCCTATAATTTTTTTCGTTGTTTTTGATCCCTGCAAAATATTTTGTTTTTGAAAATAGTCCCTAGAGACTATTTTCAAAAACAAAATATTTTACAGGGACCTTTTTAAAAATCAAAGGATTTTGCATGAACTATTTTTCTCATAAATGGATTCATTCATCATGTGTCACGTGTGCAAATCATCACAAAAGTGGGGCCAGAGACCAAAACCAAAACGAAGCATATTTGCAGGGACCAAAAACAACAAAAAAAATTACAGGGACTAAAACCAAAATGAGACATATTTGTAGGGACCATAACCATATTTTAACCAAAACATTATTAGAAAAACTTAGGACAAAACATAGGTAAAGAAAAATAGAGTGTAAAACATATTTATTTCTCTCGCAACCAAACAATCATAACTGAGATGATGAAAATCAATCTTTTATACCACTTGCATAAATTGTTTACGTGTGAGTAGAACTTCTGCAAGATCATCCAACAATGAGTACTTTATTCAAGAAATTCAAGTACATATTACCAAAAAAAAACTAAGTATAAAATAGCACATTAATATTCGGATTTAATTCGTACACATCGGCAATGTAGATCTTTGTTACACTATCAATCAATTATAAATAATAAATCATTAAAAAAAATATTATAACTAAAACTGCATCTAAAACGACACATTAGTGATTGTGATTAACTTAGTATAACTACATCAAACTCTTAATATATTACATGAATACATTAATGTGTATATATGTGAAATATAATTATACATATATACTTCTCCATATTTAACAATGTTTGAGCTCCTTCAAAAAAAAATAAAATGTTTGAGCTCCAACGATTAAGCTGTTTGACAAAAGTGAAACCAGAAAATATAAACAAAACATCTTCCAATACCGACATATCTATTTTTTAGGGGACCAACAGATTCTTAGGATTCTATGCAGTCCAGAGTATGCAAAAACAACTCCAAACTCTCTCAAGTCAGTATTAATAATTAAATTACATTCAGAGAATATTAAGCTTCTTTTCTTTTGGTGGTTTAAAGCTAATTTTGTCATTTTTCCGTATCAGTTTTCATGTTTGATGTCAAAGCCTTTTTCTTTGTTTGGCGTTGGCTATTGATTTTTTGGTTTGATGAACTTTTCTTGTAATTATTAGGCTCTCTTCCGTGGTACACCTTGTGCCGGGAAGATAGTTTGTTCATAGTTATATAAATTAAATTACATTCATACAACAAAACCAATAATACCTCATTTCAACAATACAACTTATCGTCTTTCTTTCAAAAAAAAATAAATAAATACAAATTATCTTAAAAGTCCTTACAAGGAAACATTTAGAAACAAAACCAAGACAAATAAATACTCACAGCTTTGTGAGTATTTTGTCTCTCCCTCTCACTCTCTTGTCTACTTAATGTACAAGAATGCTTAATGCTTTGTAAATCTCTCAAGGACTTGAAAGTAGTCAGGGAAAGTTTTCCTTGTGCAACCAGGATCCTTGATGGTAACTGGAACATCACCACAAGCAGCAAGTGAAAATGCCATAGCCATTCTATGATCATCATATGTGTCTATTGACGTGACATTCAATTTCTCAGGTGGTGTTATCACACAGTAATCAGGACCTTCTTCAACGGTTGCTCCTAGCTGTAAATATCAACAATGGTAATAAATCAATGATATGTGAAAATTCAGTAACTTAGAAACTACAAAGGAAGCAGCCGCAGCATGAGACTCACCTTTCTGAGTTCTGTGCAGATTGCTATCATTCTTTCTGTTTCTTTAACTCTCCAACTTGCCACTGAAAAATAGATGAAATACAGAATAAACGTGTTTATGTGCTGCAAACAAGTTTGCTAAATGATATAGTAGATAGTTCAAATGCATAAAAGTAGGGAATAATATAAAGTATATGTAGCGCCGACACTTCAAATTGAAGGTGTGTGCGATGTCCTACATTTGTTGGTGTCCGATACCAACACATGTTACATTGAATTTATCTATTTTCTCAAATTATTACTTGTAGTGTCAGTGTCAAATCTGATGTTTGCGTATATGTCAGTGCTTTTTACCATCAAATGCACCTTCTGATGTATTTACGTGAGAAAAATTTCCACCCCCCCTGTTCCCTTTTTACAAAACTATCACTGTTAAACTATCGAAAATGTCTATAATAAGAGTATGTTTAACTTTGTAACCTCAAGGGGTGGAGTTTAAAACTCCTCAGGAGACTCCTAATAAAAAAATATCATATCAATCCAATTTATACTCAAGATTCCAAGAATCATGATGCATAAAAGGAATCATGTGTGATTGCATTATGGGACTTCCAAAGTAAAAAAAAAGTACTGTTCACACTTTCAAAAGTCAAGCAAGGCATGGTTGTATAATATTCAAAGCACAAGTTGATCCAATAAAAAGGCCATGTCAAAGGGTTAGAGGAAAAAATTATGATGTGATTGTGTGAAAATAATCCATTAGAATATACTGCAAGTAAAATATGATATGAAAATATTATTCATGTTAAACAATATGGAAAATATGGAAACTAATCCTATGAGATAATCTAAGATACTCTAAGATAAGAAAATAATCCCAAGACACAACCTAAGATATGCTAGGATAGGATCAAGATACTAATATTAATGGAATTATAATTTCATTGGTCCTATACTATAACAAATGTGTTAAAATAAGCTCCTAAAGCACAAAATAACAGCTATAAACCGTACCGTCTCTGATAGCAGTGGGACCATTAGCATATAGTGCAACAACAGCAAGTGTCATGGCAACATCTGGCATCTTGTTCATATTGACATCAATGGCTTGCAGGACTTTCCGACCAGAAGAATCCCGTGGAGGCCCGGTAACAGTTACACTGTTTTCTGTCCATGTAACTTTAGCTCCCATCTTTTCAAGGACTTCAGCAAATTTTACATCTCCCTTTAAAAAATGGACAAAGTTAAACAAAAGTATTGTACGTATATGATATAAAAAAATCCGCTATCATTATTGCTCAGCATGACATAACGAAACACATTGAAACAGACCGATAATTCATCAAGGAGAAGTTGGACAGTGGTTTGATAACTACAACCAACATACTTCCCTCTAAGCATCAACTCAAATATGTGCTAATAAAGAACTTACCAACAAAATAATTCAGCTAAATTACTTGAAAGCTGGTAATGATAGAATCAGTTTACTAGCTTGAGAGGGAGAGCTGTAGACATATAGTCATATATTTTGTAATTTAGTGTGATCATTGTATTCGACATATTAATCAGGTATGTTAGCTATAGCGTAGTCTATATAAGCATATTAGTATTAGTTGTACTCTGAATTTTTTTGAAATATTATTCGGAATTCTTATGTTGCAAAATGACAGAAACTGATAATATCCAACTAAAACTACTCTGCACAATGAACTATACATTTGCGTTTGCTTCGGTTTTTCTGATTTGAAGTTTGAACCTTATCTTAAGGGAATATATTAAACATTTTATCCTTTTTATTTGGAAAGATATTATCATCGCATTCACATAAAAAGGAAAAGGAAGTTTTCAAAAGTAAAAAACAAGTATAGATAAAAGTAAGGAAAGACAAGAGACATTACAATGAAGAAACTAGAAATACAAACGACGATAGAGTTTCATGAACAAAGACAAAAGGAAACCTAAGTCCCTACAATGTTCCATATAAAATGACGCTGACAATAATGTATTAGTGAGCTTAATCGCCAGTTCCAGTATTGAAATATCATTATCTGGTGATCTGAATTCTTTATTTGACAATTGATTATTTTTAGTGTTAAAAAGTATAGAATAATAAATAATTAATAAGTATTGTAGGACAGTAATGAAAGAACATATATAAAAAGAGCGAGGATAAAGATAGTTCCATTGTTCACAGGATCGTATTGGTTCTTATAAAAGACAAGGAAATGTTTACTAGAAAAGATAGTCGCAGATGAATATGTCCAGCATAAATACCTGTAAACTGCTTGTCCCACAGCCTATAACCGTGATAGTTCCACCAGTAACTGCTGCACCAGCTAGGAAGTAACTAGCGCTTGAAGCATCACCTTCAACAAAAGCATTGCCTGGAGACCTGATACGAAAAACAACGGTTATTAATCTCATTGCATTAAGACGGTAAAAAGTGATGTGCCTCGAAACCGTAGAAACCTACTTGTACTTTTGACCTCCATGGACCAAGAACCTATCCCAATTAGCACTGTGTTCAACGAAGACTCCAAAGCGCTCCATCAACTTCAAAGTCATTTCGACATACGGAACAGAAATCAGTTTATCAACAATCTCAATCTCAACATCACCAAGGGCCAACGGAGCTGCCATAAGCAAAGCAGTCAAATACTGACTACTGATAGATCCAGACAGTTTCACCTGCATGCGAGATGGGATAATAAAATTTAAATTAGATCAAATGACAGTGATTACAATATTTCCTTAGGAGAGGATAAGGAGGTGAATGCATAATTTAAAAAGCTTAGCATGTTCTAAAGGAAGTATGTAAACTATATCTTTTCAAAGAAAAATTAGTGACTCGATGCATAATAGACATATGAATAGTAGAAAGGCTATACAGGTGAAGGATCTAATTAGAAAACCAATTAGGGCCTGTTTGGATTGATGTATTTGAGCTTATCTACAAGCATAAGCATTTATGAGACTGTTTGGTATAGCTTATGAAAACAATTTATGACATTTCCATGACAGCTAAGGAAACATCTTTAGCTAAGCTTTATATGAAAACAGTTCGACGTTATCTTTTGTTAAGAAATAGCTTATACATAAGCACTTATATGGTAATCTCTTATTTAAGTTGTTTGTCCAAACAAGGCCTTAGTGTATTATAATAGTTATTCTAAAGAATTGGAGGGGAGGTTCCTTAGTTAGAGCTTTACTTTCCCAACAGTGAAGTTCATAGAGCACAACAAATTGTGATGTTGCACTTGACTGTGTATTTGAAGTACTGGATAACTCTCACATCAGTTACTGTGAAATGTGGCCATGTGGGTATAGGAAAGCGAAGATAAATAAAAGTGGGAGAATAAGTCTATGCCAATGGATGTGATATAAACACACAATCACGGATAAACTATCGACGCGACTTCAAATGAAAACTAATGGTAGCCTTACCTTTCCCCCTGGAAGCCCTCCCTTCCCAATTATACGAACAGGTGGACAGTCTGTGCCAAGAAAACAATCAACATCTGCACCAAGTTGCTTAAGACCAGATACCAAATCTCCGATTGGCCTCTCTCTCATTCGGGGCACCCCATCAAGTATGTATCTGAAATAGATAAAACATTGAATAGATCTATTTAGAGACTCGGACCAAAAAAAATGCTAAAAGATAAAATTCCTACAAAAGAAAGTAGTGAGGTTGCAGATCATCACTTTGATGATCCTTTGGTGCATTCTTCATAAAATGCATTATAGGCTAGGCTTTGACATGTTAAACAAAGACACATAATTAGAGTTTATTTTAAGAAGAGTGACTAATATGGATGAAGTTTATAACAGGATAGAAGGAGAAGATGTACTTTGTTGTGGTTAGTTCTATGACTATTACTTCAAAACTAATGTTGTCAACTGCGGATAGCAGAAAATAAAGTGGTTTGTTTAAATTGCACTGCGCAGAAGTGCTAGTGTATCGCAGAAAAATAGTGATTTGTTCAAATTCCAATATATGACAGTGCCTCTATAGCCACTATTTAACAACACTACTTAAAATATATTTTTAAACGACAAACCTTGTATTTCCACCTGCAGCAACCAAGGCTGCCGTCAAAGGACGCATTGCAGTACCGGCATTTCCAAGGAATAAATTAACTTCATCTTTAGATTCAGGAAATAACCCACCACTGCCTTCCACAACAGCTTGTTTGGTTGTTTTGTCATCTTCCACACGAAGTCCAAGGGTCTTTAATGCCTCAAGCATATAATGAATATCCTCACTATCCAACAAGTTCTCTACAACAGTTGTTCCCTGAATAAAACATAGTAGAATAGCTCTGTTCAACAGGACATCTATTAAGGAATTAAAAGACAAAAATGATTCAGCAAAAATGAAAGTGAAGTTGATACACCACAGAATAAAGTGCAATGATAATAGTTGATTGAAAAATCAATGGTTAAGATTGTGATAAAATTCATAAATATGTATAACAAATACTGTAGTTGCTAAAACCTCAGTTGATTTTACAATATGCAGTTACACTTCCGAATTTTATCCTCTAAAGTCCAACCCTCACTTTAGAGAGGTCAAGTTCAATGCACGCACATGTTTCTGGATTCGGAATGTGAATTGTGGATTTGGCTCCACTAAAGTGAGAAGCTAAATTATGGGTAAGACTTTTCTCGACCCCATGTTTCTGGAAGTGTACTTCCGGAGGACATATTTTGTCGAGGAGTGTACTTCCGGATGACACAAAATTTGCATTTTTTTCCGAATGTGTACGTCTGAAGTCATGACAGGGCAGAGAATGTTCCTCCCAAATTATAACTTATCATTGTAGATGTTTCATGGCTAAATTTAAGAAAATCCAAAATAAGAATAACTATATGATCTAGTCCAACACATAGCCTTTATGCTACCTATTCAAACAATTTTGTGGTCCAAATTCGATTCTTCATGAAGCATGTTTTTTTCATCTAACGTGACTATCTTGCAAAGGTGTTTGGATTTCCTTTATTAAATCAATTTTGTGGTCCAAAATCGATTCTTCATGAAGGAGGAAATCCTAGCTTCTGCGGGTAGGCAAGTTGATTCTACAATATTGTTGTACAGTACATACTCTTCAACTACCTTAATTACCTATTTTAAATATTTGTCTTCAGAGCATACCACCGTTGTTTGTCATTTAAATACAAATAAAACCTTTTTGATAATTACATGTCTAAAAGCAATTTTCATCTAAACACCATGAATTGTTAAGAATCAATTTTACATAAATGTATCCAAACACAAATCACTTTTAGTCAAAATCACTTTTAACCAAAATCAATACTATCAAAATTAATTTTCCCCAAAATCACTTTACATAAATGTATCCAACTTCTAGTCACAAAACCATAAAATGTACAATTGACATGTTTGGTTGCTCCCGATTAAAATTGATTCTGCCTCAAGAATTGATTCTAACTTGAAGCTAGAAATGTGATTGGAAAAAAAATTTGAAGCTAGAAATTGGAGCATTTGATTCTAGAAATTAATTTTCACACAAATTTATTGTTCAATTAACTTTTATATAAATATATCCAAACATAAATTACTTTACCTTCATCTCACTTTTAGCCAGAATCAATTCACTCAAAATCAACATCAGTTGCCACATAACCAACCGCATAAATACATACAAAATTTAAGTAAAAACCAAAACTTCAAAATCAAGATTTTCGTCTTCGCAGAACCAAACACACATTAAATACATGCATAATTTAAGAAATCAAAACATCAAAATCAATTTTCATCACCGCAGAATCAAACATACACTAAATACATAAACAATTTAACTAAAAAACTAAACTTCACCTCAGATAGAGCAGCCAGAAGCAAAATCCGATTAGACAAAGACTTAGACCCAGGCAATGTAATACTTCCAGAAATCTCCTTAATAGGTTCCAACACAATCTCCGGCGCCGTCGCAGCAGCAACAGAAGCAGAAGCCTTCAACACAACAGAATTCCCCCTACCCACATCACAATTTCCAATAAAGACTCCATTTTTATGCTTCAAACTCCATGATTTTGAAGAGCCCCAAATGTTTGATCTCAATGAAACTGATTTTGCTGAATTGGGTTTGTTGGAATTTGTTGAACTGTGAAAATTTTGAGTAGTTTGAACTAGATTGTTGATTTTGCTTAACTGGGCCATTTCAATTTTGCTTAAAAGTTTCGAACTTTTTTATTTTTTTTCCTGTGATTTGGTATTCAATTTATTTGGTTTTTTTCTCTCTATTCCTCTTTTGGGGGTTGGTGTAAGGTGTGGTTGTTGGATTGAGATGAAAGGGGTTTTTAGTTGTCAACTAATAGTACAATGGTGAATTGCTTATAGCAAAATAATTTGAGTGAAAAAGATGGAGATTTGATTCATGAACTTCACCTACCAACAAGGAAAAATGGAAAATGTGTTCAAATTCTTGACTATGGGTGATGTTTTGATAATATTGGATTATGTTAGAATAGGTTCAATGGAATTAATAATATTTGTTTTTTATTTTTAGTAAGTTAATAATAATTTGTTTTCTGAAGAAAAACTAATAATAATTTGTTGGATGTGACAAACTAAAATATTTATACAATAGTATTTTTTATGAGAGAAAAAAAAATATACTACAAGTGAAATAGGATAAAGTAAATTAGTTAAACCCATACCCTTTTTTCTTTCAAAAAAAAAACCTATACCTTTTTTTATGCATTTTAACCTATACTTTTAAATTCTTGTCAAAAAAAAAAACAATACTTATAAATTAAAGAAAAAAAATTAGTATAAAAACTAAAAATCTATACTAGTTGTATATGTCAATTTAAGTTATTTCATTTTTTTTTTACATCAATTCCAATTCATAATAACAAATTAACAACTCTCATTTGTTTTTTTATGGCAGCAAAAGGGTGCATTGTTGGCGGCGCACCATACTATAGAATCTTTTGATGACTGTCTTCGATTTTGTTGCAAGTTTTTTGACCAATGTGTGTGTTATATTACAACATCTAGATCAACAGCAAACACAAATCTTTTAGTGTGACCCTATGGAGTATTTGAAAGCATATAAATAATAAGGTTTGGAATAGTATCACTGAATCAACTCAAACTATTTGTGAATGTGCATGGTCTTTTCTTACTAGCTGGATGAATGCCCAAAATATTTGAAATCATACTATTAGGCATTCCACTTCTCAGGGCGATTTGCAATTGCATAAATCAAGTTTCGGTATGTACAAATGTAATAGATGCTTCCTTTTCCCATACTTTGAATCATGTTGGCCTTGACATGTGTATTCGAAAGATGAGGGTCATTTTGTGCTGGCTAAAACCGAGTGCTTGACTCCACTTCTTGATGTAGACTTGGGGGAAGCTTTAAGTTTATTGTCAGTGCTTCATTTGGTGTGTGATATGTAGTTGGGTATTGTGGATTTTGAGCTTGATTTCAAAACTGTGTGTGGTGGATAATATTTATGGTGGTAAAAGTGACATTTCTAATTATACTATAGTGATCAACGATTGTAGACGCTTATTAGCTTCTAATTTAGCTCTCTAATGATAGATTTATTCGAAAACTTACCAACAAAATTGTTCTTAATTTCACTAGAATGGTTCTATGTCATGTTAATTTTCATGTTCATATTAAGATTTCGTCTCATATCTCTAATAAAGATTTTTTTTACTAACAATGATTTTTTTATGCGACCAACAATGATCATTAAATATAGAGGGACTGCGTATATATAAGTGGAAAAACATTTACTAACAAATTCAACAAAAAAAAAAAACACATACTACCGAAAAGGTAGGTGAAGGGGAGTGAATACACGTCAAAAAAATAAATAAGAGGATGAGTGAGTGGGTTGGTGAGAATCGGCAGCGACTGGTGTGGTGAGGGTGACACTCTTGTTCTCACCAACCATGTGGGAATTTTGGTGAATTTTGGTGAGGGGATCCCTTTAAATATCCCTTTTTTTAACTGATACAAAGTTTTCCTTTTTAAACTAGAAGGAAAAATTGGTCAATGAATCATAGAAAATTATCTATAATAATGTTATATCCACTCTTGTTGCATAAAAGATAAGAGTTTTCATGTATTGCAATCAATGAATCATAGAAAATTATCCATATTAATCATTCAAACAGTAAAAAATATCTAAAAGAATTTGAATATATTCTAAAATTTACATTATCTCAAAACGTTCTCTTATCAAAACATATGTATTACAATGCAATGACTCCATTACCTAGCTATGATGGTTACTCATCTCTAACTAAAAACAGTGACAAGTCACAAGTCCTAAAAGTTGTTATAAGAAAGCAATTAATTAACAACTACTTCTAACTAATTTGTGCTACAAGTTACTGCTCTATCATTCTAAATTATATGGTTAACATCCCCCTCAAGCTAGAATAGATGTCAAGTATTCAAAGCTTGTTGTGCAAGTACTAAATGGACTTGATTGTAGTGATTTAGTAAGAACTCAAAATTCTATTCTGTCTCGTACCATATAGCAATCAATTTACATGTGTTTTGTTGTCAAGCACAATAATCTAGCTTTTTCTTATTCAAGTAACAAAATTTCCTTGAAACAACTCTTAGTATAAAATGCGAGTATGTGTAATTCCTCCAAAATGGGACATCCAAAAAGAAGCTTCTTCGAATCCTCGTGATTTTTGAAAGGAAAAAAACTACATAGAAAAAAGGATTTTAAGTGTGAGAAGATCGACATAGATACTTCCAACTACCAGTGTTGAAAAACTAAAAATAATTGAAGACTATAAGAGAATCACGTCAAAAGTATTGAAGAGCTGAAGATTCTCTCCATAGAATGGCGTTTTGGAGTTTCAATCCAATTGCGACGTAGAAATTGTAGTTTTTGGACTACTGAAGTTGAAAGTAAAGTTTTTGATGAGATTGTTAGAGTGTGAGAGCTTTGAGTTGTTTGTTGAGTGGGGTCCATCTTTTGGAAATGACTAATGAGTAAGGCTAGACTT
Source organism: Medicago lupulina (assembly GCA_958299785.1). Taxonomy (NCBI): domain Eukaryota; kingdom Viridiplantae; phylum Streptophyta; class Magnoliopsida; order Fabales; family Fabaceae; genus Medicago; species Medicago lupulina. The sequence goes on along the minus strand of OY283142.1, from coordinate 61,481,693 downwards.
TGTAAAAATGTGGTCTTAACTCTTGAGAACTAGCCTGAATTTTTCTTATAGTCACGCTAGAAACTTGGAGATATTGGTGAAAAAACCCCCAAGTGTTCTCTATTTAATAAGAAGTCTCGTTTGACCTATTCTCACCTTACTTGGAGGTAACGCCAAAGAAGAGTTATGAGATTGATGTGATGGTTGGTGTGAGAGAGTTAAACAAAGTAGTGATAGGAATGGATTCAGGTTCTTATGTCACATAAATACTAGTAAATCTATTACTTACTGTTTCCTCTTATTTGTCATTTTTCCAAATAAATATGGTTTAAGAAAAACCCTAGTCAAACAAACACTCAAGATTTGTCTCTAAATCAAATATTACCTAACCTTTAACTTCTTGAATTCACTCTTTTAAAAGTTCTCAAACATGATCAGCTTGATTTGGAGGCATGTTGAGTGAGGTACATGAGTTAGGTTACCTTCTTAAACAAGCACAATAGCTATAAGCCAGTCTACAAACACCCTTGTAAAAATGCAAACTTCAAATTTTTCAACGATACCTTCTTATGAAAATGCAACTTTCTAATTCATTCTATGAGGAACAAATCATTTTAAGGGTCTATTTGGCTGGAAAAAAAAAATTACATTTTCTGTATTAAAATCTCCCTCTTCCTTTCGTCAAACCAAAATATAAAACACATTATATACCGTTGAAATTTGGGGCCTAACTCATCCTTACAAAACGGCTTGAAAGGTGAGGAGTGCCTGCGAGAAACCCAACGATAGATCTAAGATGGGCTCTGATACCATATTGAAATTTGAGGCCTAACTCATCCTTACAAAACCGGCTTGTAAGGTGAGGAGTGCCTTCTCTTTATAAACTATTCTCAAGAGTGCTATCTATCCGATGTGGGACTAAATCCACCCCCTCAAAGCCAACACAATGAAAGTGTTGGAGGCTGCAATTAAGGCTAACCAAAGTTCGCAATTTAGGCGACTAGGGACGGACCGCAATTAAGGCGGAATTTCCAACATATACAAATGCATAAAAACTACCATCATCATAAAACATAATCAAACCTGTACCAACTAAAATAAATTCTTCCAAACACATGCTTATTTGCAATTTCACAATGCCAACAACTGAGAAAATACCACCAACATATATAGATGAACAATTGAACACTCATGAGTATCATTTGACTTTAACATTGTGGCAACACAACTCAATTGGTTGAAAAGTTTACAATTTCGTAAAAATTTATTAGTGTACTCTACTTTGATCTATGTTGCTTAGCTTAACTCACATCTCACAATCATGAGCAACAGTAATCTAACCTTTTTCTTATTCAAGCAACAACACAATGCTATTGAAACACCCTTTTCCGTGTAGATGTATCAAACCCAAAAGCAAAACCAGAAGAAAAATAAAAGAGAAAGTTCTTAAATGAATAGAAACTAATAGTTCTAAATAAGCTCTTTTGCTGCAGCAATAACAGCTTCTTTAGTTATACCAAACTCTTTGTATATTGTTCCTGCAGGAGCACTAGCTCCGAAACGATCAATGCCGATTGCTTTTCCTTTGCTTCCAACAATTTTCTCCCACCCGAATGTTGATCCAGCCTCAATGCTAACCCTAGCCGTAACAGCAGTAGGGAGAACACTCTCCTTGTAAGCTTGTGATTGTTCATCAAAAAGTTCCCAAGAAACAAAGGAAACAACTCTAACCGCCTTTCCTTCTTTTCTTAGATCCTCACCAGCTTTGTATGCAATTTCCAATTCGGAACCGGTTCCAATCAAAATGACATCAGGTTTGTTTCCTGTTGAGTTGTCAGAGACGATGTACCCACCCTTTTCAACTCCTTCAATAGAAGTTCCGGCAAGGTTAGGCAACTTTTGTCTAGAAAGGGCAAGGATAGAGGGTCTCTTCCTGTTAAGCACTGCAACTTTGTATGCTCCAGCCGTTTCGTTACCGTCAGCAGGACGGAGCATCAAGATATTTGGCATTGCCCGGAAGCTTGCCAGGTGCTCTATAGGCTGGTGGGTTGGTCCATCCTCTCCAAGTCCTATTGAATCGTGAGTCATGACATATATAACACCGGCTTCGGATAGAGCGGAAAGCCTAATGGCACCACGCATGTAGTCGGTGAAAACAAAAAAGGTTGCACAGTATGGAATAAGTCCACGGCTGTGAAGAGCGATGCCGTTGCAGATTGCTCCCATTCCATGTTCTCTAACACCAAATCTAACATTACGCTCTGCAGGAGAATCACTTTGGAAATCACCAAACTTTTTCAGCAAGGTCATATTGGAAGAAGCAAGATCTGCACTCCCACCAATCAGACCAGGAAGAACATTCGCAAGGGCATTAAGGTTTTGCTGCGACAGGTTTCGGGTCGCATCAGCAGGGATCTCTGGAGTGTAAGTCTGAAATTAAATTGGAACAGCGATCAATATGATATTCGTTAACATCAGATTCATGATCAAGTCGATATATACTCCACATCTTGAAAAGTTACCAACATGTAAAGATTATGAAAAAATTCAAAAATTTGGAATTTACTCACCGGAAGGGCTTTCTCCCAACCAGCAGGTAAATCACCACTGATGATAGATTTCAATACTGCAGCCTCCTCCTTGTATTTCTTTTCGTAATCAGCAAACTTGGCATTCCACTCGGATTCAAGAGCAGCACCCTCACGGATGTGGCGACTCCAATGCCTGCAATCAAAAAAGCAATTCTTATTAAGTTTCATATTAACCACAACAGTGTGGTAGAAAACAGAGAGATCTATAACTACATCCATACTTTTTGACATCCTCGGGCACGTGGAAAGGCTCATATGGCCATCCAAGATTGTTTCTTGTGGCATCAACTTCTTTGGCACCAAGTGCACTTCCATGCACACTGTAGGAGTTGGATTTATTCGGAGAACCATAACCAATGGTTGTTGTGAACTGTGAAATGGATAAACATCAGCAAACACCAACAGACAACACTTAATTAAACTGATAGGCACAAGACTTGTGACTTTGATTCATTCCTAAATTCTATCGAGCTTTCAGCTTCTTGGGGGAACGCAATGCAGTCTTCAGTAAAAGAAATCACTTGTGCGGCGTTGTTCAATACTCTCTTCGTTCCAAAAAAATATCGCTCAAGGTTTTTTAGATAGATTAAGAAAAGCAAATAATGAATGAACAAATGTGACAATTTTACAAAACTATCCTCATTCAGTATTGGCTATTAACAATTGTCATAGATGCATAGTGGAATATAATGATTTGAAAGCGATGCACACAATATTAATTTAGGAGTAATTGGAATAAATTAATTAATTTTACTTTGAAAAAATAAAACGACATTTATTTTGGAACTGAGGGAGTATAATCACATCAACTTGTGAAAAACAGAATCTTAATATGTTGGTGTCACACGCATGACAGATTTAGCTAAACCCTATCATATTTTAGCAGTTTAAAACTAACCTTGATCAATGTGGGTCGGTCTTTGACAGCTTTTGCTTCCTTAATGGCAGCACGAATTTCATCAAAACCAGTGTTTCCATTCTTTACCCAAATAACATGCCACCCAAGTCCCTCAAAACGTTTTTCAACACTCTCAGTGAACGCGATTTCGGTGTCACCGTCAATAGAAATGTGATTGTCATCGTAAAATGCTATTAGTTTCCCTAGTCCCCAGTGTCCTGCAAGTGAGCAAGCTTCATTTGCAATTCCCTCCATTTGACAACCATCACCCAATATACAATACCTATAGTAAACAAGTACCGTAAGCAAAACAGCTACAACTAAGGCCATTATTTTAGAGAAGATGAAACCAAGAAATACAAGAGTTGGTCATCTTACGTGTAATGATCAATGATCTCATTGTCGGGCTTGTTAAATCTGGCAGCTAAGTGCTTCTCTGCAAGGGCTAAACCAACAGCATTGGCAATGCCCTGACCAAGAGGACCTAGAAAATTTGCAAGAAAAAATCAAACAAACGAACCAACAAAAACAACCAAATAGACTACATGAAACAAAGTACAAACCAAGTCATAATGTCCTAATCATGAAAATAGAAAATACATAAAAACTAAAATGAAACTCATAAAAAGTAATACAAACTCCAAGTTATATCAAACCTGTTGTGACCTCAATTCCAGGAGTCTCAAAATTCTCAGGGTGTCCAGGGGTTCTGCTCTCCCATTGACGAAATTGCTTCAAATCTTCTACCTAAAAATAAAAACAAAACATAACAACAACACTTCAGTTTATGGTTAACAAGTCCAAAAGAAAAGGCAAATAACTACTTCCCCAGTTCCCATAACTCAAAGATTATAAACAAAAGAATCCTAATATTACACTCTTTTCATATTTAACTCGCTAACCATCCCTTAAAAGGTCAACATTCACTTTTAATAAAGTAATAAATAAATTTATTTAACAAGCATCTAAATTTACTACTAAGTGTTAAAAAGAGTAATTTGCTTTCACTTTTATTCAAAAAACAAAAACTGCAGGATGGTAAAACCGTTTCAACTTTCAACATCAACAAACAGAACTCAACATGCAAGGAAACAAACACTCACATGCCCATTACCGACAACAACAAAAACATTATTTCTTAAAGTAGGATACTTACTAGATCTTAACAAAAACTTCAGACCAAATACAAAACACAAGACACCAGACAAAACAATGAAACTACTAATAATTATAAAAAAGAAAAGAAAGTGATCCTATGCAAATACATGTGTCAGTGTCGAACACAAAAGGTGTCTATATGTGTCAGTACCATTTTGTACCCGACACGACTTCAATATAAAATATCAGCGCGACATCAATCACATCATACCCACCAACTAAACCCAACGATCAGGTGGCTTCCCTAAAGTCAGACTTCCCTTCGTGACATTAGTAGCCGTTTGGTCAAGATTGGACGATTCTTACTCAAACTCAGTATTTTAAAAAATAAAATAAGAAGTAAAATCTATTTTCCTTTGAAATGTTAAAAACTTGATCTGATGGTCATCAATGTCCCAAATGCCTGATCATGTTGACGGTGGAGAATCCAATCTCTTAAACCCAAACAGAAAACAGTCACATCAAATCACAGCCTATGAAGCACTAACATAGACATGAACATCAGATACAAGATACAACACAAACTGACACTTCTGAAAAAAACAAAGTTATACTCCATATAAAGTCACGTATTTATGTCGAGTGGGACAGTCAGAGTCAGACACACTTTTGATCTAGAAAGATCACAACACAACAAAAATTCAAAAACCATATTAACAAAAAAACACAAAAGTTTCAAACTTTTCAACAAATCAACCTGACCCAGATAAATTTTTGGTGTTACCTTAACACTGTCATATCCAGCAAGATGAAGCAAAGCATACTGAAGCATACAACCATGACCAGCAGACAAAACAAACCGATCACGGTTAAACCAAAACGGATTCTTTGGATTATACCTCATAACCTCATCATAAAGCACATGACCCATTGGAGCACAACCCATAGGTAAACCAGGATGACCCGAATTGGCTTTTTCAACCGAATCAACAGCGAGGAAACGGATCGTGTTGACTGATTTCTCAACGAGAGATGAGTCTGTGGTGGTTGACGGTGATGCGGTGGTGGAGGCATGGATGGCGGTGTGACGGAGATGGTGGGATTTAGAGAGGTGGGTTGTGGGGGTTGGTGTGCGGTGAAGGGTGATGGTGGATGGGAGAGAAGAGAGGCGCGTGGTGGATGAGGAGGAAGTGTGGCGCGTGAGATGGGGGTTGGTGAGAGAGAGGGAAGTGGAAGAAGAAGAAGACATTGTTGTTGTTGTTGTTGGAGAGAGAGAGAGAGAGAGTTAGTGAGTGATTATATAATGATGATAATAACAAGAAAGAGAAAGTGAGAGAAAATGTGAATGTGAATGTGAAAGTTGGTTTGTTTGATGAGATTATTTTGATTTTGCAGTTTGGTTGGTTTTTGTAGAGAGAGAGAGAGAGAGAGAGAAAGAGAGGGAGATTTGTTTTTGTTGAGGTTGTCGACCAAAGAGGACTGGTTCAGTGTACAATGTGAGAGAGAGAAAGAAAAATATTAGTATTATTTATTTTATTTTTTTGGATTTTTTTTTTAGGTAATATAGTTATGATTTCAAACCAGTGAATCCAAACTGTTTAAAACAATTATTATTATTATTATTTTGTCAAAACCTGTTTAAAACAAATGTTGAATGACTTTTTTTGTCAATTTTTTTTTTCTAATATAGTTTAAAACATGTGATAATCTTAAAAGTGTTTTAAGTAAATTCAAATGTAAATATTTTAAGTATTAAAGTTTAGTCTAAATGTTAGAATTTGCATGAAATATAATAGGGTCTTCATAAGAGCAAAATATAAGAAACTAAATGTAAAAATTTAATGTTAAAAATTGTGCATTTATAATCTTAAAAGCTTAAAAACTTATATTTTTAATGCAAAATTTATTTTATAAATCTATTTTAGGTTCATTATTTTGTGCCCTTAACATTTTCCAATAGAATATATTTAATTATAAAAATTTATGATATATATATATTTTTTAATTATGTTTAATGACCCGTCGGTCTAACTCAAACAAACCTGTTTATTATAGGATAAAGTCTATTTGGATTTAACACGAAAAATACGGTTATTTTTTTATACCCAAAACAAAGTTCGATAAACAATGACTTGAAAAATTGAAGAAATGGAGATGGATGTTTCGGGGTTAGCGTTTAAGTTTGATGGAGATAAATTGAATGATATATTTGTCGTTTTGAAGTATAACCCAATTAAAGCGGCCCAAAAAGATAAGGTGCACGAAAAGCTATGTGTGCTTCATCACACATGAATGCGCTAAGGCCAATCCTCACTATCTAGATCATCTCGAACAACCTCCAGGATTTACGCCGCAAGATCCAAAGACAATTATCACTCTATGTGGTTATATAAGTGTGATTCAGCATCACGCTCATGTACACTTTCATTCACTCGATTTTTTTACAAAATCCACCTTTTGCAAATAATGACTTGAGCGTTGGAGTTCTAACGTGCCTGTAGACACTATTATTCTCCGACAGCGAAGCTTATTCTCCTCCGCACTTGAACATCGTGAACCACCACGACAGTAACCACAAATTCCAGAAAATCATTGTTACTTTTCTTTGATCTTTATCGGACACATCATATGTGTTACTATAAAAAATCAATTTTTTTTCAAAAGAGAGAAAATCAAATTTTTAATCATAGTTAATAATGAAATATAATTTTTTTTGACCAAAAATAGAGAAATATAATTTGATATTGATGTATAAAATATTGATTTTTTTTCAAGTAACTTAGTGGTTACTGGTTAGAACTCACCTTTTAAATGAGTAAGATGAATCTGGTGCCTCTGTATATAACAATGTACTGTCAACTGAGCTACGATGACTTAATTTTAAAGTACATTTATATAAAATAACAAGCATTAACTTACAAATAAAATATAGAATATTTAAATAAAAGAATAAGTTAAATGATAATTACTTTAAAATATTTTTTCCTTAAAATGATATTTTATTACGGGAGCGACAGAATATTTGTATTAGGTAGCAGTGGCGGCATTTTTAGGTGGACTTTTGTTTTGTTCTTTTATGAATAAAGTAGTGGTTGGGGAGAAACATTAACGGAGAGAAAGGAACCTTTTCTACAAGAAAAAAGTGAGTTTGGATTAAAATATGCATCTGTAACCGGATTAGAAAAATAACAAATTACCGTGACTTTAATTTAATTTTATATGCTTTTATGAAATAGAAAAATGAAAGAAAATAACAAATTAGCTATGAGAAAATAATATAAGAGAGAAATAGACAAAATCATAATAATTGAGAAATAATATTTGTACAATTAATTTGTGATAATTATCACTTTCATATTCACATTTGTGTTTTTATTTTCTCTTTATTATTTTAGTTTTTGTGTCAATATTTACTTTTCTGTTGTCCTAAGGGGGTGTTTGTTCAAGTCATTTATGGTAGCAGGAAAGGTATTCCTAAGTTTGTTTCTTAGGAATAGAAGTTTCCATTGAATCTTGTTTTGTTCCCATGGAATTTGGGAGGAATAAATTTTTTATGAAGGTGAGAATAAGACTATTAATTACTATCCTTAAATATCGCTTTTATATGTTATTCCCAGTAATACTTTAAATACTAACTCAACCCATTTTTTTAGTAAACCTCGAAATAAAATTTTCATCCTTATGTTCTCAGCAAAATTAAGGATTATATTTTGTAAACTTAAAACAAAACATTTTTTAAGTTGTCATGGAATAATTGTTCAAATAACACTTCTCATAAAGATTTTTCATTTTAAAACACTACATCATAATTTGTGGTGTTAGATGACATCTAGTGGAAATCAAATGATTTCACTCAATAATACCTAAATTAATCGTGAACATTTTTATACTGAAAACAAATTAGTCCGTTTGCTATCTTGAGTCAATGACTAATTTATCATTTGTATAAAAACATCAATGATCAATTTTAATCCATTCACTAATTATGATACTACAATATTGATCCAACAATTGATAAAAAATATTTAAAATCTTTGTGAGTTTAACTAAGTTAATAGCAACATTGCACAAAAACTCCAAACACTTTACTTAATTTTTTTAAAAGGTAAATTTATAACTAATAAACAGCTTAGTAAAAAAAACACTTATCATTAAGGTAGGGATATTCCCTTTACAATTGCATTTTCATATTACCATGTCCACCAACACCTTTGAGTCACCATCAACTTGGATTAAGACTCTTTAATTACTTTAAAAATATTAATTCTTTAATCAGAGTTATCTTTAATTATATATAATTGGAAAATGTACTATAATTTATCCACATCCATCGTCATTATCGTCGCGATGCATACGATGGTATTTTTGTTTGGTAAGTAGGTTGGTGAAAAAATAAAATCAACGAGTCCTGTAGTAGCTTTGATTTTAAGACATGCATGCAGAAAACTGAGTTGGTGGTAGAAAGCAACGTTCAAACATAGCTTCAGAATTTCGATCCGAACCCACATCACAGATAATATTACAGTATATCACACATAAATTTGACAACAAATTTCAACATCACTTTGTTGGGTCATAAGAGAAAAAAATACCGAATTGAAACAAAAGCAACTATATAAATAAGTTGTGCATCATATTTTAATTTAAAATCTTAAAGAAATTGAATTTATGGATCTCTAACTTATATATTATTTTAACAATCATTTTTTACATCAAGTGTGAGATTTCTAATCAACCACACATTTGTCAAAACAATGTGTCACAACTTTTTCTAAAAAAAAATAAATTGTGTCACAACTATTGATCCAACATAATTAACTTCAATTTTTATGTGTAATAACAATGTGTCAACATTACTTAATTTGAGTTTTATCTAACTCAACCCTACTTGCAAGCTAAGAATACCATCCACTTATAAATATTTGGCTTAAATATGCATTTCATCCCTGTAATTAGGGGTCGTTTGAAATTTCATCCCTGAGCTTACTAATCCTCCCATTTTGCCCCTGCAATTATTAATCATTTGAAAAATGGTCCTAATTACATCTGATTAGTAATTTCAGGGACGAAAATTCAAATGACTTATATTTACAGGGACGAAAGATTTATTTAAGCCAACCACCTTGCCCAATCATCACTTGCCACATGGGCACCACGTCGCTAATGACAGTCCACCTCAGCAAAAAAACTTAATTAGGACCAAAAGTCAAATGATTAATATTTTCAAGGGCAAAATGGGAGGATTAGTAAGCTCAGGGATGAAATTTCAAACGACCCCTAATTACAAGGATGAAATGCATATTTAAGCCTAAATATTTTTTGAATTATATTATATATGAGTTTTGCTAGAAGCCACCCATGAAGGTATTTTTTAATAATCCAACACCTCAAGATGTGATTATCCATTTTTTAGTTATAAATTTGCTAAAAAACACCTTTTATATATATATATGTGTGTGTGTGTGTGTGTGACAGATACTCATGACTGATATATAGATCATATAATTTGAGCGGCCACCTACAAATAACCCAACAATTTTAATATTATCTTAAAACTTTTTTGAAAGGTTTGTACCAAAAAAAAAAAAAAACTTTTTTGAAAGGATTATGTGAAAACTTGGAACCAATAGAATTCATCCTATACAAAATTAAGAATATATCCATCATTTTTTTGTCAAAAACTAATTAAGAATATATATCCACCACCTTTTAAAAATATTTTCAAGTCAAACCACATCGATTACTCTCAACATTCGTAATTTTAAGTATGAACATTAGATCCTCAAAGTTAGCAGCCATTGTACCCCACACTATGGCCCATGGGAACCACAAAGGGCACTATACAGCAAACCCTTCCATTTGTGGCTTTTACTAAATTTTTCAACGACCACTCCACTATCGTAGTAATGGAGTTTAGGTGTATAGCAGGGCCGGCCCTAGGCCTAGGCCGGGAGTGCGACGGCCTAGGGCCCATGCCTGTAGGGGCCCTAAAATTTTTTTTACTAGAGGGGGTGTATATAGCAATATCTGGATTTTGGGGGGTGTTTGTAGTAAAATACACCAACAGATAAGCCCGAAGAATTGACATGGAAGACTGGGCTGTATTATTTTGGCCCTTTTGGTGCAATTTGTTATATATACCCTATATAAACCAAAGTTCTCTATTTACACCCTCCCAAATAAAACTTTTGTTCATAATAATGTGCCAAGAAACTTGTGATATTTTTTGGGGCCCTTTGTTCCTAATAATGTGTCTCACTAATATTAAAATATTTTTGATAATTAATATCTAGAAAATTGGAAAAATCTTCACAACTAAACAAATTATATTTTAGTTGAAAAATGGTCCTACTAGAGAAATTCCAATCTACTTCGCAAGAGCAACTGTTCTCCAATTCTATGGTATTTTGTTTAGTTTTGGTTTCTATGGAGTATTTAATTTATTTGAAGATGTTGCTGATTTTTTTTTATCCTGTAGTGAAAAGCGAGGAAAAAAAACGAAATGAAACGCTAATAAAATCATAACAAGAAACTAACAAAGTTTATGATGTATTATCTAATGGGCCTTCTTTTCAAAGTATGCCTAAGGCCCCGAAAATGCTAGGAACGGCCTTGGTGTATAGTATTTTATTAGGATTTAATTTTAGAGGACAATTAACGGACATTGTTTAAGGAACCCACAAAAAAAAATTATATCTTGAAAATATAAGTCAAATACTTGTTAAAGTCATAACTATACAATTTTTAATGCAAAAGTTACTACTTTTAGATGCTTAAACAATGCTCTTAGAGCATTTGTTATTATTTTCCTAACTAATTTAATGCTAAAATAATGTTATGCAAATTTTTTATAAACCATCCTTTGATGTATTTATAGTTATACTGTCAACACACTGAAAAAAAAAATTAACTAAGTTATTACCCACTTTTTCAAAAGCACAAGTCGTTATCTGAGTACTACTACTCTCATGTCAAATATTTACTCAGTTTTATTTTTACGTAAGAAATTAAATATAAACCCACTCACTATACTCTTATGCCTTCATTCAATTTACGTCAGAAATTAAATATTTTTAAATCTTCATAAACATGGTCAAACCAAGATCCTTTGAACTTTGTATATTCAACCCTCACCAAATAATGTTCAAAATAATAGGCCAAATCCTTACGTCAGCTTAATAATTCCATGAATAATAGAGTAGAGTCAAAAATCTGTTTATTATCCCCTATTTCCTGTAAAAGATTTTTGTCCCTTTCTTTCAGGGGAAAACAATCCCTCTTATGCTTTAACTTGTACTTGATTTCCATCAAATCAGATTGTAACTCTCACTTTCATTAATAATGTGTTTTTAAAAATGTTTTCTTACTTCTTAGTTCAACTTAATCCCTTGTGTGCCAAAGACCAAGAGAAATCAATATCATTCTTGAAATCAACTCAATTGAGATCCATAACCAAATTTAATTTCACGTGTTTAATAATATTTGTCGATTTAAAAAAGAATAAAAAATTCATGTAAAGTATATTTAAATAATAAATAGGGACGGGCCTCACTTATTACATTGGAATTTCATGTAAAATATAATTCCTAGTCTATAAAAGAGAAGGAAGAAGACAACGATGAACGATGAGCCCTAGAGATAAAGTTATGAGACAAGTTTCAAAAGAGAAGACGGTTGCAGTGGTTTAGGTCAAGCTTTAAAGACTTTACAATACAAAAAAGAGTTTTGATAACAAGCAATCAAGGTGATGAAATAAAAAAGGAAAAATATACATAGACCACTATTTTCTATACACCCATTTGTACCACTGCTGATGTGGCAGGGGTAGTTTGATAATTTCACGCATTAGGATAGTTTGGTAGTTTTCACAATCTCTTCCTCTTCTCTGTTCACAACAGATATGTTCTCTCTCCGTCTCAATCCACTCTTCCATCTCTCTCCCTCAACTGGACCGCTCTCTATCTCCCTCAACCAGCACACGATCTCCACTCACCGCCATGTCTCCTTCCGTGATCTCCTCCCACTGCTCTGTCTCTTTTCATCTACCGTCAAGTCACAGTAACCGTCGGCGCACAGTCATTGTCGCGTTAGAGTCTCAATCGCGACCTTGCTCCCTCATTGAAATCGTTGGAAATCTCTGTCACAATCCAGTCGAAAATTTAATCTCTCTGTTGAAGGGGATGTTTATATCAAATTTTTCATTACAATTTGTGATGAGGCTTTGTATTTATGGTTTAGGGTTCTGCTTTGAATTTTTGTTTCCAAAAGTAAAATTTGTTTTGAAATTAGTTTGCCCATTTTGATATTAGTTTACCCATTTTGAAATTGAAATTAGTTTGCCCATTTTGAAATTGAAATTAGTTTTGAAATTAGTTTCCCCATTTTGAAATTGCTTTGAAATTAGTTTGCCCATGTATCCAAACCTGATAAAGACTGACATTTGCTTTGAAATTAGTTTGCCCATTTTGAAATTGCTTTTGAAAATAATTATTTAAAGTAATTAGAAATCCATGGTGAAAAAATTAATCATAAAAATGACTCATATAAGTGTATTATCTAGGCTTTTTTAACCCTTCTCATATGTAGTTTGTGCTTGTTGTTTATTACAGGATAACTAAAATCCATCCATCCAACTTTATATTGAAATCTATTGCTATCATGCAAGTCTCTACCGAAAGTACAAGCTTTGAGTTTCTATGGAAATTTCCACCAGCAATTGAAATGTGTGATGTTAGTAATCTTGAATTTATCATCTGCTTGGTTTTAATAAGATGTTTTGGCTTGTTGCATAAATGTTTGATTTTAAAAATTGCCGATTGAAATTCTTGTATGTTTGATAAAAACGGGCCATTTGTTCATTGGATATTTTTGTTGTATTAGTGTGGAAGAAACCCAAGACAGAGCACAAGCCTTGCCATTGCATATCAATTTTATTACACAACAATAGAAATTCATCTTGCTTGATGTTCTGATATTTATGTAATGGATAAAGGCTGGAATTGGTTGGAAGAGTGAAATAGCTAGTCCATCTTTTTGTATGTTGAAAATATAGTGTATTAGTGTATTGATTTGGAACAGATAAAGAACATGGACTGAGACTGCTTGAAGATCCATTTTATGAGCAAATGGCTGTTGAGTCTTCCAAGTACCAAATCTCAGTAAATGTGTATGCATTCAGTTATAAGTACACTGACATAGCCTCGTTAGGTGTTTTATTTTCCTTCAATTTCTATGTATTTCGTTATGCCATTCTATTTTTAAACCTGTTACTCTTGATTAGAATCTGGAAGATTTCTGATTGATATATTTGATGATTCTTCAGTTGTGGCAGTGTTTTATGATGACTTGATGACATGAGTTTATGAGTTTCAACTATGATTTGATTATAAACTGATACTCTAACTCGTGGATCTATTTGACTATGAACTGGTCTGTAGATGCTCAAAAAGAATTCACAAATTAAGTGTTGATTGTTGTAGTTATATTTGTAAACAATCAATGTATCCCTGTGTCCCGATGTAATTCTGTTAGCATTTGCGGTCTTCTAAGCATATAGTCTTGCGTGCTGATGATCTTATACTTGAAGTAAATTATGTTTGTTTCCCCTGTCTGTGTAAGAACTCTAGCAAAGTACACTGCTGGTCAAGTGTATTACTATCCAGCTTTTCAATCAGCCATTCATGGGGAGAAATTGAGTCATGAATTAAGGAGAGACCTCACAAGAGAGACTGCATGGGAAGCATGGATCACATGCATTGCAGAGATACTTAGTAACTAGTTATCTATGTTGGATTGATGGAGTTTTTCGGTGATTAATGATGATCTAGCTGTCTACAAGGCCAAATAAATTCGCAAAGCATTGATCACAAATGGAATAACACCTATGTTTTTCCTGAGCATGAGGGTTTAATTTCTTGTAGATAATATGCATTGCTTCAATTAATTTGAAATGTTTTTAGGTGTTTCTATAGAATTGGTTTAAGCAAGGTAGAGGTTGAAGTAGCTTTGCAAACAATGGTGTTAGTTTAAGTACTTGTCTTGTGGTATTTTAGCATTACATGTGTACTAGAGATTACTTCTATATGGTGTATTAGCATAAATAACTTCTTTTACAATCTGCTAGTTTATCATGCCTAAAGACGAACAAGTTCTAATTTCTAAAAAGATAGTGGCCACACACGTTAAAAAATGTGGTCACGCAGACCATATAATTGGCTAGTTTATCTTTCCCATGTATAAATAATTTTGTTTTAGGCGAATCAAACACATAATCTAATTTGATCACTGCACTAACAGTCTTTCCAACCATAAATAACTTTTTTTACAATATGTGAGTTTATCACGCCTAAAGACGGACAAATTCTAATTTTTGAAAAAAATATTGGTCACGCAGACCATATATTTGGCTAGTTTATCTTTCCCAGGTATAAACAATATTGTTTTAGGCGAATCAAACACATAATCTAATTTGATCACTGCACTAAAAGTCTTTCCAACCATAAATAACTTTTTTTACAATATGCAAGTTTATCACACCTAAAGACGAACAAGTTCTAATTTTTGAAAAAATAGTGGTCACACACCTTAAAAAATGTGGTCACACAGACCATATATTTGGCTAGTTTATTTTTCCCAGGTATAAATAATCTTGTTTTAGGCGAATCGAACACATAATCTAATTTGATCACTGCACTAAAAGCCTATCCAACCATAAATAACTTCTTTTACAATCTGCGAGTTTATCACGCCTAAAGACGAACAAGTTCTAATTTCTGAAAAAATAGTGGTCACACACCTTAAAAAATATGGTCACACAGACCATATATTTGGTTAGTTTATCTTTCCCAGGTATAAATAATCTTGTTTTAGGCGAATCGAACACATAATTTAATTTGATCACTGCAATAAAAGTCTTTCCAACCATAAATAACTTCTTTTACAATCTGCGAGTTTATCACGCCTAAAGACAGACAAGTTCTAATTTCTGAAAAAATAGTGGTCACACACCTTAAAAAATGTGGTCACATAAACAATATATTTGGCTAGTTTAACATTCCCAGATATAAATAATCTCATTTTAGGCGAATCAAACACAAAAAACTCATTTGATCACTGCACTAAAAGCCTTTTTAAACTCAGGTTTGGTAACATTTCACAAATCATGTCACAAATGGATATTAGTTGCCCTTTGACTCATGCTAAAGATATACATTCAAAATTGTGACATCGTTTATCCGTGATATGAGGAAAATTGTAAGAAGAAGAGATGGAGGATTGTTCCTTCTACTGAGTGTAGGTCATCTATTTATATAGGATTTTAACAATACATGAAGTTGAAACACATAAAAATGACCAATTTTGAATGCATGAAAGAATTATGGTTATGTCATTGACAAATTGTGGTTATATTGTTCATGAAAGAATTATGGTTACGTCATCGACAAATTGTGGTTATATTGTTCATTTATTTGGTTATCTGTACTTTACTTGTGCAAAAAAAATAAAAAAATCAACTCGAACCAATTTGTTAGTGATACATTCAAAGTTAGCACCATCCATGTACTTCATATTATTAAGGACATCATATTTTATGTTGTTAGGTCGGATATGAGAATGACGACCAATTTTGAATGTAGAGAAAAAATGGTTACACATTTGACAAATTATGGTTATATTGTTTGTTTATTTAGTTAGCTATAATTTACATGTGCAAAAGAAAACAAATCAATTCGAGCCAATTTGTCCGAGAGACATTCAAAGTTACCAGAACCCATATATCCAGGTTTCCATCTTAAAATTTTAGATAACCAAAACAATGAACAATGTGACCACAATTTTTAAGAGGCATCACCATTATTATATCAAGGTTTTAAAGTGTACGTCTTTACGCGTGCAAACCTCAGATGAGATCAAAGACTCAATTTAGACTACAAGAAACATGGAGGGCCATAAGTTTTACGATTCCTTGTTTGTATGGCACAAAATTAAGTTTTTTTTTTAAAACTAATAATAGTTACACCAATTAAAATGATATCACATTAAAGGCATAACATTGGCTAAAAACATATTATGTTTCACCAATACTATCACCTTGACAGGGTTTTAGGAAATTCAAAACATTTAAAAATAATTTACATAAACATTTCATCATGGCACTTCGCTATCTTTATTCCTCTTCTTCATATCACCCTTCACCCACGGTGTCCACATAAGCCCACTCTCCACACGATTGCTTGGCTTATCTTTATTTCGGGTGATCAAGGTTGATGCTTGCAGATGTTCATTACAAGAAAAATCATCTGCTGCCATGGTGGTAACTTGCATCCAATTGATACCTTATATACAGCAAAATCATCTGCTTCTTTGGTGGAATATTGATCTTCTTACTTTTTTCTTTTAGGAGGCATGATCTATCCAAAAATCAAAAGAGAATTTAGTTGATACCAACCTAATGCATTATAATCTAATATAAGACACTGCAACAATTATTTGAATATTTTGATAAGCTACCGCTACAATTTAAAAAACTAACCGACTGTTAGCCTCACGCAACTCCCGATTGTTAGCAACTAACCGACTATGAAGAATTTTGCTTCCATTTAATATACCACTTGGCGACCGGTCTAACGCCTCCCTAACAACTTCATGTGCAGCCTCTTCTTAAGTTGCACTCAACTCTTCAATAACTTATGGAGGTTTATACGATATAAGAATTAATAAACTATCAACATGGTTG